>QRDG01000318.1:853585-1213785 GCA_012064385.1 Puccinellia tenuiflora
CATGTGCAGGAGCCAGGAGGCATAACAAGGTAGCAGAACCTAACAACAGACTCTAAAACCAATGAAGACGGTACAAACTAGTGACCAGCTGAACCTAAACTTGCCAAACATTAATTTCTTTTTGGGTGCAACATCACACTATAACCAGTAGAACCAAGAACGAGAGAGCTACCTGAACGGAGACGCGCTTCTCGCCGTAGACGGACTCCCCGGCGACCATGTTCTTGGTGCAGAGCGCATCCTCCTTAGCCTTGGCGATGAAGACACCGTCGTGCTTGTGCGGCACGACGACAACCTTGCTCCCGCCCTTCATGCCGGGCCCGCCCCTGCCTCCTCCCCTGCCTCCGCCACGGCCCCTGCCGCGGTCGCTCCTCCCTCCGAACCCCCTCCCGCGGCCGCCGCCATCACTGCTCCTACCGCCGAACCCCCTGCCGCCGCCGCGGCCTCCGCTGTCCCTGCCGCCGAAGCTCATGCCGCCGCTGCGACCGCCTGTGGAGAGAGAAACATCAGCGGGTCAGACCGAATCTAAGAGGAAGAGGGAGGAGCGTGATTAATCGTACCGTTGCTATGTAAATTGTTTAACTGATAGTTTGTTGTACATTTAATACGGTGATTGGACGTGAAGGATAGGCTAGGCTAGGCTAGCAGTGAGGCAAAAGTTATGCGACGCGTTCAATGGCCATGTCCATCCGTGCACGCCATATAGACGCAGGGTGGACTACTATCGGCATCCCACGCATCCATTCAATGTACACGCAGCGCCATGCACGCGCTGGAAGGCTCTCAGGTTTGTCTCGTCTGGTCATAAAGAGAAATATATCTCAAATTGATCAGAATCGACGATATGGTTCGGATTCTGAACGTACTTTTATTATAGAAATGAATGGATAGTTGCCGCTCGTTCTGTCATATGGTCAATCCAAATAAATGAAACCACAAGTTATGCAGACTGGCGCAAGTGATCGAGCTGTACCGCAGCTGCGCGCTTGGAACACGATGGACATGCAGCAGAGCGCTCTGCTCTGGTGTGCGTACGAAAAAATTTAAAATACATTGGATTAATTCTGATCTTAGTTCATAATAACAACAGAACATAGTTAAAATACGGCAGTTCATATATATTTTTAGGGCTTACAAATAGAACCCTGCGTAATCTAACCCATAAAGCCATCTGCCTCGGCGGCGCCGCTACTCACTATCTGACGAGGGGTAGACCTGGTTGAGGCGCTGGCGGCGCCGCACCTCGTCCCACTCCCGCTCGCGAGCAGTGTGCTCAGCGTCCTGCCGAAAGCCCTGCCTCAGCCGCACCTCGTTCATCACCTCCTGAAACTCGGCATCAGCACGGCGTCGCTTCTCCACGCGACGCTCGGAGCGCACGGACTTGGCGAGAACGCGTGTCTCCAGCTCGTCGGGGTCGACGAGCTCCTCGCCGTCATCGGTGGAGTCGGAATAGACGCTTGAGAAGGATTCATCGTCGCTGGGCTCGGTTGAGGGTGCCTCCTTGTCGCATCCGGAGGACCTGCATTTTCAATAATAAGCGTGTCATTTTTAGTAATAATCATACCCAAAAACAAAAAAGCTGGTTGGCCTAGCTAGCTACTTTCTGACTTGCATCGCAGCGTAGAAGATAGATATGCAGGCAGTAGAGCAAAGTTTTCAGCTGGATGCGTGAATAATCGGGAAGAATCGCGGTTGGTTCGCTGGAAGCTCATCTTTCCCTATGTACACGCCACTAGCAGCACCACCTCCACCGCACTCGCCTCGCCAAGCCCAAGTGGCATGAGGCAAGAGAAAGGTTCCTAGCACGCAGGGAGGAAGATGGATGTGGTTATCTCTCTCCTGATTGCTTTTGCTGCTTGCTGGGAGAGTTGCTGCGAGAGCAGGAACGGTCAGGATGTATTGTGTTTGCTGCTTGTTGGGAGAGCAGGGAACGGTCAGATGTATTAAGTTTCAATTGATTTTTAAGGTAATTGTTAAGGTAATGAAACTTAGAAATTGGAGCCGTTTCTTTATGCACACTCGACACTGTGTAAGATGGACAGAACCTCCGCCTCCAATTTTAATTTGGACTAGTTTTCTTCATGCTCGATATTGTGGTTCTACCGTTTCTTTTAATCATAGTTTAAAAAATATGAGAAGTTTCCTGGCATTGCCCCGCCTCTATTTTCACCTAGGAATATTACGTACATGGCCCCTCAGCATCTCCATAACATATATATACATATAGATAGCCTGAGAATCTGGATGCAATCGAACTGTTACAAACTTAACTCCTCATACTGAATTACAAGCACTTCTACACACAAAGCAAGCACTACTGAAATAACAACACCAGCTCCTATTTATCACCCTCGGCTTCAGCAGGGACAGCAGCAGCAAGGTTCGGTTCATCACTTCAAATTAAGTTACACACCAGCAGCAAGGTTGGTTCATCGCTTCAAGTTAAGTTACACGCCAGCAGCAAGGTTCGGTTCATCACTTCAAATTAAGTTACACACCAGCAGCAAGGTTGGTTCATCGCTTCAAGTTAAGTTACACGCCAGCAGCAAGGTTTCTCTTGCTTTTGGTGCTTCTACATGAGTTTTGTAACTTAGTTACTGATGCTAGCTTGTTACAGGTTCGAAATGCTGCAACTAGCACAATCAATGAGCAAGAAGTTCTTCGCTCGCTTGAAGAAATAAACAACGAGATGATTCCCTGCCGGATCTACCAGACATGGCTCCCTCCAGGCTAACCTCCACCTCCACTTCTCCCCTCCACGAGCGCCACAACATCAATCAGCTATTGCTCCGTACACTGCTCCACACATCAAGTGTGCTAACACACAGCAGCAAGCAACACCATAGAGACCAAGACGAAAATGGCTCCTGGTAAAGCACATCGTTAGGCAGATATACACAATGTCAAGTGGATCAAAAGAACATCATAGTAGCAGCAGCTAACTAACACCATATGAATAGGCTGAACTTTAACATTTTTAACTCGAATTTACTTGTGTTATAACCAAAAAGTGTTCCACTCCATTTGTTCCAAAACATTAGAATGAACCTGGATATTGTACACAATGAACTTAGCATGAGTATTGTACTACTGCATTTTGAAATCATAAGCACCAACTTCATAATCCAGTATTGTTAGACATCGAGATAGCATGCCAACTAGGTTTTCGAGTCATGAACACCCAAATTTATACACTACAACAGTAGTTCCAGTTCACAACCACATGCCTATGTGGGTGTTCGAATTCTCTGCTCTAAACCTGGCCTCTCAGCTATGAAAATTGAAGGTGGGAGTCAGCCTCAGCAACCATGTGAATATTTCCCGGTGCAGAGTGGCCATGGCTCGATGGCCATGGTATCACATGCCAAGTAGAGGAGAGACGCCACATAAATGGGACCAACATAAGAATATTTTTTATTAGAACAATATTTACCGCATGCGTGTTAAGACCCCAGTTTGCTCAATCAGACAAAAAATGATGATGGAGTGTCTTTTGCTTGATATACAGAGATACTACGATGAAAAAATAATCGGTAACCGGATCTTTGCATGAGAATAACTAAGCACATGGTGCTAGCCATAAGACAGTATGCTACTTGGTGCAGCAGAATACCCTATCCCTAGGACATGAACACTGAGTACAAACAAGGAGAAATACTCACCTTATTCGAATTGGATAAGGAAAATGGATTGAATGACAGGTGTCCACTGATCGATAGGTTGATAGTTCAATAGTGTCCTAGAATCATGGCAAGAGCAAATAAATCTCTTAAATCACAACAGGATCGCAATAATCACAGAGAAAATATGAACGTTTGGGAAACAATAGTCAAGTGCTTCCAGCAAAGGAAAGGACATACCTGCCCAGCCTTCTCGAACTCTGCTCCACTACGGGATGCATTATCGAGGTTGATTGGAAGTGTGGGGATCGCCCTGTTGATGCAATGGACCTTCCTGACCCGACCTCCACCTACCAGGCAAAACGATCAGAATAATATAGCACAAACAAACCTAAGATGTAACTGCCCAACAGTACAAAACACAACAAGCTTCTACACAGCTACCACATGCTAGGATCAAGTATAGTATCATTCTGTTGATACCATGTTACATAACTATAACTAGATATCTTAAAACATCCAGTGAGCCAGCCGAACCTAAACATTCCAGTCTAATCAAATTTACTAACTACAAAATAGAACTATAATTCTCACTGTCTGTTGGAGACCATATACCAGATTAACAAATTGAAGCAGGACCTACCAGTGGAACGAACAAATCTTAAACCTACAGCCTCCACCACTAAAACCTAAACTAGTAGGTCATCACATAGCGGCTCAATGGACAGAGCACAGTACTTCCACGGCTCAATGGACAGAGCACAGCACACCCACGGCTCGATGGCCGGGTATCACATAGCGCCTAAATGAAAGAAGGGAAGAAGCAGAAGCCCACCTAAACCATGGGAGATGAAGAAGATGCCACCGTTGTCACTGGTGAAGATTCATCCCAGTCTATCTGCAGACCCATCAGGCAGTAAAGTCAGATAAAAAAGACAATAAAATGGTAAACCAAACAGAGAAACAACAAGGGGTATGCAGAGAATCTTGGGTGGAGTTGATAATATAAAGAAAAATGTAAGCTTTATAGATCAAATTGTTCAATTACTATTTGAAAATCAACTGATGGAACATACAACATAGATAGAGCACTTCTCTGCCAGGACCAAAGATGCAGTCATATGAAATAAGGCAATTCTCTACCGGAAATTCAGCAAGCTCTGCATTTTCCAGGATCTTAACAAAGGACTGACGCTGCCGATTCCATTACATGGCATGAATTGTTGTGTTAATAATAGTACGGATTAACAATTAAGAATCGCACTAAAGGTGCATTGCTAATTCGCAACCAAAATTGTCACAAGCCAGAGGTGAGTCAAGCGAATAACAGCATGCATTTGGATACTGATACTAGCCAAAACAGAGCAAGTCCTACTGGATGAGACAAGTGATCAAAGGCATACAACAGAGCAACCACTACCAAGTTAACCCACTTTTTTTTTAAAGTGATCTTTCAAACAGTGATAATAGCAGCCCCATGCATGCAGAAAATCTAAGCCTGAAAGTACAGGTTAACTGAACAGTGAACACAGCAATTAATTATTTCCATGACAAGAGATTGACCTTCGTTCATTCATAACCCAGCGAAACACATGAACCAAACATGCATGGCTATATGTACTGAAGCAAAAGTTTAGTTTTTAACCATTATTTATGGTTAAAAGCCATTATTTATCACATTAAAAGTTTAGTTTTTTAACTAACTCCCATTGGCATCAAGTTATCTAATCAGGACCAGCCACTTACGTATTTATACACTAGATGGTGAACAGAAATCCCACCCAAAAAAAGATAATGACCTCCAATTATCCAAACTGAGCAAGCACACTTTTGGCAAACATGTAACGAGGCTATGTACTAGCTAGTATAACTGTAATTGCTACCACCACAGTAAAAACCAAACATGTGTGCAACCAGAAAATCGAGCATAAGCAAACCAGAAATTGCCAATGTGTGCAACCAGCTGGACACCACATTATTGCACCCATATTTTCTGAGAAAGCCATAAATCCCAGCAGCAAACTACCCAAATATTTCAGACTCAATGACTCACCCTCTAAATCCCAGGGAGTATGGTTACTGATTGTATCGATCATGCTTAGCTAAGGGCAACTCAAACGACACCCTCTAAATTGTGTCTGAAGCATTACAAAAATTGATCATGTTACAATGTCGACTACTACGCAACATTAGAAGGATACACATAGGCCGCTGAACCAGGTAGAGCTTTCCAGGTCGCACTTCCGGACTCCAATGCAAAATACATACGAAAAATGCAGGACCTAGCCAATCCTTCCTCAGTCTGGTTCCTAATTTCTTTCTTATTAAAACAAGGAATTGATAAAGCTAGAAACGATTCGGAAGTCAGGCAACAAGTAGTATACAACAGTTTTCAGAGGTGGCAGCACAAAGCACATGCATCAATAACAAGGCAACATAGTTCATCTTAGGGAACATTGTGTTCCATCACAAAAGAGAATTTGTTCTAGTCAAGGTCAGCTCCTACAAATGCAACCAGCCACATTATAGAGACAACCCTCTTTAATAACAAACTCATGCCCCAGATTTAGCCCACACAAAATAAACAGTATCAGGTTTAATTATGACATCAATTTATGTCAACCAAACAAACCCTACAAGTTAACTAGAAATAAGACATCACTAGGGAAAGATAAAGGCACACACCAATAAGAGCACGTATAGTTGATTAACTAGTCAAGATTAACAAGACAGCACTTCAACACATCATCAAAAGAACATGGTATAATAGGCAAAGCTTTTGCCGCGTTAAAAAAACATGGATTCGATTAATCAAAGTTACAGGTCAAAGAATACTACTGCTAGTCAGGTTATGAACAACACCACAAGTTAGAAGCAAATGAACTCACAATATCGTTCGAGGAACCATGAACCAGATAAAAATCTTACTAATACAAGGAATTGATAAAGCAATAATCCGTTTAGGGGCATCAATAAGGCAAAGAAAGCCATGCTTCAATAAGCAGCATGCATCAATAAAGAAACCTAATAATCCATCTTTATAAGACAACATAATTGTGTTTGTTGAATCAAGAAAGCCGGTATCAATAAGGAATACTATACACATCCATCTTTTGAACTGGATAAGATAGGATCCTTGACTGTCCACATCACATACACCATAACAGCCATGATAGTGTGTAAACAAGGCCAACAATGGGCATGTATAGATAGTAGATCACTATTGCACCACACAATCAAAAGAGCAGGAATTTAAGAACACATGTACACAAAAGCGTTCAAGTAACTTAAAAAGGCCATCCTATAATAAAAACACTACCAATGAGTAACATGTAAAATCTATTATTGGCATACTTCGTTGATACACTGGCATCTCTTGCATTGCATCAGTACCAATGCAGCACCAATTTCGCTTAACTGAAATAAGTAACAGGCAAACAAAAGCTACGAGTGCCCCAGATAAATCACGACCATCACGAACACAGAAACATCAGCGACTCGAAGGCCGGAATCAGAGCCCAGCCAACATGGCACGGAGGGAGAAGATTGAACATGGTGATGAACCAGGAACTCACCTGAAAGAGCAACACCATCACACGGCGGCAGTATGCAGCATTTACTGGGGGGCAGCTGAGTCTATCACCTCACGCGAGACGAGGGAGTCCACGGCCAGAGAAGCAGCAGCATCACCGGAGCCGGAACCGCTGGGTCATGCCAGACCAAACAGCCGACATGTGGAAGCAGCAGGCGGGGAGCAGCACCACATGCAAAACCTGACTAGAGAAATAGCTATGGTTAAAAGCCATTATTTATCAAATTAAAAGTTTAGTTTTTTAACTAATTGGTGTCAAGTTATCTAATCAAGACCAGCCACTCAGGTAGTTATACACTAGATGGTGAACAGAAATCCCATGCGAAATAGATAATGACCTTCAGTTAGCAAAACTGAGCAAGCGCACTTTTGGCAAAACATATTGAATAGTTTGGTTCGTCAGGGACAAAGAATTAGTTAATAAAACAAATAAGATGACATGATTACAAACATGTAACGAGGCTATGTACTAGCTACTATAACCGAACCACTACAGTAAAAACCAGGTTTAGCCCACACTAAATAACAAACTCATGCTCCAGATTTAGCCCACACTAAATAAACATCAGGTTCAAGTATGCATCAATTAAGTTAAGTCAACCAAACAAACCCCTCAAGTCAACTAGAAAGAACACATCCTTGGGAAAAATAAAGGCACAGGCCAGCAAGAGCATGTACAAGTGCTAGTTGATCAATTAGCGGAAAGCAACAATACACTACTTCACCACATCATCAAAAGAACACGGATTCGATTAAACAAAGTTACCAGTCAAAGAATACTACTGCTAGTCAGGTTATGACCACCACCAAAAAGTTACTAGCAAATGAACACACAATATCGTTCGAGGAACCAATCTGGTTCCAAAAAAAAAACATCTGGCTGACACAAGGAATTGATAAACCAATAATCAGTTCAGAGAAATCAATAAGGCAAAGAAACCGATATGCAGCATGTATTGATTACAAGAACACATCAAAGAGAATCGGTACCTCCATGGGTAGGATCCTGCTGGACACCACATGAATGCACACATATTTTCTGAGAAAGCCATAAATCCATATGGCAAAAGAGGTTATTAGCAATGAACAAATAGACCAGCAATTCAAATGATGCACATTGAAGATAGAGATGGAGCTTTCGTAGAAAGAATTAAGATGTCGTTTTCCAGGAAGAAGACATGAATTGCTCTGAAATATATAAGTTTCAGCAATTCCTAAAGATCCACTTCCTATGCACACAACAGATTCACATTTTTTTAAAGCCGAAGAATCACACAATGATAACAGCAGCCCTATACATGCAGCAAATCTAAGCCTGAAATTACAAGTGGCTAAAAACAATGGTTGTTATCAGCCCGGTGGTTTAAATAAAGACGCCATTCAAAAATAAAGCAGAGGATACAGCATAAATCAACCCAGAAATTGCCTAAAAATGTCATTTTACTCACAACACATGAAATATTCAGTTCTTATCATCTTATTCTTAAGCCTAAACCAAGTAAGGGAAATACTCGATGAACTCGAGTTAAGCTAGATCGATAGGAGCTACACCGCAGAAAGGCGGGGCGCAGAATCTCCACGGCTCGAGGCGGACCACTGCGGATATACATAACTGAGCACTGCCGATACATAATTAAGCAGCAAACAGATTAAAAAACTTCCAAAGCTTCCTACATAAAAAGTTTTGATTGACTTCCATCCATGAAGCATGGTGCGTACACATTTCAGCAAGAAAAAAGGAGCAAACTTCAGGAAGAATAGATGAAAGGAGGAGAGAGACCTAGCAAGTCGGAGTGGTGGACGGCAGCAGCCGACCCACCAGTTCTTCCTCCAAGCCCCAGCCTGCTTCCTCCCAGCTGGCCTTGCGAGCGAGCAACTCATGCTGCTTCCTCGCTGGCCCGATACCTCGAAGGTGAAAGGCATGGCACCAAAATTCAGTCAAGTCGATACAAGGAAAACGACATGAAATTGCTCTGAATTATATAAGTTTCAGCAGTTACTAAAGATCCACTACCAATGCACACAACAAATTCCCTTTTTTTTAAGCTGAAGTATCACACAATGATAACAGCAGCCCTATGCATGTAGCAAATCTAAGCCTGAAAGTACACGCGGCTAAACACAATGGTTGGCATCAGGAGGATTTAAATAACAATGACATTAAAAATTAAAGCAGCTCGCAAATGATGGAAGAATATACCGATAATGTACATTGAGATGTGAAGCTCAGCAAAATTCGAGCATAAGCAAACCAGAGACTCATGGCACAAGAAATATTCAGTTCTTATTATCTTATTCTTAAGCCTAAACCAAGTAAGGGAAATACTCGATGAACTCGAGTTAAGCTAGATTGATAGGAACTACACCGCACGAAGGCGGGGCACTGAATCTCCACGGCTCGAGGCAGACCACCGCGGTTACAGCGGCAAGAGACAAAGAGGCCGTTGAAGCCAAAAATGCACAGAACTGAGCACTGCCTATACATAATTAAGCAGCAAATAGATTAAAAAAAATCCGAAGCTTCCTGCACAACAAGTTTTGATTGATTTCCATCCATGAAGCATGGTGCGTACACATTTCAACAAGAAAAAAAGAAGCAAACTTCAGGAAAAATAGATGAAAGGATGAGAGAGACCTAACAGGTCGAGTGGTGGACGGCAGCGGCAGCAGCCGACCCACCGGTTCTTCCTCCAAGCCTCGTCCGGCTTCCTCCCAGCCGGCCTTGGGAGCGAGCAACTCATGCTGCTTCCTCGCTGGCCCGATCCCTCCCTTGTGAAAGGTGTGGCACCAAAATTCAGTCAAGTCGATACAAGGAATAGGGGCATCAGGAGGCAGTTGCACAGGCAGCACAAAATTATCAGTTAAAAAGGCAGCAGGAGGCACCTATCAGTCATGGTCGTTCTTGTCCGGGGCATCCGAGTGGAGGGGCGCCCTCCTAAACCAGCTGTAGGCCCCCGCAGTCACCATCACCGCCCCTTGCAGTATTCATTCCCTGCACAACACAAGAGAATATGGGGACATCATCAACAACAAAACCTGACTAGAGAAATAGCTATGGCTAAAAGCCATTATTATCACATTAAAAGCTTTGTTTTTAACTAACTCCCATTGGCGTCAAGTAATCTAAGCAGGACCAGCCACTTACGTAGTTATACACTAGATGGTGAACAGGAATCCCACCCAAAAAAAGGATAATGATGTCCAGTTATCCAAGCTGAGCAAGCGCACTTTGGCAACATATTGAATAGTTTGGTTTGACAGGGATAAAGAACTAGTTATTACAAACATGTAACAAGGCTATGTACTAGCTAGTATAACTGTAGTTGCTAGTTGCTACCACCACAGTAGAAACCAAACATGTGTGCAGCCAGAAAGCAGAGCATAAGCAAACCAGAAACTGCCAAATGATATATAGTGCATAAGTTAACTAGAAATAACACATCACTGGGAAAAATAAAGGCACAGGCCAGTAAGAGCATGTATAAGTGCTAGTTGATCAATTAGTTGAGATCAACAAGCAGTACTTCACCACATCATGAAAAGAACATGGATTCAATAAATCAAAGTTACAGGTCAAAGAATACTACTGCTAGTCGGGCTATGAACAACACCAAAAGTTACAAACAAATAACTCACAATATCATTCGAGGAAGCAGGAACTAGTCTGGTTCGCATTTTTTTTTATTAAAACAAGGAAGTGATAAAGCAATAATCAGTTTACGGGCATCACTAAGACAAAAAAAAATCGGTCCCCCCATGGGTAGGATTCTGCTGGACACCACATGAATGCACCCATATTTTCGTAGAAAGCCATAAATGCCAGCGGCAAACTACCAAGACATTTCAGACTAAGTGAATTGATCCATATGGCAAAAGAGGTCATTAGCTAGGTACAAATAGAGCCGCAATTACATAATACACATTGAAGATAGACGTGGAGCTTTCATGGAAAGAATTAAGATGTTGTTTTCTAGGAAAAAAGACATGAAGTTGCTCTGAAATATATAAGTTTCAGAAGTCCCTGAAAATCCACTGCCTATGCACACAACAGTTTCACTTTTTTAAGCTCAAGTATCACACAATGACCCTATGCATGCAGAAAATGTAAACCAGAAAGTACAAGTGGCTAAACACAATGGTTGGCATCGGGAGGATTTAAATAGGCATGGCATTCAAAAATAAAAATCTTGTATGTATCATTCGTAGCCCTCCCTTCGCCAATGATTGTGTTGCACGGGCAGCCAAAGTAGCACAAAACTGTCAGTTAAAATGGCAGCAGGAGGCACCTATCAGTCATGGCCGTTCTTGTCGCCGGCATCCAAGTGGAAGGGCGCCCTCCTGAACCGGCTGTCCATCCTGTAGGCCACCGCCATCGACATCACCGCCACCTTGGGCTCTACCATGCACAGGAAACCATGAAACGCAGACCAGGTGAGTTAAGTCGCCACAGTAAGAAAAGACAAACCCGTGGCAGTAGCAAATGAGTAACAGACGGGTCCGGGAAGGGCGTACTCACAGGCGTGCAGCGGCTGGGGTATGTCAAATCAGCAGCGGCACGTCTCACCGTCTTCCTGTATCACTGCCTGCATACATCGAGACCATTCGATGTAAGAAAATTTCATAAACAAGTACAAGTATGGTTGGTTCTGAACATGAAAGGACTACAAAATATTTGACAAGTGAGCACCTAAAGTTCTCAACTTCTCACATACGAGCTAGATGTATACAGCAAAAGACTGCTCCAATTATGAAAACAGATTGCTATCAAGTATCCCCTTTGACCTCAAAAACTTGATCTTTGGGACATCATCAGCAAAAATCCTGACTAGAGAAATAGCTGTGGCTTAAAGCCATTATTTATCACATTAAAAGCTTCGTTTTTTAACTAACTCCCATTGGCGTGAAGTTATATAATCAAGACCAGGCATTTACGTAGTTATACACTAGATGGTGAACATGAATCCCACCCAAAAAAAGATAATGACCTCCAGTTCTCCAAACCGAGGAAGCGCACTTTGGCAAAGCGTATTGAATAGCGCACTGAGAAAGAACTAGTTAATACTTAATACAACAAATAAGATGACATGATTACAAACATGTACAGATGCTATGTACTAGCTAGTATTACTGTAGTTGATATCACCACAGTAAAAACCAAACATGTCTATAACCAGAAAATCGAGCATAAGCAAACCAGAAATTGCCAAAGGATATATATAATTTTACTCATTAACACAAGAATGAAAATAAATGTTCTTACTATTCTTAAGACTAAACCTAGTAAGGAAATTATGTTCTTTTTTTGGAGCTCAGCTTAAAAAGGAATCTGTCACCCTGGTCTGGTTCAAAACTTCTTTCTTGTCAAAACAAGGAATTGAAAGGCTAGAAACGATTCGAAAGTCAGTCAACAAGTAGTAGATGACAGTTTTTAGAGGAAACAGATTACTGGGCAGCAGTTTACAGGCGGCGGCACATGCATCAATAACAAGGCAAAACAGTTCATCTTAGGGAACATTGTGTTCAATCACAAAGAGACTTTGATCTAGTCCAGGTCAGCTCCGACAAATGCAACTTAACATTATAGAGAAAACTCTCTTAAATAACAAACTTATGTTCCAGGTTTAGCCCACACTAAATAAATAGTATCAGGTTTAATTATGACATCAATTTAAGTCAACCAAACAACCCCATAAATACATCATTGGGAAAAATAAAGGCACCAGTAAGAGAATGTATAAGTGCTAGTTGATCAATTAGTCGAGATCAACAAGGCAGTACTTCAGCACAGCATCAAAAGAACATGGATTTCTATTAATCAAAGTTACGGGGTCAAAGAATACTACTGCAGGTCGGGTTATGAACAACACCAAAAGTTACAAGCAAATGAACTCACAGCATCATTCGAGAAACCAGGAACCAGTCTGGTTCCAAAAAATATATACCTTATTACAACAATGAATTGATAAAGTAATAATCAGTTTAGGGGCATCACTTAGGCAAAGAAATCAGTACCCCCCATGGATAGGATTCTGCTGAACACCACATGACTGCAGTGCACCCATATTTTCTGAGAAAGCCATAAACACCAGCAGCAAAGTACCAAAACATTACAGACTAAATGACTTGATCCATATGCCAAAAGAGGTTATTAGCTAGGTACAAATAGACCTGCAATTCACATGATACACATTGAACATAGAGATGGAGCTTTCGTGGAAAGAATTAATATGTTGTTTTCTAGGAAAAAGACATGAAATTGCTCTGAAATATATAAGTTTCAGCAGTTCCTAAAGATCCACTGCCTATGCACACAACAGGTTCACTTTTTTTAAGATGAAGAATCACACAATGATAACAGCAGCCCCATGCATGCAGAAAATCTAAGCATGAAAGTACAAGTGGCTAAACATGACGGTTGGCATCAGAAGGATTTAAATAATCATGCCATTCAAAAATAAAGCAGCTCACAAATGATCGGAAGAATATACCAATAATGTACATTAAGATGTGAAGCTCAACAAAATTCGAGCATAAGCAAACCAGAAATTGTCTAAGCTGTCATTTTACTCATAGCACAAGAAATATTCAGTTCTTATCATCCTATTCTTAAGCCTAAACCAAGTAAGGGAAATACTCGATGAGCTCGAGTTAAGCTAGATCAATAAGAGCTACCGCCGCACGAAGGCGGGGCACAGAATCTCCATTCTCCACGGCTCGAGCCGGACCACCGCGGTTACAGCGGCAAGAGCCAAGTAGGTCGTGAAAGCCGAAAATATACAGGGCTGAGCACTGCCCATACATAATTAAGCACCAAACAGGTTCAAAAAAAAAAAATCCAAAGCTTCCTACACAACAAGTTTTGATTGGTTTCCATCCACTAAGCATGGTGCATGCACATTTCAACAAGAAAAAAAGAAGCAAACTTCAGGAAAAATAGATGAAAGGAGGAGGAGAGAGAGACCTAGCAGGTCCGAGTGGTGGACGGCAGCAGGCAGCCCACCGGTTCTTCCTCCAAGCCTTGTCCTGCTGCCTCATGCGCCGCCGCTGGGCCGATCCTTCCCTGGTGAAAGGCGTGGCACCAAAATTCAGTCAGCTCGATACAAGGAATAAGGCATGACTTAGTTCCAAACAGCAAGACAATAAATGGCACCATCAGCCCAGTGCCAGAGAAATGTGTGCCCAAAATTAGCATATAATTACATCCCTTTCTCGTCATCTGCAGAGTGATGGCACACTGCAGTGTTGTGTGTGCATAGTGAAAGTTACAGTAGCACGTCCTAATGCATTGCATCCCCAAAAAAGTATCGGTACCAAAAGAACCACACTAGCAAAAGAATCTTTGCTAATGGATTGTATCAGACATCTAATCAGTGTTTCCATCGTGACAGAGAATCATAAACACAAAAGCGCCCTGCATCGGATTGATGAAAGCGGAAAAGAGAACCATCTTCTGCTCAAATTAAGTTCAACATAAAACCAGCCATCATCGTCTTACATTCCACAAAACCCTAATACTTGGGGTAATACTATTGCTACTACTGGTACATCTGAGCATAACAGAACACAGACGTAGAAACAGCAACTTCTTCTCTGCTTCTTCCTAAGCTCACTTTTGCTTCTTGGGCATCCTGTAACCACCGACGACACAGGCATGGTCGCGCTCAAAGGGCTCCAGTGTCACCTGCTCAGAGGGCTTGAACTGGTCGGCCTTGAGCTTCTCCACTTCACTGGCAAACACGGCCTCGGCGGGCATGGTCGAGTCGATACAGTTGGCCTGATCAAAGTAAAGAAATGTCAGCTCAAATGCCAACTTCAACCTTTGGAAGGCATGTTTAAGGCTTCACAATCAAGGTTCATACATATAAAACTGACTAGTACCTTGATTGAAATGACGAAATGGCCACCATTCTTCAAGAAGTATGAGGCATTAAGGGCTAAGATTCTAGCCTGTGGGACAAAAGATGCAGTGACAAGGTTTAGACATGCATAATCACAATATTTACAAATATCAGACACCAGGTCGCAAATTCAAGCTGAATTTGGTTACCATAATTCCCCATGTGATAACCAATTCTAATCAAGCCTCTAGGTGGTTTTCAAAGCAGCTTTACCGTATTAGGCAAGAACATGAAGGAAAATATATATTATTATTTACTGTATTGATCTAGTTGATGAATGATGAGCTCATAATGCGAGAGCATGACTTAAAAAGAACAAGCAAAATAAATTTGAAAAACAGAGCTCTATCCACAAGAAACTTCCAAAATCAAAGTTGAAAAAACAAGACAAGCTAATTAAATATATGTCCAATAAACAGGCAGATAAAAGGCAAATTTAACACCAAGCAGGTAAAATGGGTACTGTGGCTGTCAAAATCCAAGTATATAGAAATGTAGCAATGCACTAGAGGAAAAGAAATGGCCATTGGCATATAAGCATCAGAAACTCGATTTTGCATCATACAATTGATGTCCTGAAGGGGAATCCGAGTTAGCTCATCATCTGCTAAGCCCCAATATAGCCATAGAAAGTCAGGAAAACATACAGCAGCAGATTGGTACACACCAATTGATAAACCACATGTGATGGTAATTAATTGAAGTATTCATATAATCAAAATACATAAAATGCAGCAAACCAAATAAGGGAAGAGGCATAAACGCATCAGAGACTCGATTTTGCATCATCCAGTTTGATGTCCTGAAGGGGAATCCGAGTAAAGCTCATCTTTTGCTAAGCCATCAACAACTCGCAAAGGAGTTGCACACAGACAAACAACAGTTAATTGTAAACAATAATAACTAGTTACTGTAAGCAAGACTGTAAACACATAAGTTCTATAAAACTTCTTTGTAAAAGGGTATACCTGATCAGGTTGTGCAACATCTGAGAAGATAACATCAACCATGCCAACCAGCATCCGGTACTTGGCTGGGTGCCTAGCATCCTCAATGATGGGGATAACATTGGTCCTCTTCTTGGCCATGTTGACAAGATCTCTGCCACTCCTGTGAGAGAACTCGACAGCATACACCAACCCAGTCTGCAAGCGATCGACTTCATCAAGACAACTCACAGAAAGTATAATTTGTGTTAACAATAAGTGGAAGTTGCAAGGAGATCTCACCGGTCCAACAATATCAGACACATGAGACACTGTGGTCCCTGAGGCAGCACCAAGATACAACACACGAGTACCAGGAGCCTAAAACAAAAGATAAATGTCAACTACTACATCAACAAAGCCAATTTAAACTACACCCTAATCCAACAAGGTTTGCAAGCAATCAAGAACGCAAGCTAATGCGCAACGAACTTACAATCCAGATGTTGTCGACACCACCAAGCACAGCAGCAGCCAGCTTGGATCTGAAGGGGTTCCACACCCTGTACTCAACCTTGGATCCATCCTCATTCTACATAATACCAAAGCAGTAATTAGCAACCGATTCACATGTGGCACCTAACATAGTAGTAGAACGTAATAGCAGAAGCAGGGACTACATAAGATCTGAAGAACTAATGACCACGCTGAACCTAAGCTGGTTTATCATTTGCCTATCAGTTCACATGTGCAGGAGGCATAACAACATAACAAGGTAGCAGAACCTAACAACAGACTCTGAAACCAATGAAGACGGTACAAACTAGTGACCAGCTGAACCTAAACTTGTCAAACAATCATTTCTTTTTGGGTGCAACATCACACTATAAGCAGTAGCATAGAACGTAATAGCAGAAGCTGAGACTATATAAGATCTGAGGAACTAATGACCACACTGAACCTAAGCTGGTTTATCATTTGCCTATCAGTTCACATGTGCAAGAGGCATAACAGAGTAGCAGAACCTAACATTCTAACGACAGACTCTGAAACCAATGAAGACGATACAGACTAGTGACCAGCTGAACCTAAGCTTGTCTAACATTTCCTTCTATACATCATCATACTACCAGCCGTAGCACCAAGACATGTCAAAAAAAAAAGCAGTAGCACCAAGAACGAGAGAGCTACCTGGACGGAGACGCGCTTCTCGCCGTAGACGGACTCCCCGGCGACCATGTTCTTGGTGCAGAGCGCGTCCTCCTTGGCCTTGGCGATGAAGACACCGTCGTGCTTGTGCGGCACGACGACCACCTTGCTCCCGCCCTTCATGCCAGGCCCGCCCCTGCCTCCTCCCCTGCCGCCGCCACGGCCCCTGCCGCGGTCGCTCCTCCCGCCGAACCCCCTCCCGCGGCCGCCGCCGTCGCTGCTCCTCCCGCCGAAACCCCTGCCGCCGCCGCGGCCGCCGCTGTCCCTGCCGCCGAAGCTCCTGCCGCCGCTGCGACCGCCTGTGGAGAGAGAAACATCAGCGGGTGAGACCGAATCGAAAACAGCAAGCACAGCAAGAGGGAGGAGCGTTGAGGCGAGGGTGGCGGATGCTTACCTCCTCCTCTCATCGGTGGCCTCATGGTGTTCAGGCGACGAGGTGCTGGTACGCCGCCGCCGGAGAGGGAGAGCGGAGGGGAGGGGATGGGAGAAAGGGTTCGCGTTTTGGGGAGGGGTTAGGGTTTGGTCGAGAGTTTTGGGAGTACTTATAGAGGAAAATTAGGGTTCGCGTTTGATCTGGGCCGTTGGTGGAAGAATGGTGAAGGGACGGTTGGATCGCGTAGCGGCCTGCGGCGATCATATTATGAATAAAAGCGTCGCACAAAAAATCAAATTAGCCAGGATGGCTGAGTGGTTCAAACCCCACTTGTGACAAAAATATTTTGCAATTTTTTGCCTCATCAATCTGCAGTACATATGGCAGCATGTTTAAGGATAGAACATAGCCTCCATAAAATACTGCTCTAGCAGTTCCAGAGTGTCAGAACACAGTACAATGCCATATAGAGTAAATGGATGGAATTGCTAAGGAAAGAATAAGAAAATGGAGCTTTTAGAACTAAAACGAATATAAGAAATTCGGTTGATCGGTTCAAATAAAGACCAAAGCACCTAGGCTACAGTATTAAAATGCAACAAAGTTCTCAACCTGGAAACAAATGGTAAATTGCTCTCACCTAGGTGTTTCTCTTTCTTTACTGGAACGTTCATGGCTGACACCGATGTTTACTAAGCAGCATCATATGAACTCCAACCAACAGCCAAACTAGTACAGTACTTGGCCAGAAGCTAAAATATGTGCTTTAATTAGATTTGAAACCCAACAAATTCCAAATTATCTCCAGTGTATCGTGCAATTAAACAAACCTCCTCACAGTAAAGAATGCACGTAACAAATATAGGGGATAGTTAACAGGAAAACAATGTTGGGTGATAACTGACGAAAATCGGTTTTTCAGTTAGGTCCAAGGTTTGTGCAGGCCAGTGTTTCAGATATCAGAGTAAATTATAAAACAAGATTGTGCAACCTAAATTACAGCAGTAATGCTCATTTGGCATGGTGGTAACATAGACCAGTTGGAAGGGTGAGGTCATTGATAGCTCAGGACCCACAAATTTTGTTTTGGCTTCTGTTACAAAAAAAATTAAAGTTTGAGTTCTAAAAATCTCAGAGTGATTACCAGAAATCACGGTAAAGCCGATTTTTTTTAATAAGGATTGTTCCATGCTTAATAATGTTCAAATGTTGAAGGAACATCGTCATGATGAATGCAAAACCATGGGACAAATAGGCGTATGAGATCTAGGATAGCAAGGTTAAATTTAGCAGTTATTGCAGATATAAAGCCAACTAAGGATATACAGAATTAATATTTATGCCTTAGATAATTTTCCAGAATAGGTTAATGAATAATTACAGGTACCACGTAACCAAAATAATAACAGGCCAATTCAAATGATCAAGCAGGCAAATGTTTCATTTGCTCTCATCTGTAAATGGAAGGAAACAGGTACTACCTTTAGATTAAAATTCTGGGAAACCCGTGTTAAGTCATGCATCAACCAATTACTCACCGTCAAAGCAAATTGTTAGATTTATCTTATTTACAAATGAAATACTGACCATGTTTACATGGGAAGCTCATAGATCTATATGTTTGACTAGCTTAGATCCAGTACCAAACAGTTGGTTTCTATCTACTTACTCATTCGAGGTAAGAATGTTACAAATATATCAATAAGAATCTCTGTTTATCACTGTCTCGTCAAGCAAGCACATACAAATAGCGGAAGTCACAAGCATATAACTGTGAACATCCATGGAAATTAAGAAGGAAATGTGCAACTTCCTAAAAACGAGAAAGTTTAAAGCTATGGAGCAGTATTTAGATGAGGAGGAAGGCGCTGAAATTCAAAGACATCATTTCGTCATCTTGACAAGATAAATTGCCTACGCCATGAACTTCTAGGTTCTATGTTATGGAACTTGTGTTGAACTTATGTTAATTTTAGTTACTAAATCTCCTTATCTGGTTGCCTCACCTTACATTTATGTGTCTAAGGCGTCACCTCACCTTACATTTTAAGCACTTAAAAGGTGAAAATCTCCCCATGCGCCTTAGATCACCCTACCGCCTCAAAAACCTTGGAGATGAAACAATGGGAGCCAAGAGACAATCTACAGAAAGGGAAAGAAAAACAAGACAGGACCTAGCTAGAAACTTTCACCATGGCTAAAACAACACGATAATTATAACAACCGTAATATAATAATATGGCATGATTGTCGATAGATTAATCTGAGCAGTCAGCGAACACCTCGGGTTCACAATATCTGTCCTGTGTGCATATCCAGGAAGCATAAAACTGAAGTAACGTCCAATTCCATCAGATGGTACTCAAACAGAGAAGCTATTGTGAAACATAGGGAGTATAACCGGCGTTTTTCACTATGCATAATCAACAACAGGAAGTCATTCACCTACGAGATATTCCATGTAAAACTAATGCTTTAAGAAAAAAGGTCGGTAGAGATTTACCTTAGTGCTGTACCAAAGAAGATCGCCACACCAAGAACATCAAAGCGCTTGACCGTATATTGATCTAGACCACACAATAATTGATATCGCAAGTTTGCATATAGTCCTAGAAAAGCTCCATAACCAAGGGCATTGGTACTGACAGAAGGAAGGGTCACCGATAATCTAAGGGATTAACAAGAAATGATGGGTGACTTGGTTTTGTATCTTCAATATTTGCATCAGTGCTGGTATCACCAGTTTCAGTTTTTTTTTCTGTAATGCAGAACACTTGCAGATCCGTCATTCCCACATAAGATGGCTTTTGAGTTCATAGCTACTTTTGCCTCATCTGTTTGGTGGGAGATGAATATTCGTAAGGAGAGGTATGTTGTACCTTATCTGGCATTGAACAGCTCATTCTTACTACTTCATCTAAACCATGTTACACCTTCAAGTAATCAGGTTTGAGCAAGAATGGGATTTGGCAGTTGTTAATGCTTTGACTGCATCATGTTGCAACCTTGTGGTTCTGGGGCTTCTGGCACCATGCTGTTCATATGGGAGTACATCCCGATTTGACTTCCAACATGCAATTGAGAAACTTCCTAACAACATATTTGAGAAGAGTTATCCTCTGAGAGAGTTTGATCTACAGAAACGAATTAATGCATTCCTTTACAAAGCTGCTGAGCTTAGCCTGGTTGGGGTCATTGCTGGATCTGTTCAGGGTGGTCTGTCAAAAGCCCTGTCCGCAAGGAAGGAGAGCAGGTAGGTTTTGTCATTAATTATTTGTGTATCCGTAAAAGCTTTCTTCTATGGTTCTCTAATAATAGTTGTTTGAATACCGAGTTACATTTCCGTACGATTCGTGCTAATATTGGCATTCTCGGGTCCATGGAATGGAAGAGATAATTAAATTAATTAGGCTTTGAGCTTCTATTTTCGTTTAGAATTTAGGCATTATTTTTCCCCTTGCTTCCGAAAAGCAGATTAAATTTTTGTAAAAGATATCTTCTGTTTCAATTTTCATTTGAGTTCACAAAGTTGAGCTACTAGCTTTGACCATCTAATTTTTTAAATTCAGTAAATTTTCCTTTTGAGGGCTCAAAAAAGGAGTTTTTAATGTAATCTATGTTTTGAGGTTAACTTTTATTTTCTCATAAAAGGATAGTGGTAAATTTGCATAAAGAAGTATTAAGCTTCACTTCCATCAACTACTCTTGTTTTAAATTTGCGTAAGAAGTTCTAAATTTTCTTCTTTTTTAATTTGCATAAAAGATATATTCTATTAAATTTGCCTTAGAGTTCACCTATTGAGTTACTAGTTTTGACCCTCTACTTTTTGAATGAAATTTAACAATTTTCCATTCTGGCGGCTAAAAAATGGGAGCTTAATTTAATCTATATTCTTAAGTTAACTTTTATTTTCTCATAAATGAATAGTGATAAAAAATCTAGTCACTCCTTGTAGCGTTGTTCGTGCCACAGTAACCAAAAGGTGAATGTGGAATGCTGTGGATTGCTCACGCCGTGGTTGTCCTAGTATGAGATAATGTGGATAAACATCTCCATGCTCATGCATAGATGAGACAAACGAAGGAAATAAATGTGCTCGAGTGGCTGTATAGTTTAACTACCAAGAGCAAGTGATATAGTGCCAAAATCATGTATTTGGCGGTATCATCGATGAGTCGTAAGAACCGTATTATGATCTTGTAAGATAGGATGCGTGATTTCACAAGCTCCGAGATCTGCATGAAGACATTGTAAATCAAATTTCTTCAATGCTACTATGATGCAGAAGATAGTAAGGTTTATAGAGCATGGATAAGATTTTCCGGTGTATTATGGATTTTTGTTGAGGTAGGGTTTTTCCAACTTTCACTAAGAGAATAAATAAATGTTAGTGTCATGAAGATAAGTGGCGACCTGCTTTTCACAGAGTATCATCTCAGTCCATGGCATCAACTACTTCTTGTCACAAATACATCGGTGGCGACCTACTGCATCAACCTTGTGTCATGGAAGATAAAGTGTGGACTTGAATGTAAAGTTAAATCTATGGGTGAGGAGATCGAAGAATCAGTTATGACATTTCTTCCAAAGACAACTTTTAAATAGAGAGGAGGGTTTGGAGATTACTAATAGGATGATCACAAACATTATATTAATATAGCACGCTAAACCTTAGTTGTTCATATACGTTGTATGTTTTACTATCACAAAGCCCCATAGTTGTCCATGTATGTGGAGTGATTGCGAATGTAGCCATGGTTTCGGCTTTATAAGATGTGATGAACACAATTTTAGCTAATATATGCACTGATCATGCATTCCATAACTCTCCATTAAATTATACACAAGAAAGACACATAAGAAATTCTAGTAGAAAATTGAGTGCAAAATAAATATAAAAGAGCACAACACGACCATGCACATTCACCATATATCCCTAATCCGTAGTTTTACTTAATAAACACTATTCAACCTTCACATCATAGCACTTTACAAAGTTACACATGGACGAGATAAAAGTACACGATAGAACTAACACATTTTAATAATGGATATGTTACTCAAATGGCAAAATTTTAACTTTGATACATCTTCAAATATGTAATCTCACGGTTTCTTCAACATGAACAATAATCTGATGCTAAAATAAACTGAAAACTCAAATCAAATTGTACTCCCATGGTAAAATGATTTTTGTCTAAATCTATTAATCATGTGACTACAATGATAAAGTGTATGTTTTTTGTGTAAATCCATTAATTATGTATCTACAATATAGACAAATAGGGTATAACAACTTCTATTAATCATCATTTATATTCAATCCAAAAGCTATAGTGGCAAGATGGTAATGTTAGAGTATTGTGACTTGATCATTCATAAAATGAGTAAATCGTGACCATATGATGCTTTCTTAAGAAGACATCATTCATTTTCAATTGTCCCAACTCGTTATCGTCAGTGGAGAGGAGGTTGCAAAAGATAATCAATTTCACAAGGTGGAGACATATGTACTCCACCGTAGTCGAGATTTCCTAGTTGAGTACTTCTACATTGGAGGTTAATTTTGGTTGGATTTCCTGGGGCGGATTTTTTAAATGTGTTTAGGCCTTGGACGTATGGGGTTGTAAACCCAAAGATGAATTTGAGCTCTTATAAAGTTGGGTTGTTAGGCCTTTTGGCTAAAAACGTGGTGAGGTGTATCATATATGGGACATTTTTCTGGATGTTTTAAGTAGTATTCTTATATAAACAACTTACTAACTACTATTTGCATATTTAGAAATATAAATATTCATATGGAAATAAAATCTTAGGAAACATTATAAATATAATCAAAGAAGCTTGATAGTTAGTTTGGGATCCCAGAACTTTTGGCTTGATAGGTATAGTTCTATCTCTTAATTGTCAGAAAAGTTGTTCACTAACTTTGTTAGTTAGATGCATCCGGTATTCCCTTATTGTCTTCTAAAAAGTGCAAACAAATGTGAAATTCGCTTCTACACCCGAGCTCGCCAGCTCCTGGAATTTTTGAAAAAATAGAAAAAATAGTAAAACATTATAGAAAATTCTGAAATTGTTTGGAGACAAGCATATATAAATTGTTCAACCTCGTGCAAATTTTCGGAATGAACAAACATTCCCTGCAAAAAAAAACAAAATCAGCATTTTCAAAAATATGTTTTTATATCTCATTCTGACAACTGATTTTTTTTTGTGCGGGGCACATGAAATGTTTTTTCATTCCGTAACTTGGCACGAGTGTGAACAATTTATATAGGGAAAAGCTACTAATCATCCAGGGGATCGCTGGCGCCGCATCCTCCGCCTTGTGCGTGCGCCACGCGTCACGGGAAGCAGGCCCACGAGGCGCATCCCTATCCCCTTTTTCTCTCCACCACTCAATCCGTCTTTCCTGTTTCTTTTCTTCCTCCCTGGTTTTTTTCTCCCGTCGCTCAGCCTTTCCTCCACGATTCCAGTAACTGCACCTCCCCCCATCCCCCATCGGCCTGCTGCACTTTGCTGCCGCCGGCGGCCACCTCCGCGCCCTACTCCGCTGTTCTCGACCTCGGGCGTCAGGCCGCCCCACGGGAATCTCTCCCATGGCATCCTCGACGTCAGGGGGTTGGGACGTTCCGTCTCTTGGTTTCGCGTGGGTGACGGACAATGCTTCCCAGCCTGGCTTGCGCCTCCGCACGAGTGTGTGCCCAACATCATAGCAGGAGGCGCTGCACTCCACCAACCAGACCATGTGCTGCTGTTTGGATCCATCTTTTTGTCCTTTTTTCTTGATGTGGCGCAAATTTTGGAAAGCTTTGTAGCATAATTTCCTCCCTGTTGATGCAAATCCATATAACAAATGTAGCAAATTTCTTCTTCACATGATGCAATTTTTCTTTTAATCTGGTGCAAATTTTTGGAAGCTTTGTAGCAAAAAATTTCCCTTTTTAATGCAAATCTGTTCAACAGTTGCAGCAAATGTCTTCGTATCATTTTTTTTCTTGATGTGGTGCAATTGGTTTGAAGCTTTGTAGCAAAAAAAATCCCCCTTTGATGCAAGTCCGGAGATCACTTGTAGCAAATTTCCTTTTCTCAAACGATGCAATTTATCTTGAAGAAGTGCAAATCCTTTAATGTTTTGTAGCAAATTTCTTCTCCTTCTGATGCAAATCCACATAAGGGATGTAGCAGAAATTTACAGTGCTTTCAATCTGTCCATGTTGGCGTTATCGAGCGGCATGCCGGCGATGGCCGGAGTTGGGCGTGGAGGCATGTTGCTCTCACGGCACAACGTCGTTGCTGCCGGGGTGCTTCTAGGAGACTAGGACCAACGGTGTTGCTTCGAGGGGTGGGCGCGGCGACGGTGCTACCAGGACGCGGCAACAGTGCTACTAGCCGCCGGCCAGCTAGGTCGCCGGAGCTGTGAGCGACTGGCGGGGATGCGAGTCACGCCGTTCTTGAGAACGCGTCGGTTCCTGGGGATGGGGTATTTTTTTTTTGCAGAGGAAAAGAAGCGATGTACATGGGACGCAGGAAAAGAAAAAAAAAAGGACACGTGTCGCCCTCCCCATGCGGGGGATCGGAAGCGCCGATCCCCCGGGGGACGCTCAGCGCTCGCCATTTATATATGCTTGTCTCCAAAAAAATTCAGAATTTTTTATAATGTTTTACTATTTTTTTTAATTTTTTCGAAAACACCAGGAGCTGGTGAGCTCGGTGCAGAAACGCCAATCCCTTCCATCTTTGACCAATGAACAAAAAGGGAAAAGTAAAATGTTTTTGTAAACATGGTAATGTTGTTTGAGAACCAGCAATTATTCCAACGATAATGTGTGGTGGCTACCTTTTTTAGTTCTTCAAAGTAGTGAGAGTATTTCTAGATATTAATAATTCTAACTTTTCGTGTAGAGTGGTGATGCATGTGGCTCATAATTAGTTTCGCTTCAAGTTTTGATAGAGAAAAACTTTCAGAAGGTCCATGAGTGGTGCCACGTACCTATAAATAAGACTCCAATACATGGGTACAATGACTCAATATCTCCCGGTGGTGTGCAAATTGGTTAGTTCTTATAATCCTTCCAGTTACTGCCGACACATTTTTGTGTATGTAGGCAAACTAAGTATTTTTCTATTGCTTATTGTCATGTTGTTGCATGCTGCAGGAACACCTATAGTGACTACTAGAGGTTGCCTGGAGGGTTACTTTGAGGTCATTGCTCACCAACGCAACACAAATAGTGGGCAATGTTTTGAAAGAACATGGAAAAGTGCAGAAAGGATTTCTAAGAGGCTTGGAGAACAATAAGCACAACATATGACTCGGTAATCAGGTCGAGGTTTTTGCATCCCAGTTTTCCATGCTAGATTTTTGTGTATGACTGTACATAACTACATGTATATTACACCTTTGTCGGTACTATCGGGATGCGTGAGCAAATAACAACTATTTTGTCATCACGATTTTACAATAGAACTATAAGTTGTTCTCAACAACCGCAGAGTAGGTAAGATATTATGTTGTGAAAAATAGTCTTGATCCTTAACTCTCAAGCAAACATGTACCGGCTTGCTGCCTCAAGTCGTTAGTACCGATTTATGTATGTATTGAATCTCTTCATAACGAATTGAGAAAAATTCATTTACGGTAATGATGACGTGAAACCACACGTTCGTTGGGAGATCCCAAGAGGAAGGTATGATGTAGTGCAGCAGCAGTTTTTCCTCAGTAAGAAACCAAGATTATCAATGCAGGAGGAATTAAAAAGTGCTCAGAAGGTTGACAACTGCAAGTGCGGCGCAACACCAGTGCTGACGTGGAATCTGCACACAACACAATCAAACTACTTTGCCCCAACAAAACAGGAAGGTTGTCAATCTCCCCGGCTTGCTGAAAAACAAAGGATTAAACGTATGGTGTGGAAAATGAATGTAAATGCAAAAGGTGGACAACGAGCAAATGATGAAAGAAAGTGGTGTAAACGGTGCTTGTTTCAGTGTAAAAGAATGGACCGGGGTCCATATTTCACTAGAGGTGTATCTCCATAAAAGATAACTAACATGTTGGGTAAACAAATTACAGCTGGGCAATTGACAAATAGAGAACGCATGACAATGCAAGTATATGACAAGATGATTACTATGAGATTTAATTGGGCATTACAACAAGATACATAGACCGTTATCCAACAGAATTTATGACTAACAGTCCACCGCCAGGTTAACATCCGTCTCCTCCGTTGGTATTAAGTTGCAAGCAACAGATAATTGCATTAAGCAAAGTGTGTAATGTAAACAATACAAATGACCTTGGACATAGCATTGTTGTTTTATCCCTAGTAGCAACAGCACATCCACAACCTTAGATGTTCCTGTCACTCACCCAGATTACCAGAGGCATGAACCCACTATCGAGCATAAATACTCCCTCTTGGAGTTAAGAGCATCTACTTGGCCAAAGCATCTACTAATAACGGAGAGCATGCAAGATCATAAATAACATATAAAGGTAGATTGATAATCAACCTGACCATAGTATCAATATTCATCGGATCCCAGCAAACACAACATGTAGCATTACAATAAGATGATCTTGATCATGTAGGGCAGCTCACAAGATCTAAACATGATCGCACAAAGGAGAGAGACTAGCATCTAGCTACTGCTATGGACCCGTAGTCCAAAGATGAACTACTCATGCATCACTCGGGAGGCAGACATGGTGGTGTAGAGCCCTCCGGTGATGATCTCCCCTCCGGCAGGATGACGGGAAGAGCTTCAGGAACCCTCTCGAGTAGGGTTGACGATGGCGGCGGCTCTGGAACTTTTCGTGGAAAATAACTCGGGTACTTAGGGTTTTTGGGGCAGGAGGATTATATAGGCGAAGGGGCGGCGTCAGAGGGCCCCTGGGGGGCCCACACCACCCCTCGGTGCGGCCAGCCCTGGTGAGGACGCCCCCTGGCGCCTCTCTGGCTCTCCTTCGGGCTCTGTGATTTATTCGGTAAAATATTTACGTCCGTTGATTTTCGTCCAATTCCGAGGATATTTCCTTAAGTACTTTTCTGAAACGGAAAAATAGCAAAAAACAGGAACTGGCACTGTGGCATCTTGTTAATAGGTTAGTGCCAGAAAATGTATAAAAATAATATAAAGTGTATGCAAGACATGTAATAACAGGCATAATAACAACATGGAACATAAAAAATTATAGATACGTTTGCAACGTATCAGCATCCCCAAACTTAGTTCCTACTCGTCCTCGAGTAGGTAAAACGATAAAAACAAAAAAAAATTGAGGTGACATGCTACCACACAATCTTGATCAAATAATAGTGTAAAGCACATGTGTTTGAATGAAGTGATCCAAGTCAATGGCTTATAGTTTGCTACTAACTAAGCAATGAGTAAGCAACTGAATCATAAGAGCAAAACTTTTCATGAATAGTACCTTGGAGACTTGAATCCAAAAGTGTTGCGCAAGAGTTAACTCACAAAGCAATAATCTCTAAGTAAAAGGCATTTGACCAACACAAAGGAAGATATTAGTTTTAGCAATTGCTTCAACTTCAACATATTTATCTCATGGATAATATCAATACAAAGTAATATAATAAGTCAAATACACTATCAAATAACAATTGTTGTACTAAGGTTGACACTAGTGTTTGCTTGTGGAAGATAGAAGGAAGTAAGAAAACTGACTCAACATAAAAGTAAAAGAAAGAACCTTCGCAGAGGGAAGCAGTGATTAGTCATGTGCTAGAGCTTTTTATTTTTTATAGAACAGAAGTAAAACAATTTTGAGATATGCATGCTTTTGTCAACGATTTCACAACAAATAAACTAGCTAGCCCCCCATAACAAGCAAGACTTTTAGACTTGTGAGAGCGGCTGGTTTTAGAGGAACGAGTACATTCCTCTTTCTCCTTTGTTTCACCACTAACCAATGTTTGAGCTGATTTCTCAGATTTTTATTGTGCGGAGGAGAATGGTGAGTTATATTTATATATTGCTTAATCCGCTCTCGGGTTGATTCAAGTGAGGACGTAAACCATCAACACCGGGTGAAAGGGGGAAAATGATCTTGCTTGTCACAAGTTATAACCAGCTCTCTGCTGCTTCCTCGTGAGCTTAAAAACAGAGACACAAAAAGGAACATTTTGAATATTTTAAAGGTAGCACATGAAAATTTTACTTTGAGTGGCAGGAAATACCATATATAGGTAGGTATGGTGGACACAGATGGCATGGATTTTGACTCAGGGTTTTGGATGCACAAGCAGCATTCCCGCTTAGTACAGAGTTTTAGGCTAGCAAGGTTATTTTAAGCAAACACAAACTATCAACCGGTACAGCAAAAACTTATATGACAACATATTAGAAACATTATAAGACTCCATATTGTCTTCCTTGTTAACCAAACTCTTTTAATAAAATATATCTAGACCTTGGAATTACCAATTCTACAAACCAAATTTCAACAAGCTTTACAGCAGTTCTTCATTAATGGGTTTTGCTTACATGATAAAAAAGCTTAAACAAGTCTACTTAGTAACTCAAAACAATTGACAAGTATCAAAATATCCAAGATAGTGATCTACAAGAGTATGTAAGCATTTTCCAATATGCCAATTACCACATGCAACATTTTCTGTTCCAACCAAACATCAATCAACTTAATTAAACAACTCCCTGAACAAGTATAAGTGAAGCAAGAGATTACTTTCTTTAAAAGAACTAATAGCTCTGACAAGAGATACATGAAAATAGGAGCTAAAAGCTTAACAATGCTAGAAATAAATACCCAAAAAGTATAAGTAAAGAATAAGAGAATTCTAATGAAAAAGCGGAGCGTGTCTCTCTCCCAAACAAGAATGCCAGGAACCAACAAGTTGTGACCAGAAGATAAAATATAAACAAACTGAAAGTAAAAACACACAGACGCTCCAAGAACAACACATATAATGTGAAGGAATAAAAATATAGTCTCACTAGAGATGACCTGATATTTTGCCGATGAAGAAGGGGATGCCTTGGGCATCCCCAAGCTTAGACGCTTGAGTCTTCTTTGAAATATGCTGGGGAGATCCATGGGAGCCTCCCCAAGCTTAAGCTCTTTGCTCTTCTTGATCTTATTACATCACCCTTCTCTCTTGCTACTTGAAAACTTGCTTCACCCCAAACTCAACATCATTCTCATTAGAGGGTTAGTGCATTAATCAAAAACTCACAAATTCTGTAAGAACGCAAACATGACAATTATCTTAAATATTATATACTGTTGCTGGCCTTAAATGAAGCTCTTCCACCCAAAAAATAATTTCACATAACACTTGCAATAAAGAAAATGCAAAACAAAAGACAGAATCTTTCAAAACCAGAACAGTCCGCAAAGACTAATTTTTTGGAGGCACTTACAAGTCTCAGATCGAAAAACGTTGAACTAACGAAAGATGCATACATATATCAGGAATAAGCATAAAAAAATTCAGATTTAAAACACGTCTCTATGATTTATGGAATTTCATACAGTGAACCGAAGAAATCTGTCCCTGCACAGTTATTTCAATATAGCATCATCTTAATATTAGAGACTTTCCTTGGCACAACAATACGAAAAATTAAAGATACAAAAGAGTTGCTACAGAAGTAGACAAGCACCTTGACTCAATAAAAGAAAAATTGTAGAAAAATAAAATGGGTTGCCTCCCATAAGCGCTTATCTTTAACGCCTTTTAGCTAGGCAAAAAGATTTTAATGATGCTCTCATAAGAATAAGAATTGAAAATAAAAGAGAATCAAGAAACATATATAAAACATATTTATATCTAACACACTTCCTATGCATAGGAGTCTTGTAAGAAAACAAATCAATGAAGCACAAAGTGGCTAGCATAGGAAGGCAAAACAAGTGCAACTTCAAGACTTTCAACATAAAGAGAGGAGACTTAATATTATTGAGATATATGAAATCATGTCTCCCTCTCTCATAATGACCATTAGGTATTAAAGAAACCAGAATATAAAAGCAACATAATATAAATCTCAAAACCTTCATCATAAAGAGAGGAAATTTAATAACATGAAGATTTCTATAACCATATTTCCCTCTCTCATAATAATTCTCAGTAGTATCATGAATAGACTCAACAATATAGCCATCACATAAAACCTTCTTATCATGATCTACAAGCATAAAATTATTATTACTCTCCATATAAGCAAAATCCTTCTCATTAGTAATAGTGAGAGTAAAACTATCATAGATTCATAGCCATCATTGCAATCATCATAATTTGGAGACATAGTATAATCATAACAAACTTTATCCTCAATAATAGATGGACTGAAAATATTACATTCATCATTGTAAACATCATACATTGGAGGCAAAGTATCATCAAAGCAAATTTCCTCCTCAAAGCTTGGGGGACTAAAAAGATCATATTCATAAAAACCGGCCTCCCCAAGCTTAGAATTGTCCATAGCATTAGCAATAATGGTGTCCAAAGAATTCATGCTAATAACATTGCTACTATCATGATTATTGTGCAAATAAAGTTTCATAGGTTTTTTAATTTTCTCCTCAAACACCTCATGTCCTAACTCAAGATAAATTTTATAAATCTCCCTCATTTTTTGTTGTTTTCCATATTTAAAAGCAAACAAGATAAAATAAACTAAACAAGACATAAACAAAATAATGAGATTGGAAGTGTGAGACTCCCCTTTTAGAAGCTCCTCTAATTCCCCGGCAACGGCGCCAGAAAACTTCGTTGATGACGTGAAACCACACGTTCGTTGGGAGACCCCAAGAGGAAGGTATGATGTAGTGCAGCTGCAGTTTTCCCTCAGTACGAAACCAAGGTTATCAATCCAGGAGGAATTAGAAAGTGCTCAGAAGGTTGCCAGCTGCAAGTGCGGCGCAACACCACTGCTGACGTAAAACCTGCACACAATACAATCAAACTACTTTGCCCCAACGAAACAGGAAGGCTGTCAATCTCCCCGGCTTGCTGAAAAACAAAGGATTAAATATATGGTGTGGAAAATGAATGTAAATGCAAAAGGTGGACAACGAGCAAATGATGAAAGAAAGTGGTGTAAACGGTGCTTGTTTCAGTGTAAAAGAATGGACCGGGGTCCACAGTTCACTAGAGGTGTCTCTCCATAAAAGATAACTAACATGCTGGGTAAACAAATTACAGCCGGGCAATTGACAAATAGAGAACGCATGACAATGCAAGTATATGACAAGATGATTACTATGAGATAAATTAGGCATTACAACAAGATACATAGACCGTTATCCAACAGCATCTATGACTAATAATCCACCGCCAGGTTAACATCCGTGTCCCCCGTTGGTATTAAGTCGCAAGCAACTGATAATTGCATTAAGCAAAGTGTAATGTAAACAATACAAATGACCTTGGACATAGCATTGTTGTTTTATCCCTAGTAGCAACAGCCCATCCACAACCTTAGATATTCCTGTCACTCACCCAGATTACCGGAGGCATGAACCCACTATCGAGCATAAATACTCTCTCTTGGAGTTAAGAGCATCTACTTGGCCAAAGCATCTACTAATAACGGAAAGCATGTAAGATCATAAATAACATATAAAGGTAGATTGATAATCAACCTGACCATAGTATCAATATTCATCGGATCCCAACAAACACAATATGTAGCATTACAATAAGATGATATTGATCATGTAGGGCAGCTCACAAGATCTAAACATGATAGCACAAAGGAGAGGGACTACCATCTAGCCACTGTTATGGACCCGTAGTCTAAAGATGAACTACTCACACGCATCACTCCGGAGGCAAGCATGTTGGTGTAGAGCCCTTCGGTGATGATCTCCCCTCTGGCAGGATGCTGGGAAGAGCTTCAGGAACCCTCCCGAGTAGGGTTTGACGACGGCGGTGGCTCTGGAACTTTTCGTGGAAAATGACTCAGGTATTTAGGGTTTTCAGGGCAGGAGAATTATATAGGCGAAGGGGCGGCGTCAGAGGGCCCCTAGGGGCCCACACCACCCCTCGGCGCGGCCAGAAGGGGGGTCGCGCCGAGCCCTGGTGAGGACGCCCCCGACGCCTCTTTGGCTCTCCTTCGGGCTCCGTGATTGATTCGGTGAAATATTTACGCCCGTTGATTTTCGTCCAATTTCGAGGATATTTCCTTAAGTACTTTTCTGAAACAGAAAAACAGCAAAAAACAGGAACTGGCACTGTGGCATCTTGTTAATAGGTTAGTGCCAGAAAATGTATAAAAATGATATAAAGTGTATACAAAACATGTAACAACAGGCATAATAACAACATGGAACATAAAAAATTATAGATACGTTTGCAACGTATCAGGTAACTGAACTCGACGCGTGGTCTCACTTTGGTCACTAACCTTTGGAATACCCAGATTATGGTCCCTTAACTTGTTTAGTTCACTATGGTCACCGTATCCGCTTTTGTACTGTATTGTTGAAAGTGCATGGTTGATCCCATGCATGGTTTTGGTAATTAATGACAATCTCTATGGACTAATATTTGCATTGAGCTCTATGTGTAGGTTGTCCTTTAGCTTGTGTCAAGATCATTTGTTGATCAAGGCCAAGCTTGCTTGTCTCCATTTGTTGGAGTCAAGCTCAAGGGTAGAAAAGGTTTGTGTTGATCAAGGCTAAGTGCGGGTTGATCGACACTCAAGTCTAAGTGAAGATATGCCGAAGAGTGCTTTCCCCATCTTGGTGTGTGGGGGAGCGTCATGTGAATCTTCACCAAGCGAAGCGCAATGAAGAAAGGTGGTGCGTCTTGAGGAGTTGAAGATCGTCTTCATCGACCTCATGTGGTTTAAGCGCAAGGCAAAGGTATGATCTTGATAGGGTTTCTATTTTACCGGTCTCATATTGTTTAGTGAGAGACCGGGTTATAGGATAGATAACCGTACTATCAAGAGGGGCTCTCGACCGAATATCGTGATCGTATCGCCGTAGAGAGCACAAACCTTTGCATCCATGCTATCATCTTTATTGGTTCTTATTTGTCTCGAATCGTGGTGTGGTCTTGGTGCTTGTCGTGCTCGTCATGACAAAGCTAAGTTCACCGAAAACGGTTTTCATATGCGTCTTCTTTTGCGGTTTCGGTATTGGAGATTTTGCCGGTTCATCCGTGCGGGAGATTTATCTCTTTCACTTCTTTGCAAAATATCCATTGCTTGTTTGTCAACTTTCAAAGGTAGCGTTTGACGTCCTCTTTCCAACAAAATTGGTTTTATTTTATTCGGACGTCAATTGCAAAAGTTCCGGTATTTTCGGTTTGCGAAAAAGAGTTTTTAACTTTCCCCATTTGGTTTTATTATATTTTCTTGGACTATGATGTTTCTATGCATAATCTTGTTGTGCTTGTTGTGACGATTCCAACAAGTCCAAGATTATCGAAAACGGAGTTCGTGGGTGAAAGTTATTGCATTTCCGATTTGCAAATGGGAGCTTTTACCTTTCCCCATTTATCTTTATATTATATTCTTGGACTATGATGTTTCTCTGCATATTCTTATAGTGCTCGTTGTGACGATTCCAACGAGTCCAAGTTTATCGAAAACGGAGTTCGTATGCGAAAGTTATTGCGGTTTTATCTCGGGGTTTTTATTTCTCAGAAAAACAAAAAAAAAGAATTAAGAAAAAAAAAAGCGGCCAGGCAGGCCGGCCGGGCCGGCCTCAGGCCGGGACCAGGCCGGGAGCCTCGGGTGGCCTGCCGGCCTCCTGCTCCTGCTGGCTGGGCTGCGGCCGGGGCTAGGCCGGACCACTCTGTTGGGTCCCCGGCCCAAGTGCTTCGCGGGCCGGCCCCAGGCTGGCAGCAGGCCGGCCTGTCTGGTTCCTCGCTGCGTTTGCTCGCTGCTTCCAGGCCGGCCAGGCCGGCGTGCTGGCCGGCCCCAGGCCGGGTCGCCTGGCACCATTTTTCTCCCCTTTGTCCATCGTTTTCTCCCACAACGGCTCTTTTTTAGAGCCACCTATAAAAGGGTTTTCTTCCCCATTTTTCTTGGAGATCTCATCCCTTGCTCTCTCTCCTCCATTGCCAACATTTTGAGAGCTCGATTTCCTCTAATCCCTCCGATGATTCTTGTCCAAATTTAGGGAAACAAGAGAGGAGATCTAGATCCATCTCTCCACCAATCAAAATCTCCTCTAAGTGAGGGGAACTCGTGGGATCTAGATTTTGGAGTTCTTGGTGTTTCTCCTCCGTTCTTCCTCCTAAATCCCTCCGTAGCATTAGTTGCTTCGGTTGGATTTTGGGGAGAAGAATTTGACCACTTGGTGTGTTCTTCCCCTTTTGCATTTGTTGCATCGGGTTGTGCTCCCCATGGTGATTCGTGGGATTGAAGGTTGAGAGCTTGTTACTCTTGGGTGCATTGTGTTCCCAAGAGCTTGTTGCCTCTTGGGTGCATTGTGTACCCTAGACGGTTGGAGGTGCCGCGAAGTGTTCGTGTTGTGAAGCTTCGGCACGAGTTTGGGAGCCCCCAATTGAGTTGTGGGTGTGTGCCCCAAGAAGAAGTTGTAAAGGGCTCCGGAATCCGCCCCGAAGGATTCCGATAGTGGAAGGTGAACCAATCCCTTGGGTGAGGTTCATCGGAGAATAGGGTGAGGCCTTTGTGGCATCTTGAGTAGGCCTCTTGTGGCGAGCTCACACCCCTCCAACGAGACGTACTCACTTAACAAGGAGGAACTCGGGAATACATCCTCGTCTCCGCGTGCCTCGGTTATCTCTATACCCGAGCTTTACTTATGCAATTTACATTGTGATAGCCTTCGTGCTTGAAGTTCATATATTGCTATCACCTTGTTGCTTTATTTGCTTAGCATAAGTTGTTGGTGCACTTAGGTAAGCCTAGTAATTAGGTTGTTGGCTTGTTAATTTAAACACCTAGTTTTATTCCGCAATTATCAAGCCCCTAAATAGAAAAAGTTTTAATCGCCTATTCACCCCCCCCTCTAGGCGACATCCGGGCATTGTTTGTTCTTTCAATTGTGCCAGCGTGTCTGAAGGTTGACTGGTCTAAGCACCGAGTGGCACCTATGCGGACAACGTGGCTCAGGTGCAAGCCAAGCAACTATTTGCATTTTAACACCCTGTGTCCGAGCCACCTCTCTCATTCCTCCCCCTCCCCTGCCACTCGCTTTGTCTTCCTATTGCACGAAGCACCCGACCCGCTCGAGGCGATTGTCGCTGCGACAGTGACATGACCGGTGGCGACTGACCGGAGTTGACAAAGGGATGGGCGACGTGCCCTTGGCTCCTCAACGCCGCCTGAACGAGGGTACGCTGCTGTTGTATGGTGAGTTCCGCCGCCCTCCATTTTTTGCATGGTTTACTCCTGTATCAGTTGTGGAACAGAACGGCGAGGGGTCAGGGCGTACCAATTGGGTTTGCACATGTTGTTGAATTTGGGGGCACAACGTACCAATTGGGGTTTTGGTAGGGTTTATGAATTTTGGGACAGGGCCTTAGATTTGTGGAGTATTTAGTGGCTATGAAGAGCAGATTACCCTGGTTTGGGAAAATGAACATGCATGAACATCCATTGTCTTTGTAGGCAGTAATTTTGGCAGATTTGATTGTCCTATTTCTGAACCCTAAACCTGATAGTTAGGAAAAAATGCATGCTTTGCAGTCTGGTACTCAGAAAAAATGAATGCTTTACTCAGCCTATGAAGCTGATACATGTAATTGGATGCCATGTTATTATACTTCACTCTCTTATTCAGGGAGAATGCATTCTTTGCAGCATGTTACTTACAATGTATGCTTTACTCTGATGTATTCAAATTTGTCAATGATTGTTGGTGTATGTAGATGCAACCAGTAATCATTTCTCTGTGGTGATCTATCATGTTGGTTATTTCTGTGGAAGTGGCAAGTATAGGGATTATTGTTCTGGTTCAAGTGTTTGGTTTGATTACTGTGACTGGGATAATTGGACACCTTCAGTGATTGAGAATCTAATTGGGGAGCTTGGGTATGAGTGTCATGGTAAAAATCAGGGTTTACTGGTGTGTGCCTGGACTGACATTCTATATGAATGGCCTTAGAGAGATAAAGAGTGGGGATAACACAATGACAGAGAACATGTTGTCTCATGTTAGAAATGGCAACGACAACCAATTTTAGGAGTTATTTCTAGACCATGATGACAACATCAGATCATTTGTTTCACCTGTTGTTGTTCACTCATCTGATGAGGAGGATCTGCCATTGGTTAAGTGGGCTGGGCCATTGAAGATAGAATGCGGTGATGTGGTTAACTACCCAGTGGTCTCACTACCAGATGTTATTAGTCCTATGAGGCCACTGCAGATAATTCTTGCAGTTTCAGGTACTAATGAACAAGCACAAGGAGATGGACAAGCACATGCACAAGCAGATTATGACTCTGCAGTTTTAGATACAAATAAAGACTATGATGATGACTTCATCCCTTCACCACCTCATCCAGGAGATCATCGTCTTTAAGTATGAGTTGAGATCCAGAAAAGCTTGCAGAGTTTCGGACATGGATGGGTCAGTTAGAGCTGGACAAGGAGCAGGAGAATCTGATGAGGAGTAAAGTCCAGAGTTTTGTGACTTTGATTGATCTTGCGAGTTTTCATCAATTTTGATCACCAATTCACTTGTACAACATCTATACACATTCAGAACATCAATTTTCAGTGCAAGATACACATAGATCATCAACTGGATAACTTGGCAACACAGCCAGACACATAGTCTCATACGGAGATCTTGACAAACATGTATCATACCTCTTATACCTTTTGTTTACATGATATAGTTTCTAAAGAAATCCCGCTGAAACGCGCGGAGTATCCTTCTAGTATTTTATGAAGCAAAATCCTATTAACATGTATTAATTATTTTTCTATCTCAACATGCAAAGCTATCCACCTCATCTATCCCTCTTAACCAATCAATTGTCCATGTCATGTCCACTAATATTTATCTACACATCATCCATTACTTAAACCATCTAATTGTTTACATTAATAATTTATAATACACACTCATCTATGCTAGCGAGCTAGTATCTTGTCTTCTCCAAATAATTCAAAAAATATCGTATATATGTATAGTACAGCACAATGTCTCCATGCGAACCAAGAGCCACATCAACGAGGCCATCGTCTGCCGATTGTAATTGGCCATACAACTGTACCGCTAGACACGTACATACGTCATGGAGGTGAAGGTGGTGAGCTCGAAGCTGGTGAAGCCGCGGTACCCCTAGGGGGCGGCTCGGCCGGACACGACGGAGCACGTGCCGTCCTCGGTGTTCGACATGATCACGTACCACATCCAGATGGCCAGCGTCTACGCCTTCAAGGCGCCGGCGCCCTCCACCGCCGATATCGAGCGCGGGCTCGCCGACGTGCTGGGTGTTTACCGCCTCTTTGCCGGCCAGGTCGGCGCTGGCCTGAACGGCACGCCGGGCGTGCTGCTCAACGACCGTGGCGCGCGGCTTGTGGAGGCCCGCGTGGACGGCGCCACCCTCGCCGACGCTGTGCCGAGTAAACCCACGCCGGAGCTCCTGAAGCTTCACCCTGACCTGGAGGGGGAGCTGGAGGAGGTAGTGCAGGTGCAGCTCACGCGGTTCGCATGCGGCTCGCTCGCCGTCGGGTTCGCGGCCAACCACGCCGTCGCCGACGGCCACGCCACCAGCGACTTCCTCGTAGCCTGGGGCCGCGCCGTGCGCGAGCTTGATGTACGTCCGTCTCGGCCAGTCCTCGCCACCACCCCACCCCCCCACAACCACCCCGATCTCTTCCGGCCGCGCGACCCGCCGCTCGTCGAGTTTGAGCACCGCGGCGTCGAGTACTACCGGCCGACGCCCAACTCCGACCAGGGACATCACGGCACCGCCGACAACGTGGTCATCCACAAGTGAACTTCACCAAGGACTTCATCGCCGGGCTGCGCGCCAAGGCGTCGGAGGGTCGCGGCCATCCGTTCAGCCTTTTCGAGACCACCCTCGCGCACCTATGGCGCACCATGGCCTGCACGCAGGGCCTCGGCCCCCGCGAGACCTCCACCGTCCGCATCTCCGTCGACGGGCGGCAGCGCCTGTCCACGCCGCCAGACTACTTCGGCAACCTGGTCCTCTGGGCGTTCCCCCGTGCCACCGCGGGTGACCTCCTGAGCCGGCCGCTGAAGTACGCTGCACAGGTGATCCACGACGCGGTGGCGCGTCTAGATGGCGCCTACTTCCAGTCGTTCATCGACTTCGCGAGCTCCGGGGCCCTGGACCGGGAGGGGAGAAGACGGCGGTGCTGCATGACGTGTTGTGCCCGGACCTCGAGGTGGACAGCTGGCTGACGCTCCCGTTCCACAAGCTGGACTTCGGCGCGGGGAGCCCGAGCTACTTCATGCCGTCCTACTTCTCGACGGAGGGGATGCTGTTCATTGTGCCGTCGTACCTCGGCGACGGCAGCATGGACGCCTTCGTCCCTGTCTTCGAGCACAACCTCGAGGCATTCAAGCTGCTAGTCCATGACGTAAACAGGACTAAGCTTTAGCGCATTATTGAGTGACTAAATTAAGCTTCATCCTATACTCCCTCCGTCTGTGCTTCTACATCTTGTCCTAAGTTAAACATTTTAAAATTTAACTAACTTTATAGAAAATTATACTAGATCCGTTTTGAAATATAGTTTCATAATATGTTGATTTCATATTATATATGTTGCTACTAGTTTCTATAAAGTTAGTCAAATATTAAAAAGTTTGACTTAAGACAAATGCTAGAAGTACACTTATTTGAGGGCGGAGAGAGTAGATTCCATTCACGTGCATGCAGCACGCGAGTATTTGTTTTTCTTTGATGTATTGGTTGTATCCGTAGACCGTAGTTCCATATGGTCCGTACATAAATACTTCGTACACGACAGTGCTAGGCGTCCCGGGGATAATTCCCCCGGATCCCCCGTCTCCAGACGGTATCCACTATCCAGTTGTACTTGCGAACTGAGCTCTGCTCTAGTGGTTCGATTCCGTGTGGTGGAACCAGTCCACCCAGATTCAAGTCCTAAACTTGACATGGGTGCTCGCATTTACCTAAAATTATTTTAGGATTTATCCGGCGATGTTCTTTCAGTGGTACGTAACATGCCCGTCAATAGCGAGGCACCCGTGGTGACTTTGTCAAACTCAAGATATGCCGAACCCAATATTTCGGAGGTGCTCATAGGGGTAGGGTGTGCGTGTGTATGTTCGTGCGCACGTATGTGAGCGTCTACGTGTTGTACTGTGTTTCTAAAAAAAAACCAGTTGTACTTCTAAATCCCGTAATTGCTGTTATGATGGAAAAGAATGTTTTGTTTGTAATATTTTTTCTGCTATTATAGCATATTCAATTTTTCTTAAATCCCGCAAATTCTTGTATGAAGTAAAAAACCGTTTTGTTCGTAATAATATTTTTTTACTATTGTAACAAATCCAATTTCCTTTAATGCTTCAATGAAGCAAAAAAAAAATCGTTCGTTGCATCTTTTTTTCAGCAACTTTTTTCGTTATGGGTTAAAATGGCACAAAGAAGCATTACAGCAATTCGAACATACGGAAAAGATCCGCTACCGTGGATGGTGCATACCCACCTCACTTTGGCCGACACCTATCCCTATAGTCAAAGTTTGGTTAACTAAAACCGTCTGCTAATCATCTGACGCTGCGAGAATACTGATGAAAAGTTGTTCGCTTTGTCGCATGCAAGATTTCCTCACATCCCGTGACCCTCTCACCCTCCATGCTCTCTCTCTTACTTATCCTGTCCCACGCATTCCTCCTCCCCGACCGTGTCGGCCAAGCACCGTTCTCGATTCTGTCTAGTCCCGTCGCTCCTGTGCTTCGAGGCCATGCTCTGTCGTTCAAGTCCTCACCGACACCAGCTGATAGCGCCTCCGAAACGTCACCTTCGTCGGGCGAGGCGAGCCGGATGAGGTAGCCAGGCTGCGCCCATTCCCGTCGTCGGCCGAGGCAAGCCGGATGCGGTGACGACGAAGCTCCTGGATCCCGCCGCCGCCGATTCGGTAAGGGCGACAGCCCGTAGAGTGCGGATCCCTCGCCAGCCGGTTCCCCGCAAGGAAGTGAGCTTCGTCCTGCGCACGGCGTCGTAGCACGTGCACATCGTCCAGGCACGGTGCGAGCTGCGCTCATGTGCAGGATCTACGACCGGTGATCTGGGGGCGCAAATCGTAGGCGGTCGGAGAAGGATCTCGCGCGGCGGAGCAGGCTTTGCTAGTTTGCTTGGGCCGCTGCTCAAGGACGCAGTTGATAGCCAGGCTGCAACCCCTTCGTCGCTCTCCATGGGACGGCGCCGTGGTGATGCAGTTGGGAGGAGTGGACAGGAGAGGATGAGGAGCGAGGGGGTCGGGCATGCTATTTTTATGTCTTTGTCACTTATTTTTATATTAAATTTTATGATTTATTTGGACTACCTTATTAATAGTTGCAAAAGTGCACATATTCTTTTTTTACACTTTGAAGTGTAGGAATTACTTGGAAATTGACAAAACGTAAAATAAGCCTTGTTGGAGGTGGACTCTAACTTTTTTGAAATCTGTCCACCCTTTTGATTTTAAAGATCGTCAGTTTTACCACCGAAGACGACATCAACTGAAAATCCTGTTGGCTCCAAAGTTGTTGGAAATTCCAATACCTTTAATTTAAGCCCAAGAACAGCCCAATCGGTGTTCGTCTGCGACATGTGGACTCGTTTTACTGGAGGCGGAATATTCGATTATGGGAATCCGATATTGATGCATCTAAAATGCATAAATGAACTTTGCACTATAATAGTTATATTCCAATCACATTTGCATCATATAAGGGGTATATTACTGTTATTTAATGATTTTTGGTAATTTATATTGATTTCCCCCTTTTTATGGAATTAATCCTGCGCAGGCAGAAAACCCCTATTTCTTTCTTTATTTGTTTCAGGACCTTAACGACGTCATAATGAGCTATAAATTTAGGAGGGTCATTATTTTGGAAGGAGAAGATTTAGTAGCGAAAGAAGTCAACGAACGGAGGCCGGAGGACCAAAAGGGGGGTCCCACGCGGCTACAGTACCAGGCCGCGTGGGCCCACCTATCTTGGCCCTCGTGGCCCCATTTGCATCGATCCTTCGCCCAGAAGCATCCTCGTGACCTAAAAACGCCTATATAAGAGGTCCCCCGACGTTTTTCCAGAGGAGAGCCGCCACACGAGAGAAACCAGAAACAGAGATCAGGAGGCTGAAGATCGAAGGGGGGGAAACTCCGGTGGAGCCCTGCCGGAGAGGTCTCCTTCTTCTCCATCGACATCTCCACCGTCTCCATGATGAAGAGGGAGTAGTCCACCGCAGGACTATGGGTTTGTGGCAGTAGCATATGTATCTCTCTCTCTCTTGAGCTTCATTAGTTAGCACCGTATGAGCTGCTGAACATGATTACGGTCACCGTTGTATTACCTTTATGGTGGATCTTTCTATGAGTTAATATATGTTGAGATTGCAATGTTTGTTTCAGTTATGAAAGTAGATGCATATTATGTACCCCGTTCTTATATCCTTGTTATGATCAAGCATGTTTATGAGAGCGTGTGTGGGGGAACGTGTGCATTAGTTGGAGTAACGGGGGTGGTGAAGTGATAAGCTGACAACTTGAATATCATGATCCATTGGGTGTTTACCTTACTTTGTTGCCTCACTAGGGATAAACCAAAATACCATGTTGAAGGGTAGGAGGAGTGACATGCCTCTACCTAAGACTAGATCCATCATGTATTTATTTTAACTTCATGTCATTAATCTTAAAGCTATACTCTGATGTTATCTTAATTACTAAGGTGCATGATTTAGTTCACATCTTGGTGGAGTATAAGTGAGACTAATAATCAAAAGGTCTCTATGTTAGGACGTGATGCCCATATAATTAGTAACATGATTAAACTTGTTTGCAATCTCATATGTTAAGTCTATGTCTACTTGTTTGCCACACTATATTAAAGAGAGAGTGCATGTGTGAAACCATGAACCCCGATCCATTTTTAATCATAAGAAACACTTTTTCAACCAGTTTTAAGCGTCTTTTACATTCAACCATTTTAAAATCAGAAAATACAAAAACATTTTTACTTCTTGCATTCACATACAAAAACCCCAAAAATACCATCCATCATCATTACTATCATCCTTGCATTGTTATTTACCACCATTGCATTTTTATTTGCTGTTTTGCATTCATTAATATCTTAATATCATTCTCACACCTTGTGCTTGACAACCACTTGGTGAGGTTGAGGGCACAAAGCAATCTACTTTATTTGCAGGAAATCTAGAGAAGGACAAGGAGATAAAACCCACACTACTGATTCCCCGAGAGTTCGATATTAAACCCTCGAGTCACCTTCTTGGGGAAAAAAGACTTCCACTCCTACATACTCTGCAATTGGAGGCTCAACCTATCCCTTATATATTATTTTCCTTTCAGGGTATCAAGAGTATTTGTTGGCGTAGTTGAGGGAGAAGAACACTCTCATCAATCCCGTCATCAAGTCAATTTTCTGGCGCCGTTGCCGGGGAATCATAGCTGGAAGGGTTTGTCCAAGGATATCACAACAAAGTCAACTTCATCACCAACTTGTGCTAACACCTAAGCTTGGGGAGGTTGCACCTACGTGAGCATCATCTTGTCCATCTTTACCTTCAAGAAAATTATTTTGTTTTGTTTTTGTCTTGCATATCATTTTTAGATTTCAGTTTGCATATTTTATTTTCAGTTTTGCATTTTGTTTTGCATTAGTTAATTCGGTTTGCATTGTTTTAGTGTCATTTTATTTTCAGTTTATCATAAAAAATAAAAAACATATAAAAAACTTGCTGATAATCAAGCCACTTTATTGAGTATGTCTGCTAGAAAACCACAAGCACCACCTGTGGTTGGATTGAATTCTATTAATATTGCTGAAAATGTTCCTCTTACTTTGGAAGAAACTCTGAATGAATTGCTAAAATATCCTGAATATCTGTTGCCTTTTATGTCTCATCATATGGTTTCAAAAGAAGAAGTTAGTAAAACTGAATATGATGAAAGGAAAGGTGAAGAAGTTAAGATGCTAAGTGAAGTTAATGATCCTTTGCTTGATTTAGAGAATAGTAGCTTGAATGAATTAATATCTATCTTACAAAAATTTGCAAGTGATCCTTCTATTGATGTTAACAAAACTGGTTTTGGTTCCTATATTGCTAATCATGTTTTGAAAGAAAAAAAATGCTAAATACAATCAAGAAGCTATGATACCACCTAAGCTTGGGGATGTGTGGATCCCAAGGTGCTAGTAACTATTAAAAAAGAGACACACCATGCCATACTTGATCTAGGATCTAGTGTCTCTGTTTTATCTAAACAACTATATGAAACACTTGAATTAAAGAATCTTGAAAAATGCTCTATTGGACTTGCACTTGCTGATAATACCATTAAACATGCTCTAGGTAAAGTAAGTGATGTTATGGTAGAGTTACATATGACTTTTGTACCTGTGGATTTTCTAATCATGGATATGGAGAATAAAACCTCTAGTCCTATTATTTTGGGAAGACATTTTCTTCGTACTATAGGGGCTATTATTGATTCATAGGAAGGGAATGTGAAGTTTCAGTTTCCACACAAGAAATGCATAGAACACTTTCCAAGGATGAAGGGCACAACTTTTAAGCTCCCTCATGAGTTTCATCTACGGTAAAACAACAAGTAAGTAAGCCTAGCTATATGGCTATAAAGAAAGCGCTTTACGGAAGGCAACCCGGTTGTTTTTATTTGGATTTTCTTTGTGTCCTCTTGCTGTAACAAGAGATTTTTTTCTTAGTTTAGTTTCTGGAATTTTTAATAAAGTTTCAAGTTTTACCCATTTTGGTTTGAAAAAGTTGCTATTTCTATTCGGGGATTTTATTCCTGCACGGAGTCTGTGCACGGTTTGATTTTTCATTCTTATTCTGTAACTCCGAATGAGCTGAGATGTTTACTGTAACTGAAACTTTTCATCCTCTATATTCCTGAATTTTTTCAGATTTTTTCGACAAGTTTAAGTAGGACAGAAAAATATGTTTTGCTTCTGCTGTTTTTCTGGACAGATTTTGTCCCATATTGTTTTATGCATAGTTTGAACTATTGAGTTGATCCAATTGAGTTTATGAGTAGGCATACAACATTATACATTCTCAGATCATTCATATGAATTTTAGTCCATGGATTATATGCAGCAAGAAACTTGTTTATTTATCTCTACTAATATCACCCCACTGAAAAGAGATGGGAGAAATTGTGTTTTGAAGTTTTTTTACAGGGATTGGAGGAGATGCACCATGAGTTATCCAAGGATGGTGAAAACCATAAGTTTGGGGATGTGAACATCCCCACTGAACTCAAAACACTCTCGGTTTGCACACGTCTAACTTCTGTTTTTCTATCAATGCACTATATCGCATAAACTTGGAGCGTCTTTTTGTTTGTTTTGCTTGATTTTTATTTTGTGAGACCACCACACTATCTTCTATATATGAGAATGCTACTGGAAATATGGGTTGAAATATCTTGCATGCTTTTATTGTATTGGGAAAAGGGATGTCTAAGTTGATTTTTAATGACACATATAGTTGCATGATTCATGAGCTTCTTTATGAGTAATAATTTGCAAATGCTTATCATGAGCTATATTTTATTCATGTTTTGATGCTGTATGTTACTTCACCTTGTTTGACATGAATTAGTTAGTTCTATGGACACTCATGCATGCATCTAGATGGTCATCTTTCTCCCTTTTGCTAGCCCAAAAATTCCAACAAGTAAAAACTTGTTTCCAACACCTTCAACCCAAGTTTTTCCAGTGAGTCCACCATATCTACCTATTAGCTTTATGCTATCCAAGTATGTTTATCATGTTATTTGTATTATCTATACCTCTAAATGAAAATTATGATGTTATTTATTGTAATGGCAAAAGTTGGTTAAAAAGCTCTCACGAACTTGATGCACACTTTACTTTTATTGCATTCAATAAAGATGAACCATTGTAATTAATATTATGAAGATAGTGGCTTGATAAATGTTTAAGGTTGGGAGTTAGCCCATATGTGTTGTCACATGCAAAGCTTTCAACATGTTCCATCATTTGTTTAGTTGATATCATGTACTTTTGTTTATGGATGCCTATCATGACGAAATAATGTGGAAATAGAGTTAAATTTAAATGAGTTTGTATAAATGGTTAGAGAGAAACCTGGGCCGCTAATCTAAGACATGCATCATTCATGTTGGAAATTTACTTACATGCTATTTTTAACTCTCTATGATACACCTCACAATAAAAAGCTATATCAAGTGGTAAATAAAGAGGGTGTTGAGATTGTTCATTATGTTTGTTTGTCTTGTTGTTTTGATGTGGGCTTGATCCATATCATGGGACAAGAGGTACCCCAGTTGAGACTCTTGATGATACCATTATTACTTACAATGATAGATAATTTAAACTTGCTTTGTTTCCTAAGTTGAGTAATCATGGTGTAGGTACTTATATTCAAGGGGCATGAGACATCAAACCTTTACTTTATCAAGGCCACTACTCATATTTTCTTTCACATTTAGCTTTAATCATTCAAGATGCTATGACAGGGGAATGAGAAATTGACACCAAGTATTACCATTGCATTCAATAACTTAAGTAGAATAGTTTGGAGGATAGATGAAACACATGCATGCTTTACCTCTACTTATTTATATATCTTTTCCAAAGTGTCCACCTTTTATATTCAGATTTTCACCACACTCTATGGACCTCAAGTATGCCAATGTAAGAATGTCCATAGTACTATCTTTTATGTTGCACTTTGTGAACTATCATTGATCATCTTTTCATTGAATACTTGATATCACTTCATAAACTGTTTGCATATTGCTACTTCTTTGAAATAATGAATCGTTTGACTTTATGTAGCAGTAGCAATCATCTCTTATATCCATGTTTTTATTGTATTGCAAAGTTCATGTTAGTTTTATCACTTTCATACTCGAGGACGAGCATGATTTAAGCTTGGGGATGTTGATGCATCAAAAATGCATACATGAACTTTGCACTATAATAGTTATATTCCAATCACATTTGCATCATATAAGGGGTATATTACTGTTATTTAATGATTTTTGGTAATTTATAATGATTTCCCCTTTTTATGGAATTAATCCTGCGCAGGCAGAAAACCCCTATTTCTTTCTTTATTTGTTTCAGAACCTTAACGACGTCATAATGAGCTATAAATTTAGGAGGGTCATTATTTTGGAAGGAGAAGATTTAGGAGCGAAAGAAGTCAACGAACGGAGGCCGGAGGACCAAAAGGGGGGTCCCATGTGGCTACAGTACCAGGCCGCGTGGGCCCACCTATCTTGTCCCTCGTGGCCCCATTTGCATCGATCCTTCGCCCAGAAGCATCCTCGTGACCTAAAAATGCCTATATAAGAGGTCCCCCGATGTTTTTCCAGAGGAGAGCCGCCACACGAGAGAAACCAGAAACAGAGATCAGGAGGCTGAAGATCGGAGGGGGGAAACTTCGGTGGAGCCCTGCCGGAGAGGTTTCCTTCTTCTCCATCGACATCTCCACCGTTTCCATGATGAAGAGGGAGTAGTCCACCGCTGGACTATGGGTTTGTGGCAGTAGCATATGTATCTCTCTCTCTCTTGAGCTTCATTAGTTAGCACCGTATGAGCTGCTGAACATGATTACGGTCACCGTTGTATTACCTTTGTGGTGGATCTTTCTATGAGTTAATATATGTTGAGATTGCAATGTTTGTTTCAGTTATGAAAGTAGATGCATATTATGTACCTCGTTCTTATATCCTTGTTATGATCAAGCATGTTTATGAGAGCGTGTGTGGGGGAACGTGTGCATTAGTTGGAGTAACGGGGGTGGTGAAGTGATAAGCTGACAACTTGAATATCATGATCCATTGGGTGTTTACCTTACTTTGTTGCCTCACTAGGGATAAACCAAAATACCATGTTGAAGGGTAGGAGGAGTGACATGCCTCTACCTAAGACTAGATCCATCATGTATTTATTTTAACTTCATGTCATTAATCTTAAAGCTATACTCTGATGTTATCTTAATTACTAAGGTGCATGATTTAGTTCACATCTTGGTGGAGTATAAGTGAGACTAATAATCAAAAGGTCTCTATGTTAGGACGTGATGCCCATATAATTAGTAACATGATTAAACTTGTTTGCAATCTCATATGTTAAGTCTATGTCTACTTGTTTGCCACACTATATTAAAGAGAGAGTGCATGTGTGAAACCATGAACCCCGGTCCATTTTTAATCATAAGAAACACTTTTTCAACCAGTTTTAAGCGTCTTTTACATTCAGCCATTGTAAAATCAGAAAATACAAAAACACTTTTACTTCTTGCATTCACATACAAAAACCCCAAAAATACCAGCCATCATCATTACTATCATCCTTGCATTGTTATTTACCACCATTGAATTTTTATTTGCTGTTTTGCATTCATTAATATCTTAATATCATTCTCACACCTTGTGCTTGACAACCACTTGGTGAGGTTGAGGGCACAAAGCAATCTACTTTATTTGCAGGAAATCTAGAGAAGGACAAGGAGATAAAACCCACATTACTGATTCCCCGAGAGTTCGATATTAAACCCTCGAGTCACCTTATTGGGGAAAAAGACTTCCACTCCTACATACTCTGCAATTGGAGGCTCAACCTATCCCTTATATATTATTTTCCTTTCAGGGTATCAAGAGTATTTGTTGGCGTAGTTGAGGGAGAAGAACACTCTCATCAATCCCGTCATCAGATATTCATGATGTGATTGACTCCACCTCTTACCAAACTTGATGGATTCGGCCAAACCACGACTTTGGGGCCTCATTAGAGATGATAAGGAGTCCCTAGGAATGTTATAGAGGTGACCAAGAGCCCTTGGATCAAAAGGCCATTGATCGGAAGGCCGCAAGCATTATATCCACCTATATAAAGAGAGGAAACCCTAATTTTGGAGGCAGCCACCAAAAACCACGAATTTGCCTCCCCGATGGCTCTCATGTCCATGGGGGAGGGCTCATCTACAACACCAAGAAGGCATGGATAAAAGGGCTAAGGGGCGGCGATTCCCCTTGATGGCCGGCGGCGCAGGGGGAGTGCCACTGTCGGACGCCGGTGCCGCCCTGTGCCCCGTGATGTCCCCTTCTTCGTCTTCACCAACATATTCATCGCCATATCCATGTATGTACAACGGTCCACTCTCCCACAGATCTCTGTAATCCCCTATGTGAACATGGTGTTTTGATGTTACAATTTTCCCCCACTTCTACATAGTCTGATACACATACTAGATAACTTGGCAACACTTGCCATACCATCATGATTACATAACTTGGTTAAGCTATTTCTTCAGAATGAGCACCACACATATAACACACAGAGTGGCAACACTTGCGAGTAGACACTTCATCATCAGCAGCATTTCCTTCCATAGTCCTAGCATCATAGATGCTTGGAGCTTGGTCATGTTTCTCGCGGTCCTCCCCTTGCTGGTGGCACCAATCTCACCATTCACTGCTTTAGTCTTGCGTCGGCTACTAGTTGCATTCCCCTCCCTTTCCTCTTTTGCAAGCTCTAGCTCTTCTCTTCTTTCTTCTACAACTCCAATGGAATCAACAACTTCATCACCAACATGGACATCGTGTTCAACCAGATAGCCCATGTAGTCTAACTCCCAACGCCAAAAATCATAAGTTTTCTATGAAATCAAGAGATGAGATTGTTGGGAATATGCCCTAGAGGCAATAATAAAATGGTTTATTAGCATATTCATGTTTATGATAATAGTTTATTATCCATGCTATAATTGTATTAACCGGAAACATAATACATGTGTGGAATATAAACACCAGGTGTCCCTAGTAAGCCTCTACCGGACTAGTTCGTTAGTCAAGAGATGGTTAGAGTTTCCTAACCATGGACTTGTTACAGTCACTTGATAACGGAGTCATATCATTAGGAGTAATGATGTGATGGACAAGACCCGATAATAAAGAGTTGCAATTGATCGTGTCACAACAGTTTTATTGCCAACGCTTTTAGTATGCCAAGTATAGTTTCCTTAGACCATGAGATTATGTCACTCCCGTTTACCGGAGGAATACTTTGTGGACATCAAACGTCACTTCGTAACTGGGTGATTATAAAGGTGGCTTTCAGGTATCTCCGATGGTATTTGTTGGGTGACATGAATCAAGACTGGGATTTGTCCTTCCTTGTGACGGAAAAGATATCTCTGGGCCCTCTCGGTAATATAGCATCAGAAAGGTTGCAACCATGTGATTAAGTGTTAATCACGGAGATCCTATATTAGTAAAGAGAATTTGCCAGGTAACGAGATGAAACTAGATATGGAGATATCGATGATCATATCTCGGGCAAATTAAATATCGGTGAGACAAAGGGAATCGTATACGAGATTAAGAATCTCCGGCATCGTGGTTCAATCGATAAAGAACTTCGTTGAATATGTAGGAGTCAATATGGGCATCCCGGTCCCGCTATTGATTATTGATCTGATCATGTCTGCATGTTCTCGAACCCGTAGGGTCACACACTTAAGGCTTCGATATAGCTAGGGTTTTAGTGAGATAAGTAAATGGTGCAATCAAATGTTGATTCGGTGTCTCGGATGAGACCCTAGATATCACGAGGAGCTCCGGAAGAGTCCGGAGATAAAATTTCATATAAGGAAAGTGGTTTCCAGGGTTCCGGAAAAGTTCGGGAATTTTCGGCAGAGTATCGGAATATTCTAGAAGGTTCCGGAAGGGTCCCATAGTGGGGCCCACGTGCCCTAATGGCCCACATGGACCAAAGGGGGCGTGCAGCAGCCCTCATGGGCTGGCCGCACCAGCCCCCCAAGGGCCCATGCGGCCAAACAAGGTGAAAGGGCCAAAACCCTAGGGGTGCCTTGGGGGGCAAGCCTTCCCCCCTTGGCCGCCGGCCCTAGGGCTTGGAGGAGGGGCCAAGGCAGCCCCCCCACGCCTATATAAAGAGGAGGGGAGGGCTGGGGCGTGGCACCCCATACCCTAGCCGCCGGCCTCCCTCTCCTCCCTCCTCTCTCTCTCGTACACGGCTTGGCGAAGCCCTGTCCGCGGGAAAACCTCCACCATATCCACCACCACGCCGTCGTGCTGCTGAGATCTCACGAGCCACTTCCTCCTCGCTTGCGGGATCAAGGAGAGGAAGTCTTCATCGAGCTGTACGTGTGGATACCGCGGAGGTGCTGCCCGTTGTGGCACTTCATCGGATTGGATCTCGGATCGGATAATACATCTCCTCGCGACTAGATGAGTCTAGTTGCGGGGATCGACTAGCCAACCCCTGCACCGACAAAACGCGTTTGTTCGATCTTCAAGGGTAAGAGATTGGATCTCCACTTCGCTACCTTCGTCTAATAGATCTAGATCCTTGGGGTTTCTTCCGCTTGTTTCGTAGGAAATTTTTGTTTTCTATGCAACGACCCCTTCAGTGGTATCAGAGCCTAGATCTATTCGTAGATGTTGGTGCGATTAGAACACAAGTGTTGTGGGCGTTGATATTTTATGTTGCTACCTTCTCGCGTGCACTTTGCATCTTTGCGGTATTGTGAGATGAAGCGGCCCGGACCAACCTTACTCGTCCACGCACGAGAGACCGGTTCCACGACTGACATGCAACTTGTTTTGCATAAGTGGCTGGCGGGTGTCTGTTTCTCTTGCTTTAGTGAAGATGCAATTTTCAATGGAAGGCCTTTCAAAAGGATGAGTAAATAAGCAACTACTATATCACCGTTGTGGTTTTGCGTAGATTAGAACGGTTCTATCTCGTTGACCCAAGCCACGTAAAAATTGCATAAACAAAGTAGAGGACGTCTAACTTGTTTTTGCAGGGGGGTCATGTGATGTGATATGGCCAATATGTGATTTGTGATAATGTATGCAATGATCATGTTTGTAATCTTTCGCGACTTGCAAGTCGTCGAGTACGGCAACCGGCAGGAGCCATATGGTTGTCTTTTATTTTATGTGACCTGCGTGTCATTGAATCACCATGTAATTGCTTTACTTTATTGCTAAGAGTAGCATTAGTTGTAGTTGCAATAGTTGGTGGACAACCATGGTGATGGCGCCGCAATGATGGAGATCATGCCGGTGATGATGGAGATCATGCCAGTGCTTTGGAGATGGAGATCAAAGGCACAAGAAGAAAGGCCATATCATATCACAATTATGAATTGCATGTGATGTTAATCCTTTTATGCACCTTATTGTTATGCTTAGATGTGATCGCGACGGTAGCATGATAAGGTGATCTCTCACGTTAATATCAAGATGTGTTCTCCCCTAGTATGCACCGTTGCCAAAGTTCGTCGTTTCGAAGCACCACGTGATGATCGGGTGTGATAGATTCTTACGTTCGCATACAACGGGTGTAAGCCAGATTTACACACGCGAAAATACTACGGTTTCCTTGACGAGCCTAGCATGTACAGACATGGCCTCGGAACACAAGAACCGAAAGGTTAAACACGAGTCATATGGATGATATGATCAACATGGTGATGTTCACCTTTGAAGCTACATCATCTCACGTGATGATCGGTTGTGGTGTAGTGGATTTGGATCGTGTGTCACTAAACAACCAGAGAGATGTTGAGTTTAGTGGGAGTTCATTAAGATGAACTAAAATTATCATAAACAAAAGTCCAGATGTCTTTGCAAAAATCCTTGTAGATCATGATCGACTACGGTAGTCTGTTCGTTGCTGAAAAACTGCGTCTCGATGGGTCAAATATGATTGAGTAATACCTGCATCTTGAAGAAGTCCTACACACCAATGCTCAGCTCTACGTTCTAGAAGAACCAATAGGAGATAAACCCAAATATTTCTGCAAGCGATGAAGAGTACATGGAGTGGTTTTGAACCACCTACTTGAAAGTCAAGTGGATGATGTGCACCTTCATGAATTCTGACCTAAGTAGACAATTCAAAAACTTGATTGCAATGAAGATTGTTGATGAGCTAAAAAATAGTTTTTCAGCACAAGTTAGAATTGTAAGGTTCGAATGTCTGAACGGTTTTCTTTCACTCAAGATGGAAGAGAACACTTGCTTGGAACAACACCAGAGGATAATGCATGAGATACATCATCGTCTAGTGCTTGTTTGGAACCACGAGATAAATGACGGTTTCGCGATAGATGGGGTGATACGCTAGCTTCTCCCCAGCTTCAAGAATTATGTCGGAGACTATGTCATGGGAAGGGATTTGATCACTTTCTATGAGTTTGTGTCTCGGCTGCGTCATGTCAAAGTGGAACTCATAGCAAGAGAAGTTGACAATGCAGAAAGTATATAGTGATATACAAGTTATAAGTGTTTAAGTCCAAATTGCAATTGTGGCGGTTCCGATAAGTATTTGATACTCATTCTGTTTTATGAAAACAGAACGTGCTGCTTGAGATTTGCATAAAGGATATGGGAAGATGTTGCGGAATGATGGCAATCAAGGAGTTGATGCTGGCAACGATCTGTCTCTGCATTTATCATTTGGATTAGAGGATTTGAATAAGTTTTGTAATCGAATTAAGTGTGATTTTGACTAGTGTGTCTTGCTCATGTGAGACGGTTATTCATGTTAAAGACAATGGTTGTTCTATTTTCATGAGTGATCCTTTTTGGAAATCACAAAGTTTTCGATTATAAGTGTATTATTCTTATTATAATCTAGACGATAAATTGGTTGAACATTTATAAAATATGTGACATACTAAAATATCCAAAACTTAATAATGACAATTGTTTTAGTCGTGCTAAATATTGAATAAACATTTTGATGTTTTATCAATGTGCCTTATTGTAAGGAGTATGACTAAAATGCCACCCTTTTGGAAGAGTGCAATGAGTTGCCGAAAATAAACACAAGTGTTGGTTGTATTTTCAGCAAATGTTAAACGTCATTATTTTGTGTACTCCATCATAAATGAAATGATTAAATAGGTGTATTTATTCGAGTTATGATATTTGATGAGATCAAATAAATTTCTAGAGTTTAGGATATTAAGTTAACAAGAAAATTGAGTCTTTATGATTTGATCAAAAGAGACAAAATATTTGAGTTATATGTTAGTATGTGGACTTGTGAGAAGTGTTATCACAAATTACAATGTTTAGAATATTTCAAAGGCGTTTGATACGTCCTAAGATATTGTAATCACACACTATTTGATATTGTGTGGTCTCAAAGAAGGGTTTTACTTCAGGGTTTAATAATAGCATTTAGATTTATTTGATAAACACTCTGTTTAGAAATAAGGATCTATTTAATGATTCGCATAAACATTTTTCATATGAGTTATGAGAAAAGGTGGTTTCATTAATTATGAGATAATTAGAAACTATTGCGAATAATGTTGTAGTATATTCATAAGTATGACTATGAATGTGATTCCACCATATGAGACTAAAAGGGGCAAACCAATTTGTTGGTTGTGCCAAGTATTTTAGTGGTTTATCGTGAAAAGGTTTCATTGATAAAAGAATTGATGGAATAAAATGGAAAAGCTGAAACCTTGCTTGTTTATGTATCAAGTGGCACATATGTAAAGTGCTATGTTGGTTAAAACTTGACACATAAAGGAATTAATGATGGTGATCATTGAATTTCGGTTTAGCTTGTCTAAAGAAAAGTAGGATTCAAGAATATGGTATTTTGTCAGGTTACAAAATAATATTCATGATTCACTTGTCATGTTTTAGAAACAGGACAAACCTACGAAACTACAAAGAAGAAATAGAAACCTTAAAATACGAAAGTGACTAAGAGTCATCCTATGTTAAGTTTAAATCACAAAGTAATTGTTACTTGATTTTGTGAAAGCGTTGTTTCACATATTTATTCTTCAAAAGGGTTTGTAAGGAATAAATAAAACTTACTAGACAAAAGCACAAGAGGTAAAGCTCTTTAACATGTTCAATGTTGTTAACTACATGGTGTAGTTGTGCTTAAAGTAAAAAGGATTTATGCTGGCAAAGTACTAGCATTCGTATAAAGAGTTCTCGATATTAATAGTTAATTAAGAATTTTGGAGGTGTCCAAAATATCGAGAAAATACACGAGTGTGATCTAATTAAGATATGTGGCGACATATATTAAGTTAGAGCAGAAACTATTTTCCATGATCAAAATATGTGGAGACATATGTTTGAGTGGGAGCTAGTTCATGGTCAAATATAAGGATAACATATTTCTGAGTGGGAGCCAAAGTGGTTTCACAATTTAATATGTGTATGGTGTATATTTGAGTGGGAGTTTACAACATCTTGTTTATATGAAATGGAGATTTCATAAATGTTGTAAATATTTCAGGAACCAAACGCATAACTTGTGAAGTTAATTTGAATGTCAAATATCTATGGAGATAGATGCGTATTTTGTCGATAAATAAGTCAGGAACCAACGTATAACTTATGAAGTTAGTTTGAACATCAAATATCCATGGAGATGGATGTATCTATGGAGGATAGATATATTTGATAAGCATTATGTCAGGATGTTTAACCTAAGTAAGATTTTGAAGGAGTTCAAAATAAAACAAGAGAAGAAAGGTTCATCTGCTTGTGAAAAATAGGTGAAACATTGAGTTGATAACTCAGTACAAAATTGATGGTTGGAGGATATGTTGATATTCGCTATGAATTGTTCATAGGTCTAAAACATATAAGAACCATGTGTTTGTATTTGACGATATGTGACCCAAGTTCTTGGTTAGAAGAACGTGTTAGAATGAGGAGTCATTTTAACATGAAGATGAGATAAAGGAATCTAGAGATTGGTAGACTTGGTTGAAGTCATAAAACCAAATTAGATTGGAGATCTCTTAAAGTCAGTAGCGCAGCGAAAGCATGATCGAAAATATCGAAGTGACATGACAACACTGTCGATTTGTGAGTCTACAACATATAGGAGTATATGATTAATTCAAGGATTAAAAGATATAATATTGTGGTTTGAGAAATTTTATTTCAAGACTGAGTGAGTTCCGGTTGCACATGCTATGTGAAAGTCCTCTTGACTGATCATACGTCATGTAGGCATAAAAGGGAAACGAAAATCTCACTCCCTAACCAAATATATTATATTCATCATGTGATGATGAGAATTATCATGTGATGATAATAGGTTTATCATGAGATGATAAAGTAATGTCAAATTAGGTGACATTGACATTTTGCAAAGAACATAAAGAACTGTATAGTACAGAATACGGACAGAACCTCTTCCACGAGCAAACATGATCAGCACTGAGACTCCATGAGTGTTAGACACCATGAGTGTTGGATCGAGAAAATGTAAACTGGATTATTGACTCTAGTGCAAGTGGGAGACTGTTGGGAATATGCCCTAGAGGCAATAATAAAATGGTTTATTAGCATATTCATGTTTATGATAATAGTTTATTATCCATGCTATAATTGTATTAACCGGAAACATAATACATGTGTGGAATATAAACACCAGGTGTCCCTAGTAAGCCTCTACCGGACTAGTTCGTTAGTCAAGAGATGGTTAGAGTTTCCTAACCATGGACTTGTTACAGTCACTTGATAACGGAGTCATATCATTAGGAGTAATGATGTGATGGACAAGACCCGATAATAAAGAGTTGCAATTGATCGTGTCACAACAGTTTTATTGCCAACGCTTTTAGTATGCCAAGTATAGTTTCCTTAGACCATGAGATTATGTCACTCCCGTTTACCGGAGGAATACTTTGTGGACATCAAACGTCACTTCGTAACTGGGTGATTATAAAGGTGGCTTTCAGGTATCTCCGATGGTATTTGTTGGGTGACATGAATCAAGACTGGGATTTGTCCTTCCTTGTGACGGAAAAGATATCTCTGGGCCCTCTCAGTAATATAGCATCAGAAAGGTTGCAACCATGTGATTAAGTGTTAATCACGGAGATCCTATATTATGGACGAGTAAAGAGAATTTGCCAGGTAACGAGATGAAACTAGATATGGAGATATCGACGATCATATCTCGGGCAAATTAAATATCGGTGAGACAAAGGGAATCGTATACGAGATTAAGAATCTCCGGCATCGTGGTTCAATCGATAAAGAACTTCGTTGAATATGTAGGAGTCAATATGGGCATCCCGGTCCCGCTATTGATTATTGATCTGATCATGTCTGCATGTTCTCGAACCCGTAGGGTCACACACTTAAGGCTTCGATATAGCTAGGGTTTTAGTGAGATAAGTAAATGGTGCAATCAAATGTTGATTCGGTGTCTCGGATGAGATCCTAGATATCACGAGGAGCTCCGGAAGAGTCCGGAGATAAAATTTCATATAAGGAAAGTGGTTTCCAGGGTTCCGGAAAAGTTCGGGAATTTTCCGGCAGAGTATCGGAATATTCTAGAAGGTTCCGGAAGGGTCCCATAGTGGGGCCCACGTGCCCTAATGGCCCACATGGACCAAAGGGGGCGTGCAGCAGCCCTCATGGGCTGGCCGCACCAGCCCCCCAAGGGCCCATGCGGCCAAACAAGGTGAAAGGGCCAAAACCCTAGGGGTGCCTTGGGGGGCAAGCCTTCCCCCCTTGGCCGCCGGCCCTAGGGCTTGGAGGAGGGGCCAAGGCAGCCCCCCCACGCCTCTATAAAGAGGAGGGGAGGGATGGGGCGTGGCACCCCATACCCTAGCCGCCGGCCTCCCTCTCCTCCCTCCTCTCTCTCTCGTACACGGCTTGGCGAAGCCCTGTCCGCGGGAAAACCTCCACCATATCCACCACCACGCCGTCGTGCTGCTGAGATCTCACGAGCCACTTCCTCCTCGCTTGCGGGATCAAGGAGAGGAAGTCTTCATCGAGCTGTACGTGTGGATACCGCGGAGGTGCTGCCCGTTGTGGCACTTCATCGGATTGGATCTCGGATCGGATAATACATCTCCTCGCGACTAGATGAGTCTAGTTGCGGGGATCGACTAGCCAACCCCTGCACCGACAAAATGCGTTTGTTCGATCTTCAAGGGTAAGAGATTGGATCTCCACTTCGCTACCTTCGTCTAATAGATCTAGATCCTTGGGGTTTCTTCCGCTTGTTTCGTAGGAAATTTTTTGTTTTCTATGCAACGACCCCTTCAGAGATATGATGACATCATAGTAATGAGCAATTCTCCATATCAGTGGGGCTGGGGATACTTACACCGTTTGTAGTACACTTGAGAACACCCAGCCATCGTGCTCCTCGGTGCCGGACACGTAGAACTTGACCTTCTTGCCACAGTTAGGGCACCCGATGAGGGGCACCACCACTGTCCGGCCGCGGAGAGCTGGCTAGATGGAATTCTAGGAGGACATGGAGGGTCGGGACAACAGCGGGCGCGGCCACGATTGGCGATGGCAAGCGCAACGACGGTCACCGAGAATCATGGGCGTGACGGTGGTCGGAGCGAATCGCGAGAGGTCGATTTGGGAATTAGGGATTTGCCGCATCAGGGTGTTGTGTGGGGTAGGGATCAGACCAAAAATCATATAGCAGCATTATTTTGCAAAAAACAAAAAAAACTCAACCTCCACGTCTATGGTCCCTTCCATCCCCACGTCTACGGTCCTCGCCACGCTGTCCCAGCTGGCCATACCAAGTGTCACGATATGTATAAAAATATGATACAAAAACAGATACGGTGACCGTAGTTAACCACTTTAACAAGTTAAGGGACCGTAATCTGGGTATTCCAAAGTTGAGTGATCAAAGTGAGACCATGCGTCGAGTTGTAGATGAATTTTTCTCTAACGAATTATCACTGGCTCAAGTCGTTGGTTGGAACTCTGGTGGTTGTCTGGGCTCCACAGTCGGGACTGAATGAAACCTTTGATATTGTAGCTCTGCATATTAAATCGTTGAGTTGCTGCAAGCCTCTGATTACTATACTTTGTAAAATCTGTATAGACATATATTGCCCGGACACTGACAGCAGGGTGTATGTAGTTGTATTGAACCACAACATATACACTACACCACATTATCGATATTTTACTCACTCGATCATCTGCTTTTCTGGAGTGGGGGGAAATGGAGACCATGGCGACGCAGACGTGCTGACGCTGCCGCCGGCATGATCTCTCTCCTCCGGTGTCGTCTCCGACCTTCGCGACCAGATCGAGCATCCCCTCTACGCCCTCTCTCCAACCATCTGCGCAGCATGTAGCGACGAAGCCTGTTGTCGCCGCGCTGCTGCCGCGCCGGAGAGCTTCCGTCTCGCCTCTTCATGCCCGCGACGGCGGTTGCACTGGCCTCACCACCCTTCGCCTCTTCTCCTGCCGCGGGGCTCGCCGCGGCTACCATTCGTGGCCGGCTGATGGTGAGACGGTCGCTTCTCCCCAAGGCCGCGAAGGCGGCCATGCCGGCTGGCGTCTCCTCTGGCCGGTCTGAGTTGCCTCCTGCTGGTACGAGCTCTCCACCCCGGCTTGCTGCGAGGATCCCCCCTACTTCGACGGCCGGGTCATGGGCCTCCCTCACTGGCGAGAACGACGACTATGGTGAGGAGGAGCTGGCCCCGATGACGCCGCCCGCCAAGCAAAGCTCGTCTCTGGCAGCTCAACCGTGTGTGGGGTGCGATGCGGAGCCGACAAATGGTTGGCAGGAGGTGTTGCCCCGACGCAGTCCGCGTTGCGTCACTTGCCGCGGTTTTTCCGCCCCGCCGCATCCCGACTTGGCTCTCTGGTCGGTGTTGCAGATGCCTTGCTCAGGGGCACCGTGCGGCTGTCTGTAGGGATCCCTTTTGGTGCTCCCACTGTCTGGAGAATGGTCACCATGCTCATGAATGCCGCAACCCTTGGCGTCCTCTCAGCTGCCTTGTTGCATCGTCGATGTTGCTGATTGCTGTTGGAAACCCCAAAAGGAAGGTATGAAGCAGCGTAGCGGAAGTTTTCTCTTGATTTCAAAACCAAGGTTGTCAAACCAGTAGGACTTGGAGAAGGCTTAGCAAGGTGTCAATAGCGCCGTTTCTTGATTATTGACGTGGACCTGCACACAATCATTAACAAACTATTTTACCCCAACAAAACAGAGAGGTTTTCAATTTCTTCGACTTACCAAACACAAAAAATTAAATGTGTGGATATAAAATATGATGAGGATGAAATATGACCAGCGAGCAAATGATGATGAAAAGCTATGAAAACTGTTATAAGCAATGTAGGAAAATAGGACCGGGGTCCACAGTTCACTAGAGGTGTCTCTCCAAAAGATATACATGATGGGTAAACAAATTACAGCATGGCAATTGATAGAATTGTAGGCGCACAACAAGGCTATCATAAAATAATATAGTTCACCGCTTCATCTAATATGGGCATTACGTTAAAATACATAGACCGTCATCAAACTGCATCTATGACTAATAATCCACTCTGGGATCGCTATCCAACATGTCACCCAAAAGTATTAAGTTGCAAGCAACAGATCGTCGCAATAAGCAAAGTGCATAATGTAATCAATGTAAATAACACGAGGAAATCACACCGCTGTTTTCTCTCTAGTGGCAACAACACATCTCTAGCCTTAACCGTTCCTGTCACCGAACTCAGACAAAGAGAGGCATGAACCCACTATCTAGCATAAATACCCCCTCATACAACACTAACAATTACTCGGCCAAAGCAACCACTAGCATCGGAGAGCATGCAAGATCATAGATGAAACACATAACTAAACAAAAGTAATGACTTCCACAATTCATCGGATCCATGCAAACACAATCATGTAGCAGTTACAAATAGATGATCTTGATCATGATAGGCAGCTCACAAGATCTAAACAATGGAGTACAAGGAGGAGATACAACCATCTAGCCACTGATATGGACCCGTAGTCCCGTGGTGGACTACTCACGCATCACTCCGGAGGCAGGCATGGTGGTGTAGATGTCTCCGTCGTCGATTCCCCTCTCCGACAGGGTGTTGGGAAGAGCTTCTGAACCCACCCGAACTAGGGTTTGAGATGGTGGCGATCTCGGACATATTCTGTAGATTATGATCACACCTCCTCTGTTTTTTGGTTAGAGGAGAATTTATAGGCGAAGGGGCGACGCGAGGCGATGGACAGGGGCCCAAGGTGGGCCCCACGCGCGCCCAAGGGGTGGGCGCGGCCAGGTGGCTTCTGGAGCCCCTGTGCCTCCCCTCCGGCTGTCCTTCGGGTTCCGTCTTCATTTTATATTGGAAATAATTCCCGTAAATTATGAGAGCAACCCGAGAAACTTCCCAGAACAACTTTTCTGAAACAAAAAGATAGTAGAAAACAGGAGTTGGCACTGAGCATCTTGTTAATAGGTTAGTTCCATAAATCATGCCAAAATGATATAAAAACATTGTAAAAATATGTGGCACTGATATATAATCAAGCATGGAACATAAAAATTATAGATACGTCGGAGACGTATCAAGTGTCCAGCCACATCGTCATGGATTGTCATGCTCCAGCTTGTGTGGGTTCAATGGGATCCTCGCCTCCCTCCACGGCGCTCCCTTATGTGTCTTGGGCGTCCGTCGCTTCTCCTCCTGTCTGTGCGGCCCCGCCGTCTGATGTGTTGTTGCGGTCCACTTTGGTTGTTCAGGTTGAGCAGCTACAAGACTGCCTGAAGCGAGTTGGGAGCTTCCTGGAGAGGGCAGAGACTGCTCTGAGTGACGAGGCTGGGACTCGGCAAATCCCTGGGTCGAGTACCCCGGGTTGATTGAGGGGGGAGAGAGATGAGCGCTGTTGATCACGACGGCTAACAGGCGAGACGTTTACCCAGGTTCAGGCTCCCGAAGGATAATACCCTACTTCCTGCTTGTCTGGTATTGATCTTGAGTGTGGCTACAATGGCAAGATGGCAATCTCGCTAGGGTTTGTGGCGGCTATCAGCGTGAGCATATGCGTTGGTTACCCTAGACGAGGGACCCTCCTAGCCTTTATATGATAGGCTAGGTCTCGGGTGAACGGTGCTGATGGCACTTACATGATGAACGAAGCTGATGACCTAACGTGGACTATCTTTGGGCCGCACGTCATCCTCCTTGGGCCTTCCTTGAGCCCTCGCCATAGGGTTGATGGACTTGGCGTGACCCAGGTATCACCACCGTGGGGTAGTCAGAGAGTAACCCCATGACAGTAGCCCCCGAGTGCTTAGTCGAATCGTAGAGTCGGGTAAGGACTCCTTCCTTCTGGGCACGCCACCAGGTTCCTGAAAGGAACAAATAAAATGGTCGACTCCGGCCTTTTAGGGCTTATGGAGGATTCCTTTGTCGAAACATCAACTGCAGGGTAAACACTGCGAGTATTGCTTTGGTCGGTGATTTTTCGACTGCGATTGTTCTGAGTCATTCGGGAGCGCGAACAGCGCTCCCGATGGGAGTAGCCCCTGAGATTAAGCTGAATTGCTTGCAATTGAGGTTAAACTCAATTTTTCTTCAGTCGAAAAGCCCGCTCCCGATGGGAGTGAAGAAGGGACTCGAATTGATGGAGTCGCAACTTGCTTTGCGTGATTTACTTTGTACTCGGCCGGTTTGGCTTACTTCTTAAGTTTTGCTCAGCTCGTGGAGCTTACTGTATTTCTTTTGCACTTGAATGGACTTGTCGAGTCTACTCAGCTCTTAGAGCTTACTGTATCTTTGTTGCACTCGAATGAACTGTCCGGGTGCTCCATCAGCCCATTGGCTTACTTGCTACGCCTCCGCAGGTGACGTCAGCGCCGACGTTTTCGGCGCACTCTGCGTCCGATGGGACGTGACAGGGTGGTCCCAGTGTCAGTATTTGTCTGATTTGCCCGTTGGGCGTGAAAATTTCGCGGCGTGATGATGGCGCCTCGATTTCCGCGCGTAGTGGGCGGCGTGGGCGGCGACGGTTGGCATCTCTGCGCGACACGTGGACGGCCAGATGAGGTTGTGGAAAGCAGTTTCGTGGGGAACGGCTAGGATGAACTGACCCCGCGGTATATATTTTTCACCGCGCGGTGAGGAGCAGTTCACTCCATCCCCATTTCGCCGTCGTCTCCACTGCTCTCTCTTCCATTGCTGCTCCTCTGCTAGATTCCTCCCCATCCTCCATGAGCAAGGCTGCGATGAAGAGGGGGAAGTCTGCCACCGGCGCCGTCGTCGACGCCGAGGCTAGCGTGATGAAGAAGCCCGACTGTGATTGGATGAAGTCGTCGGTGAAGAAGGCCGATATCGAGGCCCTCCGCGCGCAGGGACTGCTACCGCCGGCGGACCAGGCGGCGGTGCGCGCTCCAGGGAAGGAGGTATTTCCTGCCCCTCGCGAGGGGGAACGCGTGTGCTTCGTGGATTTTCTTCCGCGGGGTTTCGGGTTCCCCCTCCACGATTTCGTTCGTGGGCTCCTGTATGCTTATGGGATTCAGATCCACGATCTGACTCCCAATAGCGTCTTGAGCATCGCGAGCTTTATCGTGCTCTGCGAGTGCTTCTTGGGGATCGCACCCCACTGGCTGCTGTGGAAGTCGCTGTTCCTCGTCAGGAGGAACGTGGGGAAGAGCGGGCAAGTGTACCCGGTGGGCGGCTTCGGCATCCAGGTGTGTGGTGACACCGCCTACTTCCAGATGAAGAAATCCAACTCCGTCCAAGGCTGGCGGAAGAAGTGGTTCTACGTTAGGTGCGACCAGGAGGGTCTTCCTGCCTTCGCGGCTGACCGCGAGTTGCGGAAGATGAAGGCATGGGCGCACCCGCTGTCGAAGGAGGACAGGGAGGCGACTCAACCCTTGCTGGCGCTTCTCCGTAGCCTGCTGAAGAGCCTTGGGCGCGAGACAGGTGGGGTGCATCTCATTGCCACCTTCTTCCGGCTTCGGGTGCAGCCGCTCCGCGCTCGCGTCCACCCGATGTGGGCGCTTGAGCACGGCAATGAACTCGACGATGGCGAAGTTGAGTCGAAGGTGAGGAGCATCACCAGTCTCCGAGCCGCCGATCCGTGCAACGTCAAGTGTCCGGCCCAGCCGTATGGGCCGAACAACCCTGTGCCTGAGGTAAGCTTCCTTTTGTTTTGTTTCTGTCTTGTATGTTCTGTCGAAATCTTCTTTTGTCTGACCCAAATTTTTTGACAGGGTCGCTCCAGCTTTGTCAGCCTTCCTCCGTTGATGGAGAATGGACCTCATGAAGAGGCAGAGTTCCCTGAGGATGAAGAAGTTGATGACGATGAAGTTCCCTCCGCCACTTGTTGGAGTGAAGAGGTAGTGGAGGACGATGAAGATGAAGAGCCGCTGCAGAAGCGACAGAGGCGAAAAAGTGGCGACTCCATCTCGGCGTCGTCGCCCTTGAAGGAAACGGATGTGGAGGACAAGGAGGAGATGAGTGGGTCGTCCTCGGGTGCTAGGCACATGAGCGACCCGGCGGAGCCTTCGTTCGTGCCTCCCCTCAGCTCTGCACCGCCGACTGGATTCGCAAGGATGCCCTCCGTTTCCCTGGGCAGCGAACATGATCAGGATGTCACCAGGTTAGTCTTGCAACCATCGCCTTGTTTTGTCGAGTGCACTTTTTGACTTTGCGAGTCCTTTAATTGAGTTATCTTGTCGCAGCGACCGTACTGGCGCTGTTGGTTCTTCGCCTCCAGAAATGGAGCACACTTCTGCTCTCGTGTTCGAGCAGACTGCGAAGACGTCCGAAGAAGAGCCGCAGGCGGGTGACGTTTTGACCTTCTCCGTTCCAGAGAAAACTGCTGATGCGACCCCGGTGGACGCTGGGTTGCTTGAGCATGTAAGTGTCCCTTAACTCAGTCTGTAAAAATCTGTATCGGGTGCGCGAACAGTGCTCCCGATGGGAGTAGCCCCCGAAGATGTGCGTGACTAGAATAGTCGGGCGCAGATTGATGTCTTTGTATTTTTCACAGCCATTTTATCGTCAACTGATGGAGGGAGCCGCAACCTTCGTTCGCATGGAGCAGGAGAGGGATCAACTCCGCACTGCTCTGGAGCAGGCGAAAGGTGAGTGTGGACCCTTGCGTTCGAGGAGTGCTGCGACTGCCTCTATTACTAATGTCGGCACAGTGGAAACCAGGGTACCACGGGCCGGCCTGCCAGGGCCCACAAGATCCTTGGGATGATTTTTCGCTAAGGACCAGGCTCTCCAAGCCTGGCGAGCTTCGCGAGGATTTTCCCCTCGCGAAGGGTTTTTCTCCTCGCCAAGGATTCTCTCCCTTGGCGAGAGATCGCTCCTCGACAAGGTGTCTCCGACGCCACCCGCAATTCTGCTAAGGACCAAACCAAAGGGCTCGGCGAGGCTTTTCGCCTCGCCGAGGCCCCTTCCTCGCGAAGCCATCTCTGCCCCCGCGGCAGAGCGTACATGGGCTCTGCGCCATGCGCAGAGTGACGCGCGTGCCTACGCGTGATGACGACGACGCCGCAGTTGCTGTTTCCATGTATAAAGCAGTCAACAAAGCGGAGCCAAGCAAAGCGGACAACGAGTATTGCCCCTTTGGTGATAAGGGAACCGTCTGCAGCTACGCTCCAAGGACGACGTCACCGTGGGTCACCTCCCACCTCGGCAAGCGCCAGCCCACCGTCCAGCTGGTCGGTGCCCCTTTTCAGCTTTGGTGACGTCGCTCCCCTGCCATGGACCGCGTCCATGGGCTTTACCTTTATGGTGGACTTCATCTTTATGGTGCACCGCGCCTCCTCCTTCGTCGCCATGTGGTAACCCTTCCCGCCCAAAATGTTTGGGCGGAAGAGGTCCGAGACGCCTATAAAAGGGGAAGGGGTGCACCCAAGCAAAGGGTTGGATCTTCGGTTGGTGCAGCTCTAGTAGACCCTAACCCTAGATCTGAAGACTAGCAAGTAGCCATCGTTAGCCACCTCGAGCTCGACAAGCTCTCCTTGTACTGTGAACTCTCCAAGCAGTGCAATACACCAAAGCAGGACGTAGGGGTTTTACCTCCACAAGAGGGCCCTGAACCTGGGTAAGACCTAGCATTCCATCTCTGCAGTGCTGTCCCGCAGCGAGTCCGACGAGCACCGTCGCCGGAGCAAGTTGAGGGTTGTTTGATACCGTGTTCAGCCCCTTACTCGATCCTTCTCGAGACACACCCAGTTCCTGGGACAGCATCCCGACATTTGGCGCGCCAGGTAGGGGGCTGAGGCGCGTCTTCATCCTCGACACAGCCATGGCCGGCTCTCGTGCCGAATGACTCGCTCGCCGGATGGCTAGCGCCGCCACCGCTCCCGCAGGCCGCCCGCGCGGCCGCCCGCGTGGGAGCTCTGCTCCAGAGCGCCGTGTCGACCCCGAGCCCCGCGTTGAGCATCCGGACGACGACGACATCGACCACGCTGAGGACGACCTCGGCGAAGAGGAGGCCTCCTCCCTACACCCGTCGAGGGACCGTGCTGCCTCCTCGCTGGGCCGCCCTGCGCCCAGCCCGGCGACTGCGCTTCTCATGGCGCAGGAGCTGCTGCAGTACCGCCCCACGCCGGCGGCTCAGGAGGCCTGGCTCAACCGCGTCGCCGAGCTCGTCGGCGCCGCTCGCGCCACCGCACCCGCACCGTCTCGTTCCCTGGTTCCTTCTGCACTCGTGGGGGACGTGGCGCACGGCGCACCTCCCGCGCCTCCTCTCCATCCTGCACCTGCTCCAGCTCCACCGGTTGCACCGCAACCTGCTCCAGCGGGGGCTCCTCCTCGCGACGGCCGCGCTGCATCGCAAGCGTCGTCGCCGCATGACTGCCCAAATCATGCAGCGAGCCCCTGAGGACGCACGCGTGAGCATCGAGCGCGGGCAGGAACGCCGCAACCGCGCCGTCCAGGACGTCGCCACCGCCGGGCGCCACCTCCGTGCCACCCTCGCCAACGGCACGGTCACCTACGACACGACGGCCGCGTTCACTCGCAGCCTCCGTTGCGTCGTCTGGCCGGTCAAGTTCAGGCCGGACCTCCCTCCGCGCTACGACGGCAAGAACAACCCCCTGGAGTTCCTGCAGCTCTACTCTCTGGCCATCCAGGCCGCCGGGGGCGACGACAAGGTCATGGCGAATTGGTTCCCCATGGCCCTCAAGGACTCCGCGTCCTCATGGCTCACCAACCTCCCCGCCGAGTCCATCAACACCTGGGAGGAGCTCTGCCGGTGCTTCGTCGCCAACTTCAAGGGCACGTACGAGCGCGGCCTCACCTACAACGACCTCCGCGCCGTGCGTCAGAAGCCCGGCGAGACCCTCCACAAGTACATCCAGCGCTTCAGCCAAGTGCGCAACAAGATCCCCAACGCCACCGACGCACAGGTCATTTCGGCCTTCCAGGCTGGGGTCACAGATGTGCGGATGCTCGAGAAGCTTGGCATCCACGACAACATCACCACCATCGTCAAGCTTTTCGACTTGGCGGACAAGTGCGCCAAGGCTGAAGAGGGCCGCTTGTTCGTCAAGAACGAGCCAGGGGACCCCACCGAGGGATCCAAGAAGAAGAAATCCTCAGAGAAGCGCAAGACTACTGCGGTCCTCGCGGCAGAGCCCGACGCCAAGCTGCCACTCCAGCCGCAGGACCTGAGAAGAAGGATGATCGTCCCTTCTGCATCTACCACAACAGGCATTCTCATGCCACCGAGGACTGCTTCGACATCAAGAGGCTTCGCGAGGCTCGCGAGGCAAACGGAGGCCGCGGCGGCCGCGGGGGGCGACGCTGGAACAACAACTACAACGACAACTATCAGCAGAACCCCCAGGCCAACGCCGCCCAGCCCGCGAACGACAACCTGCCTGCCTAAGCTGACGAGGGCTACCAGGTGCCTCGCGGGGCCGCTTGCATCCTCGGCGGGGCTCAGGCCCCTCGCTCCAACCGCCACCTCAAGCAACTCGCTCGCGAGGTCGCAGCAGCCCTTCCTGGAGTCGAGGCCTCCAGGCCCCTCAAGTGGTCCCAGTGCCCCATTACCTTCGACTTCGGTGACCACCCCAAGTCCACCTCAACCGTTGGCACCATCCCGCTGGTCTGCACCCCCACCATCAACAACATCGCCGTCTCTAAGACGCTCATTGATGGGGGTGCTGGCCTCAATGTCATCTCCGTCGAGACATTCAAGAAGCTGCAGGTGCCCTACGAGCGGCTCATGCCCACCAGGCCCTTCTCGGGAGTGACAGAGGGTCTTACCACCCCTCTGGGGCAGGTGAGGCTCCCCGTCACTTTCGGTACCCAGGCCAACTACCGCACCGAGCTGATCGACTTCGACGTCGCGCACATCGGCCTGCCCTACAACGCCATACTCGGCTACCCCGCCCTCGCCAAATTCATGGCGGTGACCCACCACGCCTACAACCTCATCAAGCTCCCTGGCTCGGGTGGCACCATTGTCATCCGCGGCGTGGTCTCGGACGCCCTGTACGCTGCGCAAGCGGCCTACAAGGCTGCCGTGGTGGCGTCACCCGCTGACGAGGACGAGGAGCCCCTCCCGAGGCCCCCCGCGAAGAAGAAGCAGCTGTTCTCTCAGGAGAAGGCCGCGACAAAGCAAGTGTCTCTGGAGGCAAGCGGCTCGGGGGCTTGCGTCACCATCGGCGCCAACCTGCCTCCTAAGTAGGGAAGCGCGCTCCCAGGGAAGCAAAACTTCATCAACGAAGAAGAAAAACTCCTGGCCACGCCAGTGTAATGAACACCTATTTCAGGTCATTCTGAACCTTTGCGCATCGCGCCAGCATATTTTGCGGCTTCGGCAAAGCTGTTATTGCTATTTATTCTCGCTCGTATGATCCCTCGTGTGTATCTCACGAGTGGGGGCTAGCAGGGTGCCATGCCACGGGAGCATCCCGGCAGCGCCTCAAACCCAAGGGATCCGAGCTCTGAACTTGCGGGTCAGCTCTCATGCATGTCAACTCCTAAGGAGCTCTGAACTCATGGGTCAGCTCCCGCGCACGTCAATTCACCAAGGATCACCAAGAACCTTGGTGCTTGTTCTCCTCGTGAGACACACATGAAGGAACCTACGAGCACAAGTTACCTAACTATCTATTGCTTGTGGGTATGCCTATCTGTCCAAGTGCAGGAAACAGGCATCGGGCACCCTCTCCAAGGCAACAACGCCTCGCCAGGGAACCAACACCCTCTCCAAGGCGAAAACGCCTCGTCAAGCTAAGTACAAACACTTGGTTGAACTCCCTCTTGCTGGTTTTTGCCCCTCGAGTCTCTTTTCTCTCTCCTGTGCCTCATGGACTGCTTGCACGTCGAAGGGGGGCCCCAAGCATCGCGCTTCGAGGAGCTCTTACCTCTTGAGGCCTCACGCACCCCCCGGACTTGTGGAGCACTGACTCGCACATACCGAAGCGGCGGTGGTGTAGCGCTAAGAGAGGGTCCTAAGACGTAGAGCGAAAAGACATGAAGGGAAAAGACAAAGGCTTCCCGAGGGACATTCACAAGCACTTTCCAATAAACTTGACAAGTTTTTACAAAGTTTATAACCAAAATGACTAAGATAAACGTGCCCTCTGCACACCCAGCTGCAGGCAAGGAGCTCAAGCCGTTGCGCCTCCTGAGGTGCCCGCCTTGTCCGCGGCGGTCTCCGCCCCCTCTTCCAGAGCATCCCCGTCGTCGCCTTCGATCACCACTTGGTCGAATTTCTTGGCGAACGCGATGGCGGCCTGCGTGGCGGTCTCCCGCACCTTGTTGCTGATGGCACGTGGCGGTGCCATCACGTCCTCAAGATCAAGTGAGGGCTGGAGCCTCACGAGGTTGCTGAAGATATTGGTGACAACGACGACAAGGAGGTCGCGGCTCTCCTCCACGACGCGCTCATCAAAGCTCTTCGCGACCCCTTCAAGCTTCTCGAGGAATTGCTCGAAGAAGTACGAATACGAGGTTTCGTCGTCGGTCGCCGTGGAGAGGGAGGGGACGTCGATCCTCAGATCGTTCCCGACCGCGTGCACGCGGCTCACCAAGCTTTGAAGAATACTCTGGCGCTGGCGCCTCATGGATCGGTTGACTTGGCGCTGGTCCCGTGCCTGCTCTGCCAGAGCCGCGGCCGGCCCCACCTGCTGCCGGAGCTCATCCAGGTCTCTCTCCAGGGCGAAGGCGTTCCCCTCCGCGCGGGCCTGGGCCTCTCGGGAGACCTCGAGGCAAGAGGTCAACCGCTTCTCCTCCTGCTCGAGCGCCTTGATGCGTTTCTCGAACTCCTTCCGCTTGGAGTTGAAGCGGTCCTCCTGCTTGGTGGCCTTCTCGTCATATTCTTTGGCGAGGCCCTCGCGGACGAGCTTGACCTTGAGGTCGGCCTCTTCTTGGAGCCTCTTCCGCTCCGCCGCGAGGTTGGCTTCGTCCTGGGCCACCCGGCCTTCGCGCACCTGCAGCTGCCCCTCGCGGGTTGCCTGGTCCTTCTCGAGCAGCTGGACCTGCTCTTCGCGCCTGTGCAGCTCCTTCTCGCGGAGGGAGAGCTCCTCCTCGCGCCGCGTCATCTCTGCCTTGCGAGACGCCAGCTGCCCCTCGCGGGCATCTTGCAGCTCGCGGAGCTCCTTCAGGCCGACCCTGGCGGCCTCGGACTCGGCGGCGAACTTCCGTTCGGCGACCGCCAGCTCCTGGTGCCTGGCGGAGGTCTCCACCTCGAGCGCTTCCCGGGCGGCGTCGAGCTCGTCCATCACCTCCTGCGCCTCCCGCTTGACACTGTCGCGGGTCTCCTTAGCGAAGCGGAGGGCCTCTTGGCGCTCTGCCTGGGCCGCCGCGTCCCACCGGCGGCACACCTCCACCCTATCGTGGAGAAGGGCCCAGGCCTCGCTGAGCCTTGCCTTTTCCTCCGCCAGGGCGTCTTCTTCCTTAGCGAGCTGCTCCTCCAGCCCGTCGAGCGCCCGCCGCGCCCGGTTGAGGATGATCCGGTGATGAGCTGCTTGGCGCCGCGGCGCTTGCAGCGCCAAGGAGCCTCCCGCGCTACTGCCGGGCGCGGAGTCCTCGATCCTCGTCGAGGCGCCCGGGGCCTCCTGCCTCGGGCCCACGACTGTCTCCGGTGCGGTCTGGGGGCTTGAGGGGGCGCCTCCCTCGACGCTTGCTTCGGTTGCTGTCACATCCCGAAAATTCGTCCCTAATGTTAGTAATGTTTTTCTCCCGCCTGAAAAACTTTTTCTGTTTCCAAACTATTTTCTCCCACTTGTTGGTCTTTGAATTGACTTTGGTTTTGCTCACTTGGAGATTTCCCAACAAACCTTGAGCTTATCAACCTCCACCATATCTCGATGCCACTATTTTCGTTGTCACACATTGATGCCACTCCAGTGTTCCAAAACCCTTCCGTCTATTCCACTAAAAGCCACCACCACAATTTTATCTTAAGATAAATTCTACCAAGCTACCATATGGTTCCCTCATACTTATACATCCACCCTATGGGAAAATATTCCATAGTCCAATGCAAAAACCCTCGGTTAAATCATATCCGCTATTATGCCATTTCCAGTCCAATAAGTATTCAGACACCTTCCACTCATCCAAAAATTCTACAATTTTGTGGATGGGCCTGATTTAACCTCCTGAACATTCCACTCCATTGGCCCAACCTCATTTGAGCAATATTTGAGGTACTTCCCTTGTAATGCCTTTTTCTTGCCTAATTGCAATTTCCAAAGCAACCCCTAGCTACAAAAATCATTTGGCATTGCCACCTTGCCAAGCTGACAAGATCCCATATACAACCCCATATCCACAATATTAGGCCAATATAATTTGAGTAGGTGCATTTGGCATACCCATGCCATTAGGGCATTTTTGGACACCAAATTCTTTGACCAACCTCCAGGTACCCAATTGGGCTCAAACTTCACCAACATCCTACATACCCCTATCCTAGCCTACCGTGAATTTTGGGGATTTTTCTGAGATGGGGAAGACCTCTGTCATTTCATCGAACACCTGGCGCAACCCCGGTTTTCTGAAAATCTTATACATAAAAGTTTGTCACCTTTGAGTGATTCTAGTTTTGTTGTGTTGGTCTCGTTGTTACGAACCCAGTAGTGCGACCCGTTTTCCATTCCATGCCCCGAGTCAACGGGAACGCGACGATGTCGCTCGCGTCGCGCTCTGGACATCCCGGACGCACGATTAGGCGTGACCTAAACCTGCCAAGCCCTAATCCCCCGGCACCAGTGAATCCTCTGTGCACCACTGCGCATCCAGCTCGGATCTTATCCACTCCACCGACGATCCTATCCCCTCCCTGTTCAGTGCCAAGCACGTCGGGAGCCACGGCGGTCACCGCTATAAAATGGGAGCCTGCACACACCCCCCCGCTGCTGCCCCTCCAGAAGAAGCACCGCACTCTCCTCACTCCCTCACTCTCCTCACCCTCTCCACTCCTAGGAGCCTGAGGCTCGACGTGCTAGACGTGCTCGTCGTGCACGGCCGTCATGGCCAGCGACCGAGACGAGCTCGAGCTCACCCGCGCGTCCCCCTACCTCCTGAGCCCCAGCTCCCGCCTTCCCCGGACGCGGTCCGCCACCTCCGACCCGCCCCTGCTGTCTCCCTCCTGCCCGGCCGGCGTCTGCCTCCACCGGGCAGAGCCGCCATGGCCGGCACCTGCGCTGACCACGGCGACGACCCCGCAGCCCGGCACCCCTTGACCTTCCCAGTGAGCGCGGTGGCCGCCTCGTCGTCGGCGTTGGTCCTCGGCTCCCCAGTCGCCGGCATCCTCCCCGTCGTGCCACCCGATGCCGCCGTCGTCGTCCCGATCGGCCCCCCCGAGGCCGTCCCCTCCGTCCGCGGTGACCCCGCGGCCTGGCGCGCATCCCCGCTGCCGCCTCACCCGGCCGCGCCGATCCGCCCTCCAGCGCTGGCGTCGACATTCCCCCCGCCGTCCCCAAGCTCTCCCTGGCACCACGACGCCGTGCGCGTCCGCGCGCTGGCGAAGGAAAAAAAAAAGAAAATGAAAACCGGATCGATCGGATGGAATCGAGCTAGCTAAAGGCGTACTTCACGGAATACGCTTTCGCCTAAGGAAAACGTATTTCTGTAAAATGCGCCACCAGCCCGGCCCGGTAAGATTCGGCCCGCGAACGTTTTTTTTTTCTGGAAGTGGCTGATGATTACCAAGAACTAGAAGTCCAATATCTTTTGAACCGTAGCTCCGATGGAGGTGATTCAAATTTGTAAATTCATAGTTTGAAAAGCTCTATCCAGCGGTATAGGTTTCATATTTTTGTAAAATGTTTGTATGCTCAGCACCCGCGTATGCATGTATAGGTGTATCCCGCGGTACCGGTGAATCGAGACCCTAACCCGCGACGTCCGTGACTCTCCAAGCCAAATGGTGTCGACCTTTGAAGGCAAGCTAACCACTTGCTATGAACACTCAAGCGGTGTTGTTTGTTTGCAGATTATCATGTCACATATGCGCGTTATATTTTATTGCTAGCCGATGCTGATGTTGGTTCCGGTGATTTCAGGTGTATATTTGCATGCTATGTTTATTTCAAGCTTAGGTAGCTACGCCATGTTTAATTTCAAGTATAGATAGTGATGCCATGTTCCACTCATCATCCATGTGTGCATTAGAATGACGAGTGAATAATTTGTGCGCCTCGCACTTGCGTGGCTTTGTCGAACCATCTAACTGGATAACTATAAAACATGCGTTCCCATGATTGTTTGCTTCTTCTCCTTCGCCGAGGTGAGGAGCGGACGAATGTCGTCTTATGATCCTCGGGGTTGGGGGCATTTGCCAAAGAGTTACTTGCTTCTTCTCCCTCCGTCAAACTTGGCTGGCGTATGCCCGCTTTGACTGCGACGCTTGGGACGCTGGCTTTTCATTTGGATCTTTTTGCCAAGATTGCTAACACCACGTCGAGTTAATCCTCGAGTGGAATGGATGCTTTCTTTCTTATGATTGCTTATCATCTATCAACTGTGCGTCACGAGATATCGTGGCTTTGGTTTATATTCCGTCAACTGTGCGTCACGAGATATCGTGACTTTGTTTTCATTCCTGTAATACGATAAACCCATCAAGTGTGGGTTGAGTTCCGGCCGGCGACTAAATACATGTTGGGCACCGCCCACGTGGATTGAATCTCGTCTACTTTTCTGTAGAGTTGTGGCGTGTGTTGGACGGTACCATGCACCACTCCCCATTCCGGCGACGATGGACTGGAGGAACCGCCGCAGTCAATGGAATGGAGGAACGGGATCGCGTGGACGCCTCCACTAACTTTTGTAGTCGATCTGTGGCTGCTACTGGCCGGAGGTACCTCCGCCATCGCCCGGTTGACGCTAACCAACTGTGCTGTTTATTTTATTTTACTCAACCTGTGGCTGTCACTGGTCGGAGTTATCTCCGCCATCGCCCGGTTGAAACTAACCATTGATTGAACTAACTATATATTGTTTGAAATATTGGGTGCAGTTTGTTTCTGTTTCATGTTGATATGATATTACGATTTTGCATTGGACTAATCTGTTTCATGTTGATATGATATTATATTTATTGTGTTGGACTAACCCTCTGTTGTTGGAATTGTTGTTGAAAGAAACTGGATTAAATGAACCAACCCTCCAAGCTTCGATAGGGTCAGTCCATAGTGCCACCAATCTGATCATTGAACGCACTACCACTGTCGCCCAAATGGGAGAGCCATAGCCTATGTAACCTATCACGCCTCCTTTGATGCTACCCACTTGGCAAGTCTAGTCGGATACTGCATAGTTGTGGTCGGGGCTAGTCTTGTGAAGGTTCCGGAGCTAGGCGTTGCTCATGAGTTGGGGACGTGCCGGATTCACTTCGTCATAAGACTTAGCCCGAGTGGTAAGTCAGTAGCTATACAAGGAGTGTCTTGGTAGCGTGAACGGTTATGTAATTGTATCTTGCCGTCGCGAAGCAAGGTGCATTTAGATGGGTGGTAACTGCAACCTCTCGAGAGTGTATCAACTAGCAGCTAGCCTTGTTCCTAGGTTATGGAACAGTTCAGTGTCGGTCACACTATTGTCCTTTGTCGAGTCCGGAGGTTAAACTTAAGTTCGGTGTGAAAGTAAGATGAACAACCTGATTTCACTAAATAAACAATAAGATGATGCAGGGAATGTTACCTCAGTTGTGAGTGGTTACCCGCGTTGAGGGATGGCGGTGCGATCGTTGGGGGGGGGCCTAGAGTTAGGCCTGAGCCAACATCGTCCGTGCATTACCTAGTGGATAGATGAGGCCAGTGGGCCTAGCAGTGGAAAGATGTGGTGAGGCCGTTGGGCCTAGTTGTGACAGGTTTGTTATAATACTTATTACCAATGGGTACCTCCGTTATTCGTCACAGGTAAGTTCTCTTGTCTGATCGCCGGTGCACGATCCAACCCCACCTGGCTTGGACTCTGTACTGGTGATACCCCATTATCTACTTATGCCAGGATTTGTCGTACTACCCTATTGCTACCCACTTGGAATGTCGTGAGTAGACACTTGCCATGTTTAGATTATTTTCTGTCACTAGTTACTTGTTGCCTGATTGCTTGACTGTTCATGTCTTGTGGTTGTTACTTGCGAGTACATCATTGTACTCAAACTGGCTTTTCATGTGGCCAGACGTGGAGAGGATTCGTCTTCGACCATAGCAAAGAGAGATGGAGCAAGAACGTGCTAGGATCAGTAGCCCAGCCAGATGCCTGTGGAATGGAGCCGCACCAAGACGTTGTCGTACCATTATCTTCCGCTGCCGATTAAACTCCGTCCCGTGCCATACTTGGCACTGATAAGTTTTCTTGCCTTGATGGCCATGTAAACCATTTGTAGCCCTTTGGGCCTGATTGTGTAATGATATTTCCGCTATGTTGCATTGTCGTAACGTGCGTCCGGATATCCTGGGCTGGCGCACGGGGCGACCGCCTTTCTGACGACCTGTGTCAGAAGGGGGTGCCACAGAGCATGGTATCAGAGCACCAGGCTGGCTGTAGACTACCCTAGCATGGAGAGCCCCGCCATACTTTTGCCCGACAACGACCCGATGGATTTAACCCGTCTCCGCCTAACTGGCATGGCTCGTGTCGGTCAACAGTATGGTGTAGAAAAGCTTGTCCCAACCCTTTCCCAACGCGACTTGCCGGCTTCTTCCTTGATAAGGAATCGACACTACCCATTAGTATGAGACCCAAGTCCTGGATACCTATAAAATCCCACCCTCGCTTGCTATCCTTTGCAACCCAACTCTCTTGAAGCAGATCCCACTCCGGAGTCTTGCGCTCTCCTCTCTCCCAAGTACCTTAGCTAGAGTTGGTAGTTGGAAATCACCCTTATTTTCGAGACCACCGCTGAGTTTCACCCCAGTTTTCCACCTCTGCTGTGGGAGGCTGCTCACGATATTATTGGTTGTGTTTCTCGGCCGGTGTACCGTGTATACCGGTCTAACCTCTCCTCCTGTGTGAGCGAGTATCATGCCGACGTGCATGTCACTCCAAGTGCCTTAGGAAGCCGCGACAGAACCTTCTGCGCCTCGCTTCTTCCCGCCAAACTCTCTTGCAAGCCCATCCATCCCATGGTAAGCATTGGGGTGATGCCCAACGCAACCTTGTCCCACCTCAAAGCCTACACCGCCGCCTTGGGAAGCATTCTTGCCTACCACTTGGAGGAATGCCATTCCAATAGGCAAGCCCTTGCCCGAGTACCGCAGCCCACCGACAAGAGCACAGTGGATACCAAGCTTTGCGTAGGACCAAAACAGCAAGATCCAAAAGGCAACAAAGTGGATGCCCAGATCAAGTCCCCACCAAGTGAGGAGTCCTAAGTTGGTAGGTGAGAGTTTGTAAGGTTGTTTGTTTCCCTTGTGTTGGCTTGTAAGGCAAGTTGTTGACTGTTTTCTGGTTGATGACGACTCAGCCGTAATAAAACTTGGTGTTCAGATTTCCTGGTTAACCACTTGGTTGACGGGGGACGAGATACCATGTCCTCTTTCTTCAGTTGAAAAGTTTTGAAGGGCTGACAGATCACATAAAAACAGAGTGGTATGTGTGAACCCAGACACCTATGCACGCCTTGTAAAATCAACGCAAACTTTGAAAGATATTATTTTCTAGTATGAGAATTATTTTGGGTGTGTTGCACAGGTTTAACTATTAAGTGGAAGTAATCAATGAGACACTACAACCACGGTGTCCCGCTCACTTAATGTTGGCTCGTGTATAGGTTGGGAAAAAAAAAACTCATACATGTGACGACACAAGGTTCCTCACCCAATATGAACCTTGTGAGAACTCATGTTAAAGAAAGGGCCCAAGCCCTCCACGATGACCCCCATCGCAAGCTTTATTATGCTTTTTGAGTGTCCCACATCGTTGGAGCACGAAAGGATTTTTGTAGAGTGTTTTGTTAGCTTGGTTGTAGACTTGCTTGTTGTTTTGCCATGGTTTTGTGGTTTATGTGTGCCTTGCCATGTGTGATCGTTTAAGCAAAAACCCTAGTTTATATTTATATACCGTAGGGGTAGATCCTATCTTGTTTGATTCAGTGAGCCCCTGCCATGCCATCCTTAGAATGCTTTGAGTGTGATAAAAATATCATGCCTTGATAATGTTTGTTTTAGAAATATCCTGCTAAGTGTTAACCCTTTTGAGTGTTAAACCCTAGTACCGTGTAGAAAAGTTTAAAATATTTAAATCTAGGGGTGTAATAAACCATACAAGAAATATCTTCTATAACCCCGGGAATCTTCATTAGTCTCCGAATCTCGGGACGAGATTCTTTTTAAGGGGGGAAGGTTTGTCACATCCCGAAAATTCGTCCCTAATGTTAGTAATGTTTTTCTCCCGCCTGAAAAACTTTTTCTGTTTCCAAACTATTTTCTCCCACTTGTTGGTCTTTGAATTGACTTTGGTTTTGCTCACTTGGAGATTTCCCAACAAACCTTGAGCTTATCAACCTCCACCATATCTCGATGCCACTATTTTCGTTGTCACACATTGATGCCACTCCAGTGTTCCAAAACCCTTCCGTCTATTCCACTAAAAGCCACCACCACAATTGTATCTTAAGATAAATTCTACCAAGCTACCATATGGTTCCCTCATACTTATACATCCACCCTATGGGAAAATATTCCATAGTCCAATGCAAAAACCCTCGGTTAAATCATATCCGCTATTATGCCATTTCCAGTCCAATAAGTATTCAGACACCTTCCACTCATCCAAAAATTCTACAATTTTGTGGATGGGCCTGATTTAACCTCCTAAACATTCCACTCCATTGGCCCAACCTCATTTGAGCAATATTTGAGGTACTTCCCTTGTAATGCCTTTTTCTTGCCTAATTGCAATTTCCAAAGCAACCCCTAGCTACAAAAATCATTTGGCATTGCCACCTTGCCAAGCTGACAAGATCCCATATACAACCCCATATCCACAATATTAGGCCAATATAATTTGAGTAGGTGCATTTGGCATACCCATGCCATTAGGGCATTTTTGGACACCAAATTCTTTGACCAACCTCCAGGTACCCAATTGGGCTCAAACTTCACCAACATCCTACATACCCCTATCCTAGCCTACCGTGAATTTTGGGGATTTTTCTGAGATGGGGAAGACCTCTGTCATTTCATCGAACACCTGGCGTAACCCCGATTTTCTGAAAATCTTATACATAAAAGTTTGTCACCTTTGAGTGATTCTAGTTTTGTTGTGTTGGTCTCGTTGTTACGAACCCAGTAGTGCGACCCGTTTTCCATTCCATGCCCCGAGTCAACGGGAACGCGACGATGTCGCTCGCGTCGCGCTCTGGACATCCCGGACGCACGATTAGGCGTGACCTAAACCTGCCAAGCCCTAATCCCCCGGCACCAGTGAATCCTCTGTGCACCACTGCGCATCCAGCTCGGATCTTATCCACTCCACCGACGATCCTATCCCCTCCCTATTCAGTGCCAAGCACGTCGGGAGCCACGGCGGTCACCGCTATAAAATGGGAGCCTGCACACACCCCCCCGCTGCTGCCCCTCCAGAAGAAGCACCGCACTCTCCTCACTCCCTCACTCTCCTCACCCTCTCCACTCCTAGGAGCCTGAGGCTCGACGTGCTAGACGTGCTCGTCATGCACGGCCGTCATGGCCAGCGACCGAGACGAGCTCGAGCTCACCCGCGCGTCCCCCTACCTCCTGAGCCCCAGCTCCCGCCTTCCCCGGACGCGGTCCGCCACCTCCGACCCGCCCCTGCTGTCTCCCTCCTGCCCGGCCGGCGTCTGCCTCCACCGGGCAGAGCCGCCATGGCCGGCACCTGCGCTGACCACGGCGACGACCCCGCAGCCCGGCACCCCTTGACCTTCCCAGTGAGCGCGGTGGCCGCCTCGTCGTCGGCGTTGGTCCTCGGCTCCCCAGTCGCCGGCATCCTCCCCGCCGTGCCACCCGATGCCGCCGTCGTCGTCCCGATCGGCCCCCCCCGAGGCCGTCCCCTCCGTCCGCGGTGACCCCGCGGCCTGGCACGCGTCCCCGCTGCCGCCTCACCCGGCCGCGCCGATCCGCCCTCCAGCGCCGGCGTCGACGTTCCCCCGCCGTCCCCAAGCTCTCCCTGGCACCACGACGCCGTGCGCGTCCGCGCGCTGGCGAAGGAAAAAAAAAAGAAAATGAAAACCGGATCGATCGGATGGAATCGAGCTAGCTAAAGGCGTACTTCACGGAATACGCTTTCGCCTAAGGAAAACGTATTTCTGTAAAATGCGCCACCAGCCCGGCCCGGTAAGATTCGGCCCGCGAACGTTTTTTTTTCTGGAAGTGGCTGATGATTACCAAGAACTAGAAGTCCAATATCTTTTGAACCGTAGCTCCGATGGAGGTGATTCAAATTTGTAAATTCATAGTTTGAAAAGCTCTATCCAGCGGTATAGGTTTCATATTTTTGTAAAATGTTTGTATGCTCAGCACCCGCGTATGCATGTATAGGTGTATCCCGCGGTACCGGTGAATCGAGACCCTAACCCGCGACGTCCGTGACTCTCCAAGCCAAATGGTGTCGACCTTTGAAGGCAAGCTAACCACTTGCTATGAACACTCAAGCGTTGTTGTTTGTTTGCAGATTATCATGTCACATATGCGCGTTATATTTTATTGCTAGCCGATGCTGATGTTGGTTCCGGTGATTTCAGGTGTATATTTGCATGCTATGTTTATTTCAAGCTTAGGTAGCTACGCCATGTTTAATTTCAAGTATAGATAGTGATGCCATGTTCCACTCATCATCCATGTGTGCATTAGAATGACGAGTGAATAATTTGTGCGCCTCGCACTTGCGTGGCTTTGTCGAACCATCTAACTGGATAACTATAAAACATGCGTTCCCATGATTGTTTGCTTCTTCTCCTTCGCCGAGGTGAGGAGCGGACGAATGTCGTCTTATGATCCTCGGGGTTGGGGGCATTTGCCAAAGAGTTATTTGCTTCTTCTCCCTCCGTCAAACTTGGCTGGCGTATGCCCGCTTTGACTGCGACGCTTGGGACGCTGGCTTTTCATTTGGATCTTTTTGCCAAGATTGCTGACACCACGTCGAGTTAATCCTCGAGTGGAATGGATGCTTTCTTTCTTATGATTGCTTATCATCTATCAACTGTGCGTCACGAGATATCGTGGCTTTGGTTTATATTCCGTCAACTGTGCGTCACGAGATATCGTGACTTTGTTTTCATTCCTGTAATACGATAAACCCATCAAGTGTGGGTTGAGTTCCGGCCGGCGACTAAATACATGTTGGGCACCGCCCACGTGGATTGAATCTCGTCTACTTTTCTGTAGAGTTGTGGCGTGTGTTGGACGATACCATGCACCACTCCCCATTCCGGCGACGATGGACTGGAGGAACCGCTGCAGTCAATGGAATGGAGGAACGGGATCGCGTGGACGCCTCCACTAACTTTTGTAGTCGATCTGTGGCTGCTACTGGCCGGAGGTATCTCCGCCATCGCCCGGTTGACGCTAACCAACTGTGCTGTTTATTTTATTTTACTCAACCTGTGGCTGTCACTGGTCGGAGTTATCTCCGCCATCGCCCGGTTGAAACTAACCATTGATTGAACTAACTATATATTGTTTGAAATATTGGGTGCAGTTTGTTTCTGTTTCATGTTGATATGATATTACGATTTTGCATTGGACTAATCTGTTTCATGTTGATATGATATTATATTTATTGTGTTGGACTAACCCTCTGTTGTTGGAATTGTTGTTGAAAGAAACTGGATTAAATGAACCAACCCTCCAAGCTTCGATAGGGTCAGTCCATAGTGCCACCAATCTGATCATTGAACGCACTACCACTGTCGCCCAAATGGGAGAGCCATAGCCTATGTAACCTATCACGCCTCCTTTGATGCTACCCACTTGGCAAGTCTAGTCGGATACTGCATAGTTGTGGTCGGGGCTAGTCTTGTGAAGGTTCCGGAGCTAGGCGTTGCTCATGAGTTGGGGACGTGCCGGATTCACTTCGTCATAAGACTTAGCCCGAGTGGTAAGTCAGTAGCTATACAAGGAGTGTCTTGGTAGCGTGAACGGTTATGTAATTGTATCTTGCCGTCGCGAAGCAAGGTGCATTTAGATGGGTGGTAACTGCAACCTCTCGAGAGTGTATCAACTAGCAGCTAGCCTTGTTCCTAGGTTATGGAACAGTTCAGTGTCGGTCACACTATTGTCCTTTGTCGAGTCCGGAGGTTAAACTTAAGTTCGGTGTGAAAGTAAGATGAACAACCTGATTTCACTAAATAAACAATAAGATGATGCAGGGAATGTTACCTCAGTTGTGAGTGGTTACCCGCGTTGAGGGATGGCGGTGCGATCGTTGGGGGGGGGGCCTAGAGTTAGGCCTGAGCCAACATCGTCCGTGCATTACCTAGTGGATAGATGAGGCCAGTGGGCCTAGCAGTGGAAAGATGTGGTGAGGCCGTTGGGCCTAGTTGTGACAGGTTTGTTATAATACTTATTACCAATGGGTACCTCCGTTATTCGTCACAGGTAAGTTCTCTTGTCTGATCGCCGGTGCACGATCCAACCCCACCTGGCTTGGACTCTGTACTGGTGATACCCCATTATCTACTTATGCCAGGATTTGTCGTACTACCCTATTGCTACCCACTTGGAATGTCGTGAGTAGACACTTGCCATGTTTAGATTATTTTCTGTCACTAGTTACTTGTTGCCTGATTGCTTGACTGTTCATGTCTTGTGGTTGTTACTTGCGAGTACATCATTGTACTCAAACTGGCTTTTCATGTGGCCACACGTGGAGAGGATTCGTCTTCGACCATAGCAAAGAGAGATGGAGCAAGAACGTGCTAGGATCAGTAGCCCAGCCAGATGCCTGTGGAATGGAGCCGCACCAAGACGTTGTCGTACCATTATCTTCCGCTGCCGATTAAACTCCGTCCCGTGCCATACTTGGCAATGATAAGTTTTCTTGCCTTGATGGCCGTGTAAACCATTTGTAGCCCTTTGGGCCTGATTGTGTAATGATATTTCCGCTATGTTGCATTGTCGTAACGTGCGTCCGGATATCCTGGACTGGCGCACGGGGCGACCGCCTTTCTGACGACCTGTGTTAGAAGGGGGTGCCACAGTTGCCCCCTGGGGGCTGGGCGCCCCCTCGCGCTCAGCTCCAGCACCGGTGAGCTCCGGAGGTGCCTCCGCCTCCTGCTCCTCAGGGGCGCCTCCGGCCCCCTCTGCGACGGCCGCGTCCGCCGCGGCTTCGGGCGCATCCGCCCTCCTTGTGGGAGCCTCCTCCGCCTCTGGGGGCGGCTCCAGGATGATCTCCTCATCCATCCACTCCTCCTCCGTCTCGGTCTGGACGGGAGGAGCGGCCGTCCTTGTTGGCGACGGCGGTGCCATTTCTTCTGCCACCTCCTCCGCGCGGTGCTCGACTGCGGGAGGAGTCGCCGCTCAATGCGAGGATGACGCCGCTTCCACGGTCACCTCCTCCTCGCGGTGCTCCGTCGCGGGCGGAGTGGCCGCACGGACCGGCGGCGGCGCGGCCTCCTCCACCACCACCTCCGCGCGGTGCTCAACCGCGGGAGGGACAGCTGCCTGCTGCGGTTCGTCGGCCGCAGGCGTCTCCGCGACGACGCTGGTGGTCTCTCCCAGCTTGTGGAGCCGTCGCCTCTTTGGCTCCACAGGTTGCCTGAAAGGAAGACGAGTTGAAGATCCTTCAGGGGGGGGTTTTCTCCTCAGAAGCAAGATGTTAAAGGAAAAAGACAAGATCAAGGGCTTACTTGCCGGCCATCACCCACACCCTCTTCTTCGCCTTGGGCGGCTGGGTGTTGCTTGCTCCGGCCTCCTCCCGAGCCGCTCCTGTCTCCGAGCGAGGAGGGCCTCTCGCGGTTGCGGCCCTCCTGTCGTGGACGGCCTTGGAGCGGGGTTCACAGCGCCCTCTCCCGCCGCCGCTCGTCTCCTCCCCCTCTTCGGCGCGCTGGGAGCGGACAACGCGGAAGGCATCCTCCTCGTCGGCGGAGGAAAGCACCTGGAGGTCCACCTCAGCATGGGCGCTCCTTGAGGAGCCGATGTCCTCGCCAACGGGGTCAGTGCCCCTTGAAGCCTCGTCCTCGCCGAGGGGATCCTCGCTTCTCGAGGCCTCTTCCTCGGCGGACTCCTCAGCCTCCTCAGGCTCCGAAGGCTCATCCATGTATTCCGACTCCGCCGCCCACGGGTTAGGGCGAGGCCCGCGGTGCCCCGCGGGCACAATTCCCCACTCGTCGAACGTGGGCATGCGCGCGCGCTGCTCCTCGATGCTTTCCTCGGCGAAGCAGATGAGCGGCTTGGCCGCTTCCTTGGTGGCAGACGGGATCTCCGACGTCGTGAAGAGAACGCCCATGATCTGGCGTAGTACCTCAGGCGCGAAGCCATCCCTGCTCAGGCGCATTGCGTCCTCCTTGCCGTCGTATCGCCACACCGGCTCGGCGTGCAGTTGGAGGGGGGCGATGCGGCGCCTGGTGAAGTCTTTGGCCACCCTCTGGCCGGTGACCCCTGCCTCGCGCATGCGAAGGATGCACACGTACACCGCGTCAAGCCTCGAGCCGCTGAAGTCCGCGCTCGCCCAGCGCGCCCACTTCCTCGGGGGCCCCTCGGGCACCTCCAGAAGGGAGTGAGTGGCCTTGGCGTCGACGAAGAGCCACTTCTCGCGGAACTTGTCCACCTTCTTCGTCACCTTGGTGACGGCGTCCTCACCGCACCAGGCAATGGGAATGTAGTTGTCGCTCCGGGCGTCGGCGATGCAGAAGGAGACGCATCCGAGCCGCTCGCCCTGGGCGGTGCTCCGAAGGGAGTAGAAGCTGTGGAAGAGAGCCACCGAGGGGCGGATGCCGATGTAGGCCTCGCAGAGGTGGGCGAAGATAGCAAGGATGAGGATGGAGTTGGGATGAAGATAAAGCAGTTGGATCTGGTACACCTCCAAGATCGCCAGGAGGAAGTCGGAGAATGGTGGCACCAGGCCGGCGTAAAGAGTATGGAGGAAGATGGGGTAGAACGTCTCAGTGAGCGTGCTGCCTGCCGGCCTCATTTCGGTGGCGCCGTGCTCGTTGGTTCTCGCCGCCGCCAGGTGGCGCACCGTCGCTATCGTCGCCGCGGTGACACGCGTCCGCGGCAGTGCTTCCTCGAAGGCAGCGGCGCGCGCCATCGCCGCCGACGTGCCCGCCTACACCGTGGCCTTGCCTTTCGGGTCGGTGGCTGCTCTCTTGGGTGTCATGGTCGCCGGAGAAGAAGATGAGGACTCTGGATTTGGAGCGCTCTGGAGAGATTGGAGGCATGGGGAGAAGTTTGCGGAGGAGTTATGGGAAAAGTGAAGGGCGCCGACCGCGCGCCCAGGATTTATTGACCAGCCCCCGAGTCGTGGCGGGCCCCGCCACGTCGCCCGTTGGACCCGAGGAGGTCGTGGCCGCGGGTGCAACCGCTGCGTGCCACGTGTCGCGGCCCTGTCAGGCATCTTTGGCCCCTCGACGCTTCGCCTTCGTCCATGGGCCTCGGCGTGCCCGTCGCGGGCCCGGGGGCTACTGTCGGCACAGTGGAAACCAGGGTACCACCGGCCGGCCTGCCAGGGCCCACAAGATCCTTGGGATGATTTTTCGCTAAGGACCAGGCTCTCCAAGCCTGGCGAGCTTCGCGAGGATTTTCCCCTCGCGAAGGGTTTTTCTCCTCGCCAAGTATTCTCTCCCTTGGCGAGAGATCGCTCCTCGACAAGGTGTCTCCGACGCCACCCGCAATTCTGCTAAGGACCAAGCCAAAGGGCTCGGCGAGGCTTTTCGCCTCGCCGAGGCCCCTTCCTCGCGAAGCCATCTCTGCCCCCGCGGCAGAGCGCACATGGGCTCTGCGCCATGCGCAGAGTGACGCGCGTGCCTACGCGTGATGACGACGACGCCGCAGTTGCTGTTTCCATGTATAAAGCAGTCAACAAAGCGGAGCCAAGCAAAGCGGACAACGAGTATTGCCCCTTTGGTGATAAGGGAACCGTCTGCAGCTACGCTCCAAGGACGACGTCACCGTGGGTCACCTCCCACCTCGGCAAGCGCCAGCCCACCGTCCAGCTGATCGGTGCCCCTTTTCAGCTTTGGTGACGCCGCTCCCCTGCCATGGACCGCGTCCATGGGCTTTACCTTTATGGTAGACTTCATCTTTATGGTGCACCGCGCCTCCTCCTTCGTCGCCATGTGGTAACCCTTCCCGCCCAAAATGTCTGGGCGGAAGAGGTCCGAGACGCCTATAAAAGGGGAAGGGGTGCACCCAAGCAAAGGGTTGGATCTTCGGTTGGTGCAGTTCTAGTAGACCCTAACCCTAGATCTGAAGACTAGCAAGTAGCCATCGTTAGCCACCTCGAGCTCGACAAGCTCTCCTTGTACTGTGAACTCTCCAAGCAGTGCAATACACCAAAGCAGGACGTAGGGGTTTTACCTCCACAAGAGGGCCCTGAACCTGGGTAAGACCTAGCATTCCATCTCTGCAGTGCTGTCCCGCAGCGAGTCCGACGAGCACCGTCGCCGGAGCAAGTTGAGGGTTGTTTGATACCGTGTTCAGCCCCTTACTCGATCCTTCTCGAGACACACCCAGTTCCTGGGACAGTTCTCCGACAACTAACTTCCCTCCGGTGGTCCACAGGCGAGAGGGAGAGCATGGCGAAGCGGGTCGCGGAGCTGGAGAAGTCACTGGGTGAAGCTCAAGAGCGTGAGCGAACCTGGGCTGATCTAGAGAAGACCCAGGTTGAACGCTTGCTCGCACTCACCGATGTAATTGGAGGTAAGTATCTCGGCTCATTGCCTACTTTGTGTTGTGTCGACTTGTGATGTCTTACAAGTGTGGTCTTCTCTTCGTTGTTCAGAGGCGTGCGGAGGCGCTCCTCCGGAAAGGACCTCCAGTGAGAATGTCGACCTGGCGAAAGCTGTTTGCTTCGTTGACCGCGCCTACGCGTATGCTTCGGCTGCGCTGCAGCAGTCTTCGGCGGCGCTGCAGAAGTCGACAGATGCCTTGGCGAGTGTGCACCGGAGCATCTTCCCCAGCAAGCCGGCGCCAGTTGCGCTCGACGCGCTTGCAGCTCCGTTCGAAGGCGATGCGACCATCTTGGCGGACTACACGCGTGCGCAGACAGTACGCAGCTCCAAGCTCACTTTCCAGCTACTTCTTGGTCACCAAGTAGTAGGTGATTTTGAGAAAGTCGTCAGTGACTTCCCTCGGAGGCCCGATGGCAAGACCGCGTCCCTTAGCAGTGTGAAGGCACGGGCGAGTCAGCTGGCCGCGACGTTGGTCGCCACCTCCGAGAAGAAAATTGCCAAGGCTGCAGAGATGGCTGCTAGGAAAGGCCGCTCCCAGTCGGAGTCTGCGATGTAGACTCTGTTCCTTTAGGATTCTGCTTTTTATTTGGCCTGTAATGAACTTATGTATTTTGCGGGTCCTTTGGCCGTGAATCATGCTAATTTTGAAAATGTGACTTGTGCCCTCGAGTCTTCTTTCATATCCAGGCTTGAATTTCTTTTCCTTGCTTGACGCTGTCGCATTTGGCAGTCTGAGATGGGCGAGGCTCCTGAGGTCGCTGGAACTACTGGTGTGGATGACGAGGAGGACACCTCTTCGGCTGCACCTAATCGCCGTCGCCATCGAACTCCTCCAGCTCCTGCGCGAAGTGTGAATGACCAGCGAGTGATCACCTTCATGAGAAACAAGATTGTTGAGCTCGAGTCGAAGCTGAAGGTTGCCGAGTTGGAGTTGAAGCGCTTGAAGTCACGGCCCGCTGCGCCGTTCTCACAGCGTGAGGAATTCCTTCTTGGCCAGATAGACTTGATCTGTCGACAGATGCAAGGTTGGCCTTCTAGCGCTTTGCTTCGGCTTCTTTATGCTTTCACTGTTCTAAGTGCTGGGTCTTGATGCAGATGTGAATTCTGACTGGAATGCCGAGTAGAGTCGAGTGGACGAGCGGGTGGAAAGAGAGGCTGCCAGTGACTCACCCAAAGCGCGTACGTTTTGGTCGAACAGATCCCAAGGCAGTGTACTGGCTAGAATGCTGGATCGCACCTGGCGGGCTTCTCTGCTCCTGGAAGGTTGTAGAAAGACCCTCTTGCAGGTCAACAAGGTGTACTTTCCGCACAACGAGCAGCCTAATGGGCTGGCTGCGCTGCTGGAGAGATTCCGCGAAGGCAAGGCGTTGAAGGAAGTCGTGCACGCCCAGCTTGTTGGGGGGGCGAACGTGGCGCTGGCGTACGTTCGAATGCACCGGCCTCATCTTCCCTTGAACAAGGTGCTTGACGGCTTGCCTGGAACAGATGACTACGCCGATACCCTTGTGGCTGCGCGTCAGATGATTCAACAGGTCCAAAACTTCAGTGAGCAACTTGTAGGGTCACTCGATGCGCCAAAGGATGAGCCTGTAGAGTAAGACTACCAGACTGCTGTTGTGTAGCATTAGTTTGTAAAAGATATTTTTCCCAAGTGGGAGCATGAGTGTATGTATGCCGAGGTGGGGGTAGCCTCCGAGTGAGTAAATTGTATCTTGTAGAGTTCTGTAAACCTGTATGGCGCAGCCCCCGAGCGGATCGAGTGCGGCCGAGGTGTGTCGAGTCGGGCCTGTGCGGCGCAGCCCCCGAGTGCTTCGAGTGCGGCCGAGGCGTTTTCGAGTCAGACCTGTGCGGCGCAGCCCCGAGTGCGTCGGGCACGGCCTAGGATGTTGACTTAGACCTGTACGGCGCAGCCCCCGAGTGCGTCGGGTGGCGGCCGAGGATTTTTCGAGTTAGCCCTGTATGGCGCAGCCCCCGAGTGTGTCGGGTGGCGGCCGAGGATTTTTCGAGTTAGCTCTGTATGGCGCAGCCCCCGAGTGTGTCGTGTGGCGACCTAGGTTTGGACTTAGACCTGTACAGCGCAGCCCCCGAGTGGTTCGGGTGGCGGCCGAGGATTTTCGAGTTGAACCTATATGGCGCAGCCCCCGAGTGCGTCAGGTGGCGGCCTAGGTTTTGACTTAGACCTGTACAGCGCAGCCCCCGAGTGGTTCGGGTGGCGGCCGAGGATTTTCGAGTTGAACCTGTATGGCGCGGTTGTGGCGGCCTAGGTTTTGACTTAGACCTGTACAGCGCAGCCCCCGAGTGGTTCGGGTGGCGGCCGAGGATATTCGGGTTGGACCTGCATGGCGCAGCCCCCGAGTGCGTCAGGTGGCGGCCTAGGTTTTGACTTAGACCTGTACAGCGCAGCCCCTGAGTGGTTCGGGTGGCGGCCGAGGATTTTCGAGTTGAACCTGTATGGCGCGGCTGTGGCGGCCTAGGTTTTGATTTAGACCTGTACAGCGCAGCCCCCGAGTGGTTCGGGTGGCGGCCGAGGATTTTCGGGTTGGACCTGCATGGCGCAGCCCCCGAGTGCGTCAGCTGGCGGCCACGGTAGGTGCTGCCACCGCTTCGGTTGAATTGCCATTGGCTGTATTGGCGACTCTGGTCATCGCCGCTTCGACTGTACTGGCGACTGCTGTCGCATGCTTCATCCTCGCGGGGGGTTTTGAATCCCGCCGCTACTAACTCTATTGAGTCATTTCCGTGGTAACGCGGCTTCTTCTTCTTGCGTCCTTCCCGCCAGTTGCTTGGTCCGGCCTCGTCTTTTGGGGAGTGACATGAAGCCCCCGTACGTACAGCTTTTCCGCTTCGGCCCGACAGCCCGTTCCGCTCCATCCGTGTCCTCTCGTACAGCTTTTCTCCTTCGGCTTCCTCACGTGCAACCCCTTCGCCGACGCACCGGTCCTCACCGCCATCAACCTCCCGAAGGGCAAGGTGCTCAAGTCCGGGCAGGACTGGGGACTGCCGGAGAAGTACCGGCTTGTCGGGGTGAGCGCCGGCAAGCTGCGGTTCGTCGACACGTTCGGGGCCACGGTGATCAGTGTCTGGACCCTCGCCGACCATCCGGACGAGTCGTGGACGCTAGAGCATGAGGCCACCTTCGCGGAGATCTGCGACGATCCGAGCTACAAGGCGACTGGTCTGCTGAGGAAGAAGATACCCGTGCTCGTGCTAATCCATCCCACCAACCCCGACGTGGTCTACTTCTTCCTCGACGGGCACCTACTCGGCGTCGACCTCCGTGCTCGCAAGGTCGTGGAGTGCGAGGTCTACGAGCTGGTCCAGCCGCCCCTTGACCAGCTCAGGGAACACGTCGCAAGCCGCTTCCTTCACGCTTGGCAGCTGCCACCGTCTTTCTGCTCAGGTGATTCTACTGAATTTCACACTCTTATTTGTACGCACATATTCTTGGTACTAATTGAGATGTTGTCCAGCGCGTCCATGATTGGAAATGGTGTGCAGCATTGTGAAACATCGTGGCTGTTTTAGTTTAGCTTGTGCCAATTGATGCTGCATGTATTTCTTGTGTTAAAAAATTAATGTGGGTTTTAGAATTTAGAGTAAACCACTGATCTGTATTAATGTGTCTGATCTTAGCTAGCTATGTGAGATTAACTATTAAATTCTCTGAATATTCCACCAAAATAATTCCTAACAATATTTCCAATATACAGTTTATGCCTCAATTGAAGTTTGTATGTTTGATATGGGTCAAATTGATAAGATGATTAATTGCTACTACCTCTCCTTTCCATAATTCTTGCCGTGGTTTTTGTTTTCAAATTCATGACAAGAATTGTGGAACGGAGGGAGTAGTATATATTGGCTCTGTTTCTTTCTTGTATATGTTAGAAAGCCAAGTCTATGTTTTACACAACTTCAGTGCATGATAGAAACACTAATTTAGTTCTTTGTGGATAGTACTGCTTGGTTATGGCTGTTGCTAAATAGTTTGCTAAATAGTGAGTATCCTGACGGCACAATCGTATTGATATAACTTGGCCAATAATTTCTTCGCAAAGCATTTATGCACATAAGGCAAGACTCCGACCAACATTCAAGAATTTTGTTTTTATGTTTCTAGAGATACTCACTATTACTACTTCAACATATACATGCACATTTTCAATACAAAATGGTTACTGAATCCATACACAAATGTCCGGTTTTTTTAAAAGAGTATCCTCTCTTACTTTGACTTAGTACTACCCATTGATGATAATTTGCTCCTTTTTAGTTGAGACTTGCAGTGTCTGAGAAAATATGTATAGAGAATTAGATGTTACGCAAAAACAGAGTATTGAATTGAATCGCCAAAGCTATTGCTTTCGTGATTTCATTCAGTTCCACAAACACATGGATTATGTCCCTAAAGATTCTCTAGTGTGCTTCATTATGAATAGTTGCAAATATCGAATTAATTTTGATACGGGAGCTACTCTTTTGACTTGGAATTGTCACTGGATTCAATGACTAAGAGATTATTTTTTTCAAGCCTAGTATCTTTTTGTTCCGTATAGTTATCAGAATAATTGTGCCAGCTCCTTGGCTTCAGTTTCCTTTCGTGTGAGAGGTATATTTTATGAATAGGCATGATGATCAACTATTAGTCCAATGTCTGTAGCCTATGGAAGAATTAGATGATCAAATGGGCTGAAGCTTGTATGTATGCCTTGGCTAATATGATATGCTCTCTTCCTTGAAGGTTCTGCAAAGGAAGCTGGCGATGGCCTGAACGAAAAGCTCGCAAAGCAGACTGACGATGGCCTGAACGAAATGCTGCAGCGGCTGAATCTACAATGCCCAGGTATTCTCAGTTTATAATTGTTTTTTAAGGAGTATGAATAGTTGCAAATTTCGATTTAATTTTGTGAGGGGAGCAACTCTGTTGACTTGGAATTGTCACTGGATTCAGTGACTAAGAGTTTCGTTTCCTCAAGTCTAGTATCTTTTTGTTCTGTATAGTTATCAGAATGCTTGTGCCAGCTCCTTGGCTTCAGTTTCCATTCGTGTGACAGAGTTACATTGTTATGAATATGCATGATGATCAACTATTAGTCCAATGTCTGTAGCCTATAGAAGAATTAGATGATCAAATGGGCTGAAGCTTGTATGTATGCCTTGGCTAATATGATGTGCTCTGTTCGTTGAACGTTCTGTAGATGAGACTGGCGATGGCCTGAACGAAAAGCTTGCAAAGGAGACTGACGATGGCCTAAGCGCAATGCTGCAGCGGCTGAATCTGCGAAGCAGAAACGAGGCATGAAAAGTCGGGTTTACTTAGCAGGTTAGGCCACCTAAGCTGTATATCTCCATAGACCAAACAAATTGAGCCCGACACACTACAACTTTCTTTTCTCTGATTGCAGGCAGGGGAAGTAATGCATCAAGTAGATAGGTCCTTTCTGAACTAAAACGTTTTGGGTGTCACTGTTTTAGTTCAGACGTTAGAACTAAGTCATTAGACGTTAGTGCCATGCTTGATCTATCTTGGCTCTTGTTATGTTTCTATGAGTCTATCTCTTGTTAACTCGGCGTGAATGAGGTTAACCACACAAACTTGCCTTTAGCATCTCTGCTGCTGTCGACTGAACATAGGTGTATGCAGGATGTTGCGTTCACCTAGTCTGAAACTCAGTTTGTGAAGTAATACATCAGGTAGATAGGTCGTTTCTGAAGTGAAGTGGCTACCAGTTTGCAATGGCTGCTGAAACGTTTTGGTCGTCACTGTTTTAGTTCAGACGTTAGTACTTAGTAGCACTGGTCTTTTACGAGGCGGCGGTCTGGCAACATGTTGGCAGGAGCAAAATTGGGGCTCTGGGACGCCGTCCACGCGAGCCAGACTAGAGCGCTGGGAGTTGACTTTTTTCCTTTTTCTGTTTGCTCGATCAGAGCTTAGCTTGGCTCCTGCTGAGTTTTAATGTATATATGCGGTTAGTCTGTAGTTTTTAACTCTGTACAACTCTGTTCGTTCGTTTCTTCTTCTATTCAAAAGAATGCAGCGCTGCTGCTTTCGTCAAAAAAGTAGTACTGGTCTTTTTAACATCGCGCTATGCATGCAGCATGCTTGACCTGTCTTGGCTCATAACTGAAGGTAGTTTCCAGTTCTCAGTGATTATGTTATGGTTATATCTATTGTGCCAGTACTTCATGTGAGTCTGAAACTCAGTTTATACGGAGCAGTATAACACCGGATCAAGCACATAATAAATTTAGGCTGAACCAGTTGGTCCATACAATAGGTAGCTTCGTGCATTTTTTTAACAATAGGTAGGTCTTCTTCAGCAAAACAAAGATCGCTCTATTTTTTGTTTTAGGAAATGAAGTCCACAAATCATCAGTACTCTATCAGCAATATAGCACAAATTTTTGATAAAAAATTCAGCTTGTTTGAAACCAAAACAATTCAGACTTCTCACAACATAAGTGGAAGCCGAACCCTGCTCAATTGCCCGTTATGGAATTCGTAGAGTTAGGGCAACTCCAACGTCCCAACCCATTTGGTATGTTTTTGTCATCTTCGGACCACTCGAGCACGGAGTCTTTGAACAATAAGTTTGTGCATTTTCCACATCCAAAAAATGGCACAAAATATATAATAGATGAAATCACAATCAGAGACCTGTCAGTAATAAATGATGACATGATACTAGGATTGTGATTCTTACAACAGTCCTTACAAACCACTACTATAAATGAAGAAGGGGTAACATTTATCCCATTCCAAGATAATGTCCCATACATATCTGGGGTACGAAAACAAAGAAAATCTTTACAAAATGTTGAAATATCTAATATAGAAGATGAGTACAGTACTAGTGCAAACCCTCTTGAAACATGCAAGGAAGAAGAACCTAGTAACACCATAGAAGAATATCACATAGAAAATACATGCACGCAGTGTATAGGGTTAAAATCATTCTCACCAAATTGGCATAGAGACATAAAATCCAAACAAGATATAGATAAGATTGTGCAAAGACTGGAAGACATACAAATAATTGGGGAAATACCAATGAAGCATTGGAATAAGAATGCCATAGTCTGCAAAATAAATATCATAAACCCTGATTATCCACTCAACTTTGAACAACCGGTAGAGCAACACCAAATCCACCCAGGTGATTCATTAATTTAGTAGAATTTTCTTAAATCATCTACCACAAAACAATCATTTTTGCAGCGAGCAACTCTACTAAATTAATATAGGTCACTAGTCATCTACAACATGTGGCTAGCCTAACAGGTTTGCATAGCATAATAACTTTAATAAAACAGCCTATTATGCATGCTACTGGAAAAAAAATAGTCTACAGTGCAATATAGAAATATAGTAATAGGTCTTTCATGAGTTGTGTATGCACTTGCCTTGATAGTTGTTCACGTTGCAACACTCACAGCACTCCTGGCACTCTTCACAATCTAAACAAACAATTGCAACCATTCAATACATAAGCAAGAAAGCAATACAATAAATTATGCATGCATGATGATTTACTAACAACACAATTCAAGATTAAACAACAAATAAAGTTATTACTTTCTGTTATATACTATATGCATGATGCACATGATTCATATTTTAAGTGGTTTTAGTAATTTAAAAACAATTACTATAGTAAAAAATGCCACTATTTGAGTTTTTACAAAACAATATCAATGCATGATGCAAAAGTGCAACCTAAATATACTACTGGACAGAGGACACTAAAATAAACACTTTTGCAGAAGAAAACAATTTAAAATATCTTATGGATTTAAAGATATGCCAAAATTACTCAAATCTCTCATTTGAAATTTGAATAATCTAAAAATTGGCAAAACAGAAAGCTAATGGTTCTAAAATAATCTACATATCCTAAGGTTTTCAAAAATATAAAGTTCATTAAATTTGGCCGAGCCATTAAAAAGTTATGATGGTTTAAAGTTTTAGGGTCTTTTCTGCAAAACTGCCAAATTAAATCAATTCAGCCGAAATTCAGAAAATAGGGCTGACGTGGACGCTGACTCAGCGCTAACGCGGCGTGTTCTGGTTTGCCCGTACCGATTCGGTTAAGAAATTAAAACGGAGCCGTTAGATTGCGATCGGACGGTCCAGATCTAAATGATCTGCCGGTCGGTGGCTAGGGTTCCGGCAAGCGGCGGTTAGCGGCGGCGACGCGTCGGCATCATGCGTTCCCGGCGATCTACGATGCCCCGGGATGAATAGAACCCACCTTGGTGATCAGCACGGCGAGGCGGTGTCGGTGGCGAAGTGGTGGTCGACGGCGAGCTCTCCTCCGCCGGCGATTGCTCGTCGGAGACGCGGGTGGCGGCGGCTCCGTTCGGTTGATCACGTGCACGACGATCTGGTGCATGAAAAAAAGAACAAAGATGTTCGTGAGATGTGCCGCGAAGAGGAGAAGCGAGAGGGGTGAAAGAGAGAGGCAGGGGTCGTCGATGGAGTGGCCGGAGTTGAGGTTTACCGGCGGCGGTGCAGCGGACGACTGGAGCTCGGCACGAGCGGCCTGGTGGCGTAGAGTCTAGGGTTTTGGGGCGAGATCGAAGCGGAGGAGGTGGTGATTATATAGGCTCGCGTGCGCATGCCAAATCCTAACGGATTTGTTAGGATTCGATCGAATCCGTGGGCAGCACGGCGTTGGGCGAGAGAAAGAAGGAAGAGAAGAAAGAAAGAAGAAAAAAAAAGAAAGAAGAGGGGGGCCGACTCGGGGTGGTGCTGGGCTGGTCCTGGTCCTGCTCGGGCGGGCTGGCTCGGGCTGGCTGGCCGGTTCTTTTTTTTTTAACAAAACTTTTCCCTTTTTCTTTTCTCTGGTTTCAAAACAGCAGACAAAAACAAGACAAAACTTTTTATAAAAATTTGCAAAAATTCTTTTTAGAGAACTTAGGCAAATTAGAAAGTTATGGTACTTGTCTTTTCATCAAAACAAAATAAAATATTTATAAATATGGCTAGGGTTTGCTTAGCCCCTTTTTATGCCATTTTTGGAGACATAGAACCAAAGTTCAAAACAAGTCACCTAAATTAAATAATTAAATGCACAAACAAATGCATATGATGACATGAGTGTATGCTTATGCAATTTTTAAAAATTTGGGATGTTACAAACCTAACCCCCTTAAGATGAATCTCGTCCCCGAGATTCGGATTGGTTGGCAAATAGGTGCGGGTGTTCTTCTCGCAGGTCATCCTCCCGTTCACAGGTAGCTTCTTCCTCGGTGTGATGGCTCCATTGGACTTTGCAGAACTTGATTGTCTTGGTACGAGTAATCCTCCCTGCAGTCTCTAAAATCTTGATTGGCTTCTCCTCATAAGTCAAATCACTCTCCAGTTGAACTTCCTCCAAGGGCACAGTGTCACGTAGTGCTATCTCGGCCATCTCAGGGTGACACTTCTTCAACTGGCTAACATGGAACACGTTGTGAACTGCTGATAGAACCTCTGGCAGTTCCAACTCATAAGCTACTTCTCCTTTATGAGAGAGAATATTATAGGGTCCAACGAATCGAGGTGCCAACTTTCCTTTGATTCCAAATCTCTTCACACCACGTAGTGCTGAGACTCTAAGGTATGCTCTATCACCTACCTCATAGGTGATTTCCCTACGCTTGGAATCTGCATAGCTTTTCTGTCTTGCCTGTGCTATTTTTAACCTATCCTTTATCAATCTGACCTTCTCTTCAGCTTCCTAAACTATGTCAGGACCAAATAAACTACGCTCACCTACACCACTCCGTGTAGTGCATTTTCTTCCGTACAATGCCTCAAAAGGTGCCATCTCTATAATAGCTTGGTAGCTATTGTTGTATGAGAATTCTGCATATGGCAAGTTATCATCCCAACTAGATTTATAATCCAGTGCACATGCCCTAAGCATGTCCTCTAGAATCTGGTTGACTCTCTCAGTCTGTCCATCAGTCTGTGGATGAAAGGCTGTGCTGAACTCTAGTCTTGTACCTAATGACTCATGCAGTTGCTTCCAGAAATGTGAGGTGAATTGGGTACCTCTATCAGAAACAATTTTCTTAGGAACACCATGTAAACTCACAATTCTCTTCATATAGATATCTGCGAGCTTTGCACTCGTGTAAGTGGTTTTCACAGGAATAAAGTGAGCCACTTTGGTCAGACGGTCAACAATCACCCATATTGAATCATAACCTGACTTTGTTCTGGGTAATCCTGTGATGAAATCCATTCCAATTTGCTCCCATTTCCACTCTGGTACAGGTAATGGTTGTAGCAGTCCAGCGGGTTTCTGATGTTCTGCCTTCACGCGACTACACACGTCACACTTGGCAATATATTCTGCGATATCTCTTTTTAAACCATTCCACCAAAATCTCTCCTTTACATCCATATACATCTTAGTGTTACCCGGATGTATCGAATAAGCTGAGTCATGTGCCTCATGTAGTATTAGTTTCCTAAGATCCTCATTCTGCGGCACACAAATACGGTTCTCAAACCACATCGTGCCTTTTTCATCCTCTCGGAAACCTTTGGCCTTGCCTTCACTCAGATTGGTCTTGATTTCTTCCATCACTTTATCTCCCTTTTGTGCTTCCCGTATCTTATCCATCAGCATGGGTTGCACCTCCAATACTGCTATAAATCCTTCACGTACCACTTCCAGTCTAAGTTCCTTAAATGCACTGCACAAATCTTCCAGCAATTCTCCTGCCGTTAATCCATTAACATGAACCTTACGACTTAATGCATCAGCCACTACATTGGCTTTTCCAGGGTGATATTGCAGACTTAGATCATAATCCTTAATGAGTTCTAACCATCTTCGTTGTCTCATGTTTAACTCCTTCTGGGTGAAAATATACTTGAGACTCTTGTGATCGGTGAATACCTCACACCTTTTTACCATCAGATACTGTCTCCAAGTCTTCAGTGCATGAACTACTGAAGCTAACTCTAAATCATGAGTAGGGTAGTTGACTTCATGCTTCATGAGTTGTCTAGAGGCGTAAGAAACTACTTTGCCTCCCTGCATCAAGACACTTCCTAAACCATGACGCGATGCGTCGCAATATACCTGGAAATCCTTCTCTATATCCGGTAGACACAAGACTGGTGCTGAAACTAAACGCTTCTTCAAATCTTAGAAACTAGTTTCGCATGCTTCAGTCCACTCAAACTTTTTATCCTTCTTCAACAACTCCGTCATTGGCTTGGCAATCTTCAAGAAATTCTCAATAAATCTCCTATAGTAACCTGCCAAACCCAGAAAACTACGGATTTCTCCCACGTTCTTGGGTGGTTCCCACTCTGTCACTGCGGACACCTTTTCTGGGTCTACTGCGATCCCTTCCTTAGACACCACGTGTCCTAGGAATCCAACTTTCTCCAACCAAAATTCACATTTGCTGAATTTGGCATACAACCTGTGCTCTCTCAACCTCTGCAACACTATGTGTAGGTGTTCCTCATGCTCCTTGTGACTTTTGGAATAAATTAATATGTCATCAATGAAGACAACAACAAATTTATCCAGAAAATCCATGAATACCTTATTCATCATATTCATGAAGTATGCCGGTGCATTGGTCAAGCCAAAAGGCATCACTGTGTACTCATACAGACCATACCTAGTGGTAAATGCGGTCTTGGGTATGTCCATCTCCCTAACCTTCATTTGGAAATACCCTGATCGAAGATCGATCTTAGAGAATACACATGCACCTTCCAATTGATCAAACAGATCATTGATCTTGGGTAGTGGGTATTTATTCTTGATAGTCACTTCGTTCAGTGAACGATAATCTGTAACCAATCTCTGGGTACTATCCTTCTTCTCGACAAATAGTATCGGGGCTCCCCATGGTGAAGAACTCGGACGAATGAATCCTTTCTGCAGATGTTCATCTAACTGCTTCTTGAGTTCCTTCAATTCATCAACCGCCATGGGATATGGTCTCTTGGCTATGGGTCCTGTCCCTGGTACCAATTCAATGAGAAACTCCACATCTCTATCCGGTGGCATTCCCGGTAATTCTTCAGGAAATACATCAGGATATTCTCTCACTATGGGTACCTCATCAAGGCTAACCCCCTTAAGAGAATTAAGCTTAACCTGCTTCAACTTGAACTTGGACTTGAATTTGATCCTCTTGTTGTCCGGGGTTGTCAGCGAAATGGTTCTATTTACACAATCGATCACACCCCCAAAACGTGTCATCCAGTCCATTCCCAAAATAACATCTAGTCCTTGGGAGTCTAAGATTATCAAGTTCACCGGGAAACATTATTTCCCGATTTGTAGTACTAACTGTCTACACCCGGCATTTACTATCATCTCGCCTCCAGGAGAACTTACTTTCATGGGCTTACCTATGGTTTCTACCGGCAATTCATGTTTTCTAACAAAATCTCTTGATATGAATGAATGAGATGCTCCGGTATCGAATAAAACCAATGCTGTAAAGGAGTTAAGTAATAGCGTACCAATCACAGCGTTAGGTTCCTCATATACTTCCTCCATGTTGACGTGATTCACATGTCCCTTCTGTAATGGATTGGGCTTGGCGGCTTCCTCGGCCTTCCTTTCTAGGCACTCATTGGAGTAATGTCCCTTGTTCTTGCACTTGTAACAGGTCACCTGACTGATGTCTCTCTTGGGTTCATGACGATGATGTCCATTGACATTATTGTTCCCCTTGCCATGGTTGTGTCCGTTTCCATTCCCATGTCCATTTCCTCCTTTGTTTCCATTATTATGGTTATGGCCATGGTGGTTGTGGCCATTCCCATGCTTGTGAAAATTATGTACTCCACTGTGCTCATGAAAGTGTGGTTTCTTCTGTATGGGCCTTGAATTGTACTTGCTGTTGTTGCCACTATACTTCCTCTTCCTGGTCTCCTCTTTCCTGATGTTGTCATCCAATGTGATGGCTTGATCCAGAAGTGCTTGATAGTTTGGTGCATACACCACTGACAAAGGAATTTTCAGTTCACCACTGAGCCCTTTAAGGAATTTATCCTTCCTCTTAGCATCAGTATCAATGTCCTCTGGAGCATAGCGTGACAGAGCACAGAAATCATCCATATATTCCTTCAGAGTCCTGTTACCTTGCCTCAGATTGCGAAACTCATCTTTCTTCAGGTTCATGATTCCTGAGGAAATGTGAGCATTGCGGAATCCTTCCTTGAAAGTGTCCCATGTGAGTCTAGCTAATGGGTGAGTAATCTGATAGGTCTCCCACCACTGTGATGTTGGTCCTTCGAGTAGGTGAGTAGTGAATCTCACCATCTCTGCATCATTGCACTCACAAGTGACTAGATCCTTGTGCACAGAACGTAGCCAGTCATCAGCTACAATGGGTTCAGTGGCTGTAGAGAACTTATTGGGTCTAAGTCTCAGAAATCTGGCGAGCCTATCCACCGGGGGTGGTGGTGGTGGTGGCGGTGGAGGTGGTGGTGGTGGTGCATTCTGGTTCACCAAAAACGGTGCCATCATGTTCGTCAGTTGCGTCTGGGCGGCCATCAACTGCTGCATCTGGTCGTTGTTGTTGTTGTTGCTGGGATCACGGCGAGGAGGCATCTGTATTTGCAGCATAGATGAGCATAGATAGAAAGATCTAAAGAAATAACTCTACCCATACAAGCAATTAACAACAAACAGCAATAAACAAACAAGCACATAGTAAAACAAAACCATTTAATAGCAAATTCGAAATTAAGGTTTTTAAAACTTTAGCTAACACGATATAGGTTCTAACACAAGCGTACTAGTACTGCCATACCACAATTTGATAGGTCAATACTTTAAAAACGATACGATACTAAAGATACCTGCACACTATGATACTAATACTGGTGGTCACACTATCTATCACTTGAACAGCTTCCGGCTGATGGTGACTCCAATGACCTTGCGCTTGTGAGAGCGAGTGTTCCTTGCAGGGGTGTCATCCTTGTCCTCCACAATCATCAGCAACTCTCCATCCGGTGTCACTATGGCGCGCTCCTCTGGGTCTTCTTCTTCTTCCTCTGCTTCTTCTTCTATCATCTCTTCATCTTCCTCTGCCATCTCTTCATCACTGTAATCTTGAGGCGGCTCTTCCTCTTCATCATCTTCAATCTCCGGAGTCGGAGTTGCGGAGTCCTCTTGAGTTGGCGAAGTAGATCCCTGCGCCAATTGCTTCTCTAGTTCATTTATCTGCTTTAGAAGAACAGTATTCTGTTCCTCGAGAGCATTGATCTTTGTCTCCTGTAGATCCACCACATTCTCCAGGTGCAGGTTGCGGTTGTCCAATCCTCTGTTCTCCACTTGAAGCTTCTGTCTGTTGTCACTGATCCACTCTAGGGCTTTCTCACAATTGTCCAGCTTGGTATTGGCCTCATGGATGGCTTCCCTTGCATGATCAACATACCTCATTCCTTCTCTCATCATGCCTTCCATACGTGCAGAGCTCACTTCCCTATCAACCAAGTATTGCTTCACTGCAAGTAGCCTACCCATACCCTCGACATGATCCACTGGAGTACCATCCATGTGACGTCGCCCGAAATATAGACAAGCGCAGTCATCCGGAATTATCTTACTATGGCTCCTTGCATGGCTATCTCCACGCTATACTCCCAATCTGGATAGTCCTCCTCATAGACAAACTCTTCAGGGTTAGGGTCAAACATACGTCCAGGAATTGTGGTCTCGATTGTCCACCTCTCAATATCACCTTCCTTCCATAGCAGCTTGCCCCTGAAGGATGGATTTGGGATGCCCACCGTGTGCGCCAAATCTTCTAGCAACGCACTGAAGTGCAGGGGAGACTTGTAGAAAGGTCTATACTCCTTGGTGAACTCAGGCATCTATAAGTTGAAAAGAAGAGGATTATTAGATCAAAAGAACATGATAAGAAAATTTACAAGATGAAAAATACTTAAAATTTAAAGTAAAACTTTAATAACTTAAATTTGAAAATATCACATAGGTCAACCTAATACTTCTAAACCAAACCTAGGGTTTTCGAGCCTACAGGCAACATTAGGCTCTGATACATTCTGTAGCACCCTCACTTTGAAAAGCAATAATACATTGTGAATATGCTAGGCCCTGGATCGAGTATGGCTAGCATTCACCAACAGGATGTAATATCATGCATAAATGTTAAACATTATTACATCGCACTTACGATTGATCCATAAATAAAGTACTTTTATTACAGCTTTGCATAGCCGAAGCTAGCTTAAAATAGAATAAAGTTTCACAAATATTATTCAGAGTTCAAGCAGCAATCAAATAACAAAGAGCTCCATCATCTTCATGGGCCACCGGCGAACATGTTGGTTGTAAGCTCGAGATAAATAACGTCCTCACTCCTCATCTGAACAACCTGCAACATTAACGTTGCAGCCCAGGGAATTTGGGTCAAAACCTTGTGACAGGCTGGCAAGTGTCATACTATGGTGGATATTAAATGGCAAGTCTATCACTACATGCATATTTGGCTGGTGGATCTCAAGGCTATTGCGCAAAGCAAATTTTATCCTACAGTTGTAAAACATTTCTTTTAAAACCAACTATTATTGAGATAAACATGGCATGAAAACTAATATCTCTTCTACCCTTGTTCACCCAACAAAATTTTATTCTGAAATTGGAATGAATGAGATTCTTCTGTCGACCACCTTGCTTAGTTACTCAAATTGTCCGTAACCGGGGACACGGCTAAGATCTTAGTTTTAAATTTACTCTCGAGAGTTTGTGACACTTTCCCCACTAGACTCGATCAACCCATTCTATCCTTAGCCCTCATTTAGTGAAAAGGAAAGGAGAAGACCAAGACGAGACATTTCTGAAGCACTTTCCCAACCACTACTGGCTTGACCCGTTCCAACCTACATCCCCTACATCTGCTTGTCAAACCGGGCTGGTTCCATGCTACTTACTTAGTCAAGACAGAGCCCATATGACTAGTGGCTACACTGGAAGTAAACTAGACATGGAGTGACATGAAATCTCTAATACCCTGGGTGGCAAACCACAAGTGCACATACTCAGGTTCACACCATAGACATGGGCCTGAGTAGCCACTCAACTTTGAACAACCGGTAGAGCAACACCAAATCCACCCAGGTGATTAATTAATTTAGTAGAATTTTCTTAAATCATCTACCACAAAACAATCATTTTTGCAGCGAGCAACTCTACTAAATTAATATAGGTCACTAGTCATCTACAACATGTGGCTAGCCTAACAGGTTTGCATAGCATAATAACTTTAATAAAACAGCCTATCATGCATGCTACTGGAAAAAAAATAGTCTACAGTGCAATATAGAAATATAGTAATAGGTCTTTCATGAGTTGTGTATGCACTTGCCTTGATAGTTGTTCAGGTTGCAACACTCACAGCACTCCTGGCACTCTTCACAATCTAAACAAACAATTGCAACCATTCAATCCACAAGCAAGAAAGCAATACAATAAAATATGCATGCATGATGATTTACTAACAACACAAGTCAAGATTAAACAACAAATAAAGTTGTCGAGGAACTGTCCCAGGAACTAGGTGACTCCCTCTAGGTATCGGCAAGGGGCTGAACACGGAATCAAACAATCCTCAACGCGCCTCGGCGATGTGGCTCGTCGAGCTCGCTGGAGAGAAAACACGGCAGAGATGAACACACAGTATTACCCAGGTTCAGGGCCCTCTTGGAGAGGTAAAACCCCTACGTCCTGCCTTGTGTTGTATTGCACTGCTTGGAGAGGTTCACAGTACAAAGAGAGCTTGTGGAGCTCGAGGTGGCTACAATGGCTAAAACCCTAGATCTCCAAGTGAAGAAGAACTAGAATCCAATGGCCCGTAGAAGAACTAAGTGTTGACCCCTTTGCCCGAACGGGCTCCTCCTCCTTTTATAGGTGTCTTGGACCTCTTCCCTCAAATATCTTGGCGGGAAGGGTTACCACATGGCGACGAAGGAGGGGGCATGGTGCACGATAAAGGTAGAGTCCATGGACTTGGTCCATGGCAAGAGACGGCGTCACCAAAGCTGCAAAAGGCCACCGTCCAGCCAGGACGGTGGGCCGGCGCTGCAACGGCTCGGAGTGAGCCCCACGGTGACGTCGTCCTTGGAGCGGAGTGGCAGACGGTCTCCTTATCACCAAAGTGACAACTCTTTCCACTCCTTTGCTTGGCGCTGCTTTGTTGACTGCTTTATACACAAGAATGGCAACGACAGCGCTGGCGTCACCACGCGCTGGCGCGCCTGTGACTCTGCGGAGGACGCAGAGCCCATGTGCGCCCTGTCGAGGAGACAGAGCATGCTTGGCGAGGAAGAAAACCCCCGCGAGGCTGGAGGCCTCGCCAAGCCTTTGGCTTGGCGCCCTCTCGAGGAGACGTCCCTCGCCAAGGGAAAAAACCCTCGGTGAGGCCTCGCCAGGCATGGAGAGCCTCGGCAGGCTTGGAGAGCCCCGCCAGGCTTGGAGAGCCTGGTCCTTAGCAAAAATTTCTGAAGATGTAGTGGGCCCTGGCAGGCCGGCCCGTGGTACCCTGGTTTCCACTGTGCCGACAGTAGCCCACGGGCCCATGATGGGCACGCCGAAGCCGCGGACGGAGGCGAAGCGTCGAGGGCCCAAAGATGCCTGCCTGGGCTGTGACACGTGGGGCGCGGCGGTTGCGCCCGAGACCACGATCCCCTCGGCTTCAACGGGAGACATGGTGGGCCCCGCCACGTCCTTGGCACCTGGGCGTTAAAGCCTGCGCGCGATGATGGCGCTGTCACTCCTCCCATAACGCCGCCGCACACAGCTCCCAAACTCCTCCTTCTTCTGCCAGAGCTCATCGCCTCCAAGCTCCTCCTTCTTCCCTGCATCCATGGCGCCCCCCAAGACAGCCGCTCCCAAAAAGGGCAAGGCTCCGGCGCAGGCCAGCCAGCCAGCGGCGGCGTCGGGGAGCGCAGAGCCCGCGGCGGCGCTGCCGAAATCCCGCATCGGTTCGGGGGGAGTCGACAAGGTGCACTTCCTTGCGGCCTCGAACACCAACGAGAACGGCGCCACGGGCATGAAGCCGGCCAGCTACGTCAGCAAGCGCGGCGACGGGTACTACCCCATCTTCATCCACAGCTTCTCCGCCGGCCTCATTCCCCCTTTTTCCGATTTCCTTGAAGCGATCTTGGAGATGTACCAGATCCAGCTTCTTCATCTTCACCCCAACTCCATCCTCATCCTTTCCATCTTCGCCTACCTCTACGAGGCCTACATTGGCATCCGCCCCTCCGTAGAGCTCTTCTGCAATTTCTACGCGCTCTGGAGCACGGCGTCGGGCGAGGTGGCCGGATGCGTCTCCTTCCGCATTGCCGACGCCAGGAGCAAGTACTACATCCCCATCGCCTAGGTTGGCGCCAACGCCGTCACCAAGGTGACGAAGAAGGTGGACGATTTCCGCAAGCGGTGGTGCCTCGACAACGCCAAGGTGGAGAACCACCTTCTGGACATGCCCGTGGCGCCGCCGAAGAAGGGGGCGCGCTGGGCGAGCGAGGCCCTCGAGGGCCCTCATCTTAACCCGGTGTATGCTTGCCTGCTGGGGCTACGCGCCGCTGGAGTCACCGGCCAGATGGTGGCGAAGGACTTCACCAGGCGCCGCATCGCCCCCTCCAATGGCACTCAGAGGTGATGTGGCTGTACACCGGCCTGGAGGACAAGATGCGCCTGTGCAAGGACAACCTCACGCCGGAGGCACTGAACATAGTCATGGAGACCCTCTTCGCCTCGGCGGCCATCCCATCTCCAACCATAGACGAAGCCCGGCCGCTCTTCACGTTTGCGGACGAGACGATACGCGAGCACCGCAAACTCCTGCCCAGGTTTGACGAGTGGGGCGTCGTGCCCGCAGGGCACCGCGGGCCACGCAACAGCCCGTGGGCGGCTGCGGAGGAGGAGCAGGTGGGCGAGTCGCCGGAGCCGGCCGAGACGGAGGACTCTGACGAGGACGAGGCCCCGGGAGGCGCCGATCCCTCGGGAGGCCTGGAGAGCTCTTCAAGGAGCGCAGCGCCTGGAGAGGACCTCCAGGTGATCTCCTCTGGCAGCGACGAGGACGCCGCCCACGGAGATCCCTCCAAACGCACCGTGGAGGAGGAGGAGGAGAGCAGCGTCAGGGGAGGACGCCGCGAGCCCCGCACCAAGGCCGCCGACGACAAGGATGCCGCGGCAGCGAGAGGTGATCCTCGCAAGGAGGCAGGAGCGCCTCCGGAAGGAGCCAGAGCCAGTAGTCCCTAGCCGCCGAAGATGAAGAAGAGGGTGTGGAGGATGGCTGATGAGTAAGCCCTGGTTCCTTCTCTTTTTCCTTGGATTTAGCCTTTGAAAACCCTCCTAAAGGATCTTCTATTTGTTTTTCTTCTCAGCAAGCCCGCGGCGCCGAAGAAGCGATGGCTCCGCAAGCTTGGAGAGATGGCCAACGCCTCCACAGCGACGCCAGCGGCGGACGAGCCGCGGCGCGAGGCCACTCCTCCCGCGGATGAGCACCGCGTGGAGGTGGATATCGAAGCGGTGGCGACATCGCCACCACGAGCCGCCACTCCTCCACAGCAGAAAACTGCGGAGGAAACGGCGGCGACCGAGGCCGCAGGTGCCTCGGGAAGGCCTGACGAGGCAAGGGCCCAGGAGGCCACCGTGGAGCCGCCTCCGGAAGGAGAGGCCTCCACAAGGAGGGCTGACGAGCCGGAGGCCGCGGCAGGCGCGGCCACCACCGAAGGGGCTGACGAGCCCATGGCCGCGGCAGGCGCGGCCACCGCCAAGGGGTTGACGAGCCCATGGCCGTGACAGGCGCGACCGCCACCGAAAGGGCTGACGAGCCCATGGCCGCGGCAGGCGCGGCCACCACAGGGGAGCAGGAGCAGGAGAAGGCTCCGGAGCCCACCGGCGATGGGGCTGGGGAAGAGAGGGTACCCAGCCCTCAGAGGGCTCCTAGCGCAAGCGGTGAAGGATGCTCCCGCACAAGCCCCCAGACTGCAGCAGGAGCCACCATGAGCCCAAGGCAAGGTGCCTTGGGTGCCTCGACAAGCATCGAGATCTCCGCGCCCCGCGATGACGCGGGAACCTTGGCGCTGCGGGAGCCGCGATGCCACTCTGCACGCCGCAGCTCCATCTTCAGCCAAGCGCGGCAAACGCTTGGCAGGCTGGAGAAGCAGTACGCCGAGGAGGAGCTCACTAGGGCAGAAGAGCGGGCAAGGCTCGACGAGGCCTGGGTCCTCTTCCACGAGAGGGTGGAGCTCTACTGCCGGCAGGACGCATCGGCCCAGGCGGCGCGGGAGGAGGCGATCCGTTTCGCCAAGGAGACCCGCGAGAGCATGAAGTGGGAGGCAGTGGAGACCATGGAGCAGCTGGAAGCCACGCGGGAGGCTCTTGAGGCTGAAACCGCCTCCAAGCAACAGGAAATTGCCGCCGCAGAGCAGAAGTTCATCGCAGACTCCAAGGTTACGGAGAACACCTTGAAGGAGATCCGCGAGAGGCTGGAAGCCCGTGGGAAACAGTTGGAGCAGCGCAAAGCGGAGCTCACGCGACGAGAGGGAGAGCTCTCCGCCCACATGGAGGAGCTGCGGCGGCGCAAGGAGCAGGTCCAGGAGCTTGAGAAGGACCAGGCCACCCGCGAGGAGGCCCTGAAAACCCGCGAGGATCAGGTGGCCCGGAGCGAGGCCACCTACGCGGAGCGCCTCGAGAAGGCCAACGCCAGCCTTGCGGAGAAGCAGAAGAAGATGCAGGAGGAGGCTGACGGCAAGGTCAAGCTCATCCGGCAAAGCCTCTCCAAGGACTACGACGAGAAAGCCAAGAAGCAAGAAAAGCGCTTCACGGCGAAGCGCAATGAGCTCCAGGACCGCATCAAGGGGCTCGAGAAGGGGGAGAAGCAGATGGCCTCCCACCTTCAGAGCGCCAGGGAGGCCCAAGCTCGCGCTGAAGACAGAGTCGTGGCCTTGGAGAAGGACCTGGGCGAGCTCCACCAGCAGGTGGGGCCGGTTGCAGACGCCGCGGCGGAGGCGCAGCGCAACGCGCAGATTGGCCTAGCCATGACATGCCAGCGCCAGCGCATGCTCGAAGGCTTGGTGTCCCGCGCGCGTGCCGTCGGGGACCGCCTGGGGATCGAGGTTCCTCCCCTTGCCATGGAAGGGAACCACGATGAGGCCGGGTACGTGTTCTTCTTCGAGCGGTTCCTCACGGAGCTTGAGAAGACCACGAGGATCCTTGACGAGCGCGTCGTGGAGGAGAGCCGCGATCTCCTGGTCATCGCCACCTGCCGCATCTTCTCCAACCTCACGCGGCTTCATCCCTCCATCGACCTCGAGGCCGTGACAGGGCCTGTCGACCTCAGCGTCCGCACACCGGCGTTGCAGAAGGCAGCGGAGGCGTACGCCTGCAAGTTCGACCAAGTCGAGGAGGATGAGGACGATGACGATCGCGAGGAGGACGCCAAGGAGGAGGAAGAAAGCGCTGCTACGGACGGCGGGGGCACCTCAGGAGGCCCGCAGGCTTGAGTTTTTCCCTGTGGCTGGATGTGCATGAGGCACATGTTATCTTAGCATTTTGCTTGTAGAAATTTGAAAAGACTTGTTTTAAGCTATATTCAAGCGCGCTTGTTAATGTCCCTCGGGAGGCTTTTGTCTGTCCCCTCATGTCTTTTTCGCTCTACGTCTTAGGACCCTCTCTTAGCGCTACACCACCACCACTTCGGTATGTGCGAGTTAGGGCTCCACAAGGCCGGGGGGTGCGTGAGGCCTCAAGAAGTAAGATCCCGCGAGGCGCGATGCATGGGGTTCCCCTTTAATGCGCGAGCAGCCCATGAGGCATAGGAAAGAGAAAAGGGACTCGAGGGGCAAAAACCAGCGAAGGGAAATTTGACCAAGTGTTTGGACTTAGCTTGGCGGGGCATTTCTGCCTTGGAGAGGGTGTTGGTTCCCTGGTGAGGTGTTTTTTGCCTTGGAGAGGGTGTTGGTTCCCTAGTGAGGTGTTTTCCTTCGCGAGGTTGCCTGAGGCTTGTTTTGATTCTGCTTTCCTACGTCTTGACAGATAGGCATACCCACAAGCAGTACATAGCTAGATAATTTATGTGCGCTCGTAGGTTCCTGCATGTGTGTCTCGCGAGGAGAACAGGCACCAAGGTCCTTGGTGAGTTGACGTGCACGGGAGCTGGTCCATGAGTTCAGAGCTCTCTAAGGAGTTGACATACATGATAGCTAACCCGTGAGTTCAGAGCTCGGATCCCTTGGGTTTGAGGCGCTGCTGCAATGCTCCTGAGGCACAGGAACCATGCTCAGCCCCCGCTCGCGAGATGCACAGGAGGGATCATACGAGCAAGGACGAAAATGCAACAATATAATTGCTTACCGATGCAACATCATATGCTGGCGCGAAGCGCAAAGGTTCAAAGTGACCTGAAACAAGAGTTCTTTACACTGGCGTGGCCAGAATTACAAAATCCGCCATGTCGGGCATGGGGTTCCACATTCAGTGGCTGAGACTCTCGCGGCCCGTGGCGACGCGTGTATAGAGAGCTCAGAGGGGGCCCCTATGCGGGGGTGGCTTTCTTTGAGCCTGCGGTCCACCATGTCTGGGCATGGGGATCCACCTCGCTAAGGCATGGTGCTTGGAGAAGTCACCTTGCGGAGGCGTGGTGGCTTGGGAGTCTTCTCGAACGGCCCGTGGCAACGTATAGTAGAGAGGGGAGCCCAAAAATTTTCCTCGTGGAGGTTGATGGCGCAAAGCTCTCCCTTGGCGCAAAAAGTTGCTTGCAAAAAGTTGCTCGTCGAGGACGATCATAGGTAGAACTTGCGTAGGTGCTGGATGTTCCAGGGATTGGCGACAGGGATGCCGTCCTCCGTCTCGAGCCATGCAGAGCCAGGCCTGGCGATGTACAGAACTATGTAGGGCCCTTCCCACATTGGCGAGAGCTTGTGGAGACCTGCCCTGAGAGGATTCTCCTCAGGACAAGGTCACCTGCTTCGAGAGTGCGCGGGCGGATGTGGCGGCTGTGGTAGCGGCGGAGATCTTGCTAGTACCTTGCCGCTCTCAGGGCCGCATTGCGGCGGAGCCCTTCGAGCAGCAGCAGGTCATTGTTGCGTAGCTCGTCCAGCTCGGCCTCCTTGAAGGCCAAGACTCGCGGAGAGCCGTGGGTGGTCTCGCTGGGGAGGACAGCTTCAGCGCCATAGATGAGAGAGAACGACGTCTCACCAGTGGGCTTTGTTGGCGTGGTGCGGATGGACCAGAGCACCGAGGGGAGCTCATCGATCCAATGCTTGCCGCTGGCCTTGAGGTGGCTGAAACTCCTTGTCTTGAGGCCCTTGAGCACCTCGGCGTTGGCTCACTCGGCCTGCCCGTTGCTGCGTGGGTGAGCCACCGAGGCATAGCAGATTTGGGCGCCGAGGCTGCCGTAGTAGGACTTGAAGGCGCCGCTGGTGAATTGCGAGCCGTTGTCGGTGATGATGCGGTTGGGCACGCCAAAGCGGCAGACCAAGCCCCTGATGAATTTGACCGCCGATTTCGCCGGGATGGTGCGCACGGGTTCCACCTCAGGCCACTTGGTGAACTTGTCGATGGCGACGTAGAGGTAGCGGTAGCCCCCGAGCGCCCGCGGGAAAGGCCCCAACAGGTCCAGCCCCCAGACCGCGAACGGCCAGGAGAGCGGGATTTTTTGGAGTCCTTGCGCGGGCTGATGAATTTGCTTGGCGTGGAATTGGCAGGCGTCGCAGGACTGGACAATTGCAGCCACATCTTGAAGCACCGTGGGCCAGTAGAAACCGCTCCTGAAGACCTTGCCTGCGAGGGTGCGTGAGGATGAATGGTGGCCGCATTCTCCGCTGTGGATGTCGTTGATGAACTGGCGGCCTTCCTCGGCAGGGACGCACCGCAACGCAACACCATTGGGGCGCTTACGGTACAGGTCTTCGTCGTGGAGGTAGTAGGACTTGGCCTGGCGAGCAATCCTCTCGGCGTCTGCATTTTCCTCGGGAAGGACTTGGTCTTGCAGGTAGCTCTTGATCTCGTCGATCCAACTAGTGTCTTGGCGTACCAGGGTCATCAGCAGGCGATCGCCTGAGGGCAGCCCGTAGTTTGGTGATCCACTTGATGGGGCTGGTGGGAGCTCCTCGTTGACGCTGATGTTGCCCGCTTGCTTGACGGAGGCCTTAGTGAGTCTTTCCTCGAAAACTCCAGGCTTCTGGGCTTCCCTTCTTGCCGCTCGCCTGGCGAGCTCATCTGCTTCTTGATTTTCCCTCGTGGGATATGCTTGAGCTCCATGCCCCTGAAGTGCTTCTCGAGCTTGCGTACCTCTTCAAGGTAGGCCACCATGTAGGTGTCCTTAGGCGTGTAGCTCTTGTTGGAGAAGTTTACGAGGAGCTGGGCGTCGCCCTTGATGAGGATGCGCTTGATGCCGAGGGCGATGGCAGCTCTGAGCCTAGCGAGGAGGCCTTCATATTCAGCAATGTTGTTGGAGACCTTGTCGTTGTCCTTGAAGCACAATTGGACGGCGTAGTAGAGCTTGTCGCCTGTTGGCGAGGTGAGGACAGCACCAGCCCCTGCGCTCCTGGCCGCGAAGGCGCCGTCGAAGTGCATGGTCCAGTAGCTGGGCTCCTTCTCTCCTGAGGCTGTGATCTCTTCCTCTTGAGGCTCCTCTTCACGCGTGTCCGTCCATTCAGCCATGAAATCAGCCAGCGCTCTGCCCTTAATGACCCTTGTTGTTGGGGATATGAACCCCAGATACCCAAAAGAAGGTAAAAAACATCCAAGGACTCAAGCCGACCGCCTCCAGGCGGATTCAGTCATCCGGCTTGAACATCTTCGTCCGGCTTGGAGCAGCCGGCTTCCACCCACCGACCGGTCCGTACAGGTGGGCCAGGGTCATGCAACTGCCACCTAGTGAACAGTACTCCCTGTCGGACGTTACACTAGCAGCGCAATGATGGGTTAGCCCAAGCCGGCTGGATTCAGTAGTGATGTCATAGGGGTAAACTTGTAACTTCCTTGTAACCCAAAACCCTAGCCACCGCCTATAAAAGGCAGGCCAGAACCCCTGCGTGGGGCAGAGACAAGAGGCAGAGAGAGAGAGAGAACAGAAAGTAGAGAAGTAGCAGGAGATACTTGATCAACGTAGGCCGGCTTGACAGTTCAAGCCGGCACCACCGAAGAACAACTCCAGAAACACAACTTGTAGCCCGATTCTCTGATCAAGTAATAGAAACAAGAACATCAGGACGTAGGGGTTTTACCTCATCACGAGGGCCCTGAACCTGGGTACATCGCGTGTGTTTGTGTGCTTGTTACCCAATCCCGCGCGAGCGCCATCGCTGCCTTGTCCCGCACTTCTTTTCCATTGCAGATGGATATGTCGTTGAAGCCACCACGACATTTGGCGCCCACCGTGGGGCAAGCGACGAGCGGAATCACGTTCTGCGCGGGATCCCAGACCGTGGATGATCAGTGTGTCGTCTCCGGCCTCGTGCTCGTCATCGGCTCCATCGGCTGCATCATCGACAACACCAAGAGCTTCGCCGACGTGGGCGTCACCGGCAAGGGCACCATCGTCACCTTCGGCGATTTCCATGTCTACATCGCCATCGCCGCCAAGGAGTACCCGGAGGAGGTGTACTCGTACTTGGCTCCCTTGGTCTTCGACGCCGGTCTCAGTGACAGCGACATCTCCTTCGACTACCGCGGCTCCGGCGATGCGGACTGCGACGACACCGAGCTCAGGGTCTACGCCGAGGTGCATGTGGTCGAGCACGCGGCGGCAGGAGGCGGCATCCCCAACCCCACTCACGAAACCGGCGAGGCTTCACGCTACCAGCGCAACCTGGAGCCCGACTTCGAACTACTAAGCACTCCCATCGCGCCGGGTGCTGATCCGGTCAAGGCGGCGGCCGATCGCGAGAGGATGCGGCAGCAGATCTACGACAAGGCGCTAAACCTCGCGTCGACGCAGCGCCGGCTCAGTGCCACAATTCGCGAATACAACTCTGCACACGGCTTCGAGCAGGCAGACCGCAACACGGAGAAGCTGAATGAAGTTAGGCGCAAAGGAGGAGATCTTGGTGGCGCCATGAACCGTGCCGGCCAGGCACACGAGCTCACCGACCTCAGCTTCCCCGAGTACAACTGTCCGACGCAAAACATGAGGGCGGCGGAGGCAGCAGCAGCCGAACTACCCTATCTCCAAGGCGAAGAGCTACATCAACAAATGCGCCGGGTGCGACAGCTTATCACCACGGCCAACCGGCAGCAACGAGAAATGGAGGCAACGGCGAGCAAGGGGCATCATGATCCGCCTCCGGGCTACGATGCAGCCGGCAAGACCAAGCAAGGCGCCGAGGCGTCCTCCACAAGCCGCGGCAGGGCGAAGGACAAGCATCCCCGAGCTCATCGCGAAAGGAGCGCAAGTTCACAACCCCGTGATCACGGCCGGAGCCGGCTGGACGACCCGAAGACGGCAACCGGCATGAGCCTCGAGCCAGACGGAACGTCAAGGAGCGAGTTGGCCACAAGGTCACCATCGACGAATGCCTGGGGCCGCTAGGACCCGAGACTAGCGACGACGCACGCTATCGCATCGACGCGCTCAAGCTGTCAAGCATCATCGAGGAAGAGGACATCGCCGCCCATCACTGTTTCGGACCCCGCATCCGGAGCGAGCGATTCCCGAAGGGATTCACGCTCCCAAGGGACACACCCAAGTACAACGGCACCGCGAAGCCGGAGGACTGGCTCGCCGACTACGTCACGGGGGTCAACATCGCAGGCGGCAACAAGTGAGTGGTCGTACGCTACGTGCCACTCATGCTCCAGGGGTCGGCACGGACTTGGCTCAACAGCCTTCCGAAGGAGAGCGTAAACAGTTCGCTGGATTTCGAGGAAGTGTTCAATCGCAACTTCACCGGCACGTACCTGCGTCCGGGCAACGCGCAGCTGCTTGCGATGTGCAGGCAGAAGGACGGCGAGTCGGACAGAGCCTACCTCACTCGATGGACCAGCCTACGCAACTCTTGCGAAGGGATCCTGGAGCTCCAGGCGGTCCAGTACTTCATCCAAGGCTGCCGGGATGGAACGCTGCTCAGGCACCGGCTCCTGAGAAAAAGCCCAAAGACCATGGCGGAGCTCATGGCAATCCCCGACGAATATGCCACCGCCGACGCCGGCATGACCAACCCGATCCGAGTCGATGAAGCCGGGAGGGTTGTCACGGACAGCCCAGCAACGCGCAAGGGACGCGCAAGGGAGGAAAATCAAGCCGGCGTGACTCCGACGCAACCGGCAAACGCAAGGCAACGGACGACCGCGTCGAGTCCAAGGTCGTCGCCACCACCGAAGGAAGGCCGCCTGGCGGCTTCGACAACCGCCGCATGAGGACAAGCAACGACATGCGCTGGACGAGGGCGAGGAACAACTACGAGTCTCTGCTCGATCGGCCATGCCGGAATCACGGCGACCGGCCGGCAAACCACACCGTCAGGCAATGCAACCTCGGCCGGCCAAGGCTACCACCTACGAACGGCGAAATCCGCCTCCGCCTCCGGACGAAGCCGGACGCGACGACCGGAGGCGCGATGACAGGCGGCGCGAAGACAGGGACCGCGACGACCGCCAACGCGAGGAACCAAGGAGGGAACGTCTTCCATCTCCACCACCAAGGGACGGATACCAGAATCCGGATGCCGCTTACATCGTATTCGTCAGCGAGCGCGACGACAAGCGAAGCCAGCAAGCGCGATTCAGGGAGGTGAACGCTGTGGTCCCGCCCGTTCTCCAGTATCTCAACTGGTCGGAAGAAGCAATCACATGGGACCGCAACGACCACCCGGAGCTGATGCCCAACCCAGGCGGCTACGCGCTTGTCCTGGAACCCATGATCATCTCCCCCAAGCACGCTTGCACCTTTTCACGCATACTCATCGACGGAGGCAGTAGCATCAACATCCTCTACCGCGACACGCTGGAGAAGCTGGGCGTCTCCCCGTCTGGTTTGACGCCCAGCCAGACGGTCTTTCACGGCATCGTGCCAGGGCAAGCAGGCTCCTCCATGGGGCACATCCGGCTTGACGTCCTGTTCGGCACCAAGGGCAACCATCGCCGCGAGACTGTCTCCTTCGAGGTGGTCGACCACGCTAGCGCATACCACACCATCCTCGGGCGACCGGCGCTCGCCAAATTGATGGCGGTGCCTCACTACGCTTACCTCAAGATGAAACTACCCGGCCCACGCGGAATCATCACCATCTCCAAGGATTACAAGCGCTCCATCGCCTGCACCTCGGACAGCGCGAAGGTGGCTGAGACCATGGTCTGCAATGAGGAGATGAAGCAATTCAAGCGCAAGGCCAGCGAGGAAAAGCTGGAGATGCCGGAATCGGCCAAGCCGGCCACCGAGTCAAACTTCCAGGCGGCACGAGATACTAAGAAGATCTACTTCGACGAAAGCGACAAGTCCAAGTTCGTCACCGTGGGGGCGAGCCTGGACCCCAAATAGGAAAGCGCGCTCGTCGAGTTCCTCCGTGAGAACCGGGACATCTTCGCGTGGTCCCCCAAAGACATGCCTGGTGTACCGAGGGAACTCGCCGAGCATTCTCTACATGTCCGGCCAGACGCCAAGCCAGTAAAGCAATCTCTACGTTGTTTCGCAGAAGGAAGAAGATAGTTGATAGGAGAGGAAATAGCCCGATTGCTCGCAGCCGGATTCATCAAAGAAGTACAGCACCCGGAATGGTTAGCCAATCCAGTGATGGTGGAGAAGAAGAACAAGAAGTGGCGGATGTGTATCGATTACACTCACCTCAACAAGGCCTGCCCCAAGGATCCTTTCGCGTTGCCTCGGATCGACCAAGAGATCGATTCAACGGCCGGCTGTGATCTCCTCTCCCTCCTCGACGCCTACTCCGGATACCACCAAATCCCGTTGAACCCGGACGATCAACTCAAGACCGCCTTCATCACCTCCTACGGCCCATACTGCTACACCACCATGCCGTTCGGCTTGAAGAACGCAGGGGCGACATACCAGCGTTGCATGCAGAAGTGCCTGCACGATCAAATTGGCCGCAACGCACACGCCTATGTCGACGACGTCGTCATCAAGACCAAGGAGAAACACACCCTCCTCTCTGACCTCAAGGAAACCTTCGACAACTTACGCTGCTTTCAGATGAAGCTCAACCCGGAGAAATGTGTGTTCGGCGTTCCAGCCGGACAGCTACTCGGCTACCTTGTGTCAGCGCGAGGGATCGAGGCCAACCCGGAGAAAATCGCCGCCATCGACAACATGCGACAGCCAAGGAACATCAAGGACATCCAAAAATTCACCGGCTGCTTGGCATCTCTCAGCCGTTTCATCAGCCGCCTTGGAGAGAAGGCCCTACCGTTGTACCACTTGTTGAAGAAGACGGACAAGTTTGTCTGGAGCGAAGCAGCCGATGCCGCCTTCAAGGAACTCAAGCGAGCAATGGCAACCACCCCAGTCCTAGCGCCTCCGGCTCCAGGGGAACCCATGCTCATGTACATTGCCGCCTCCAACCGAGTCGTCAGCGTTGTCTTAGTGGTGGAAAGAGATGAAGCCGGCAAGCAGCGGCCGGTGCAGCGACCAGTCTATTATCTCAGTGAAGTGCTTTTGCAGTCGAAGCAAAATTATCCACACTATCAAAAGCTCGTATATGGAGTATACATGGCGACGAAAAAATTGAAGCACTACTTCCAGGAGCATCCGATCAAAGTGATAAGTGACGCTCCGCTTTCCGAGATCATAGGCAACAAGGACGCAACCGGACGAGTCGCGAAATGGGCAATCAACCTGACGGCGCATGGAGTCGAATATGACAAGAGAAAGGCGATCAAGTCACAGGAGTTGGCTGATTTCCTAGCCGACTGGACGGAGACAGAGCACGCACCACCACCACCTGATTCCGGCGAACATTGTCTCATGCATTTCGACGGCTCCAAAAACTACTGGGGACTAGGCGCCGGAGTCGTCCTCACCTCTCCCAAGGGAGGCCGGCTGGAACATGTGTTACAAATCCACTTCACGGCATCCAACAACGTAGCAGAATATGAAGCTCTCGCACACGGCCTCAAGCTCGCCAAGGCCATGAACATCAAGCAGATCCTTTGCTATGGCGACTCCGACCTGGTGGTCCAGCAAACTACTGGTCATTGGGATGCCAAGGACCCAAACATGGCCGCCTACCGCTTCTACGTCCAGCAACTCGCCGGATGCTTCGAAGGATGTGAATTTCACCACGTCCACCACTCCAACAACCAAGCAGCAGCTGATACCTTGGCGAACATTGGCTCTCTTCGAAAGGAAATCCCACCCGGCGTCGCCCTCGAGAAGCTATACAAACCGTCGATCACGCCATGTCCCGGCTCTGATTCCATCCGGATGCCGCCTGAAGCAGAGCCGGACGGACCGACTTCGTCCAAGCCAGAAGCCATCAAGGTCCTCGTCATTGATGAAGCGCCGCCATGGACCCAACCCTTCCTCGCCTACCTCACCAACGACGAACTACCGGCGGATGAGCTCACCGCCAGGCAAATCAAACGTCGAGCAAGTGCCTACACCGTCATCAACAACGAATTGTACAAGCGCAGCGTCACTGGGATTTTCCAGCGCTGCGTAGGCCAAGAAGGAGTCAAGATTCTCAAGGAGATTCACCAAGGTGAATGCGGCCACCACGCATCAGCAAAAGCAATCGTGGCCAAGGCATTCAGGCATGGTTTCTACTGGCCGACTGCGCTAGCCGACGCGAACCACCTGGTCCGGCACTGCAATGGCTGTCAACGATTCGCAACACAAAAGCACACGCCAGCTTCAGCGCTCAGAACAATACCCATCACCTGGCCGTTTGCCGTCTGGGGACTAGATATGGTTGGCCCGCTAAGGAGGTCCAGTGGAGGCATGACACACCTGCTAGTAGCCGTTGACAAGTTTACAAAATGGATCGAAGCCAAGCCGATCAAGAAATTGGATGGGCCAACAGCCGTCAAGTTCTTCAAAAGCATCATCTACCGATTCGGTTACCCCAACAGCATCATCACGGATAATGGAACAAACTTCGTCAAGGGAGAATTCGCCAAGTTCTACGGCAGAGCCGGCATCCGGCTTGACGTCGCCTCCGTCGCACACCCGCAGTCGAACGGACAAGTTGAACGAGCAAATGGCCTTATCTTGTCCGGCATCAAACCTCGGTTGCTCGAGCCACTTGAGCAAGCAGCCGGCGCGTGGGAAGAAGAGTTACCGTCCGTCATCTGGAGCCTGAGGACAACTCCAAACCGCTCAACTGGCTTCACCCCCTTCTTCCTCGTCTACGGGGCCGAGGCCGTCATGCCAACCGACATCAAGCACGATGCACCGCGAATCGTGCTGTTCACAGAGGCAGAAGCAAAAGAAGCCTACGAGGACGGAATGGACCTACTCGAAGAAGCGCGTCAACTCGCCGAGTCGAGATCAGCAATGTACTAGCAGCAACTACGCAACTACCACAGCCGGCGCGTCAAACACGTCCGCTTTCGCGAAGGAGACCTCGTACTCAGGCTCATCCAAGACACCAAAAACATGCACAAGCTATCATCGCCGTGGGAAGGACCATTCATCGTCAGCAAAGCGCTCATCAACAATGCCTACTACTTGATCGACGCCCGCGAGCACAAGAAGGATACGATGGACAAAGAAAGCGATGAAACGGAAAGGCCATGGAACGCCTCACTCTTGCGTCGATTCTAGACTTGAGAAACAAACATGTATGTATCATCCATGCTATCAATAAAGAAATGAGAATGATGCGTGCATGAGCAGTTTTTTCCGCAATTCGTTCTGCATTTTCCTTTCTTTCCGGATGCACCGGCAGCCGGCAAGCTTGCCCCAAGCGGCTGAGTAGCGTGATTAATCTCTAAACGGCTAACTCTTCGGATCTGATTAAGGCTGGCAAGAGTACAACCTGGAGGAGACCAACCACATGAAAAACGCTAAAGGAAAGGTGATGCCGGCTGAAAAAATACCGCTTTGCAAACTCGGCCAAGCCGGCAGACGGCAGCTTCTTCTCCTATTATGGACGACTAACTACACGACGCTAAACGGCTAACTCTTCGGATTCGGTTAAGGCTGGCAAGAGAACAAGCTGGAGGCTAAGTGTATGTGAAAGACGTAAGAAGAGAAATCGTTGCCAGCTGAAAAAACCCTGGCCTAACAAACCGGATCCTAACGTGAAAGTAGCGTGCACGATCCCGCTAGACGGTCAAGTGCACGCAAACCGCGGCAGGAAAGGCTACAGGCGAGTGGAAAAAATAAGCTAATTGACACAAAAGTACTCTCCATGGCCAAAAGAGTAGACTAACCACTTCGTCGTTTCATTTCACGCACGAAAACGCCGCCAACCGGCTTCGAGAGCGCAAGCCGGACACAAACGCGATGCGCGGAAAATTAAAACCGCACGCAAGTAAACGAGTACAGGAACAAAGGCAGGTAACATTAAACATCAAGGGCAAGACCTTACAAAAAGAAGCTGAGCAACAAAGCAAAAGAAGGAAGTCCACAGGCGGACAACCTCGCCTACAGGCCAAGCCGGCTACCGGACAACCTAACACTAAGCAGGAGGCGGAGTCATGTCGTCATCGCTCTCCTCCCACTCCTTGAGGCACAAGGAGCCGTCGAAGACCTTGACGTAGAAGACTCCCGTCTGGCGCTTCAGCTGGAAGCGGATGACGAAGGCAGTGTCCAGGTGGAAGAACCTGGCAAAAGCTTGCCACCCGGAGTAGAACTCAGCCCGGCGATGGACCTCCCCGCTGCCGTGGCTGGTGATGGCGCGAGCCAGCACCTCCCAAGGCCCTTGACGAGCCCCGACCCGATGGAGGAGAAACGTGAAGGGGCCCTCTCCCTCCAGCGCGTTGGCGACGGCTTGAGGAAGCAGTTGCACGCGCTAGATGGGCTTGTACAACACCAAGATGAACTCAGAGATGGGGAAGCCGCTCCAATCGCCGAAGATCGAAGGCTCCGAGCAGGTCGGAGAGGGGCTCCGTTTGCTCCCAGACGCCGCGACGGTGGTACCTCCACCATCGAGGCGGGCAACCTTTGGCGGACGGCCCCGGCCTTGCTTCGCCGCCGCATTGGAGGACTCACCGGCGTCCTTCCGTGGGCGACACCTACCGCGCTTTGCAACGATAGGAGGAGCCAACTCGATCTCTTTCTTCGGCGCCATGGCAAAGCAAGGAGGGAAGATGAAGATGGAAGAAGAAGTTGAAGATGGAGAAAACACGAAGGAACCGCTACTTATAGCCGGGCTCCTGGCTCCGAAGGAGCCCAACCGTCCACGGTGCGGCTCCGGGCGACATGTGGCAGGCAACGCAGGAAGCAGCGGGACCGAGGAGACAAAAAAAGCCGAACCCAAGAGTCAAGCCAAGGAGAAGGCAACACGTGTCCGTCACACGGACCAAAACGGCGAAGCGATTCCCAGGGGCTGCGCAGGCGGCAAGCCGACTCCGCGCACCCGGACGAAAATAAATCACCCCAAGTCACGGACTCGGGGGCTGCCACGCCATCAGCCGGCAGAAAAATCCATTCCCGGGGGCTGCGCAGTCGGCAAGCCGGCTCTGCGCACCCGGACGAAAATAAATCACCCCAAGTCACGGACTCGGGGGCTGCCACGCCGTCAGCCAGCAGAAAAATCCATTCCCGGGGGCTGCGCAGTCGGCAAGCCGGCTCCGCGCACCCGGACGAAAATAAATCACCCCAAGTCATGGGCTCGGGGGCTGCCACGCCGTCAGCCGACAGGAGAAAATCAATCCCGGGGGCTGCGTAGCCGCCAAGCCGGCTACGCGCACCCAGACGAGCAACCATTTCACTCAAATCACCAAGACGGCAAAAAGAAAGTACAGCGCGAACAGGACATGAAATTTCGACCCAGCTTGGTGCCCAAGCCGGTCCAAAATTCGGGGGCTAGATATGGTGAAAATCGTCACCAAAACAAGCACAATGGCCCAACAATCACAAAGAAAACAACATCTGAAGACAGCAGCTAACAATAACGATCAAGCACATGTCACAGCAAGCAATACAGTGAAAGATAGTCATCAATCCAGAAATAGCAAGTTCTACAGTTACGCCCGGCATTCCAGGGAGGTAAGCATAATCAAGGAGCAGCGCCATCGGTGGCAGCAGCGTCGCCGGCTCCAACGTCTTCAGCCGGCCGTGGCGCCGAAGACGGTTCAGCAGGCACCAGCTGCATAAGGTCCACCGCCTTGGATGTCTGCTCCGAGGCCACACAAATCTCCGGGTGAAGACTTTCAAGCGACGTACCCGTGCGGAAGCCGTCAACCAGCATGTCTACTTGCACCTCAGGGTACCAGGACTTCACCAGGGCCAGCGCCATGTCGCTACCGCCTCGAGCCGCCAACTCCACCTGTTCATCGATTCCGGCGGGAGCACCGTCAAGGCGGCCTGACAGTTCGCTCAGAGTTGCGGGGAGACGAGTGTCAGGCCACAGGTTCTCCAGGACGCCGCCGGCTGCATCCCTTAGCACGGTGAGCTCTCGAGAGAATTGCTGAAGACGGGAGGCGGCAGACGGCAACGCCCCGGCGGCAGCACTGGAGGATTCTGGTCGCGTATGAGCAGAAGCCACGGCTCGCTGGATTTGCTCGTCCGCCTCGGGATAGAAGCCTGCAAACCAAGCTAGCAAGATCAGAACAAGGAAGACCGCAGATCAGAAGAAGAAAAGAGAGGACACGTCCTTACCCAAGATGATTTCGTTGACACGCTCCGCCTCAGAGACGAGGCCGCTCACAAGCTGCTCGTGTTCAACCTCGCGCGCCTTGGCCGCCTTGACTGTCTCATCGAGTGCATCCACGGCTTCCTTCAACTTGAGCTTCAAGTCCTCCCCATTCATCCGAAGGGTCTCGACCTCGCTCTGTCTCTGTTTTTCTGCTTCCCGCAGCTGCTTGTTTTCCTCAGCCAAGCGAACGTTTTCAAGGCGGCGTTCCTCGGACGCGTTGGCCGCCGATTGGAGGTCAGCCACGGAGAGCGCGTGGGCTGCATCCTTCGCCTTCAGTTTCTCCTCAAGAACAGTCAGAGGGACGGAGACGGATAGCTGTTTCTTCAAGCCGGCGAGGGAATTGGAGTCACCTAACGAGACAGATAGTGGCAAGTCAACAAAACGAAGAAGGAAGCACGAAAACGTCAAAGCCCCAAACCGGCAGGAGAACCAAGCGGTACCTTTGGCAGCGTCGAGCACCCGTTTAGGCGTGGCAATTTCCTTGGCGGCGTTGCCAAGGGCGTACTCCACAGACGAGCGAAGCAGGGCGACATCGGCCAGCTGATCCTTCGCTCTTTTCTCCACTAGCACGGCCAGGGGGAAACGCCCCGACGCATCTAGCCCATCCGGTGTAGGACCGGAGTAAGGAGGAGTGTCCTCCAGGGTAGCAAGGTGAGGCCCAGGGAGCGGGCTTGTCACCACCGCCATGGCGTTGTCCTTTGCAGTCTCCACCACAACTGAAGAAGGAAGGGGAAAAGAGCCGCCTTCGCCTCCGGCTCCCAATCGGGGAACAACCACGAAGGCATCCATCATCGCGATGTCGCCGACATCGGCATCCCGGGATTCCCGGTCAACGACAAGGGGAGGAGCCCCTGACGGTGTCACCGCATCCTTCTCCACCTCGACCGCCGCCTTCGCGGGCTCCGAAGGCGGGTCGGCCACCTTGGCCTTGGAGATCTCCTTCGCGGGCTCCGAGCTGGAGCTGATGCCGGCAGCCGACTTCCCGCTGCCGACGGTGAGCGGCGCCCTACGAAACGACAAAGGAATCGCGATAAGGAATATCGATTATCAAGGACAAAATAACACAACTACCAGTACTCACCCGTCGCGTGTGCCCAGAATCACTGGCTTCCGTCGGCGTTTCGACGATGGAGCTGACGCGCTGCTCGATGACCGCTTCACGCCGCCGGCGGGCGTCCCCGCCGCCCCCGAGGGTGCGGTGGGGGTGTCAGCCGTCACTTGTTTAGATTTGGATTTTGCGGCCTCTGCGGCGACCGCCTCCGCCTTCTTCCTCTCCTCAGCCTCCTTGGCAGCGGCCAGCTATTCCGCGGTCGCGTTGGCATCCATCGCCTCCAGGGCCAGGTCAGCCTGCGCCAGATACGCGTAAATAGCCTCCTCCAAGTCCTCCGCACTCAGATCTTGATCAGGGTCAACTACGGGAGAAGAATTAACCACCTGATTACTGGTCCCGCCAGCTGAAGCCTTCAGCCTGTCCTTCTCCTCCTCCTCCTGCTGCTTCGCGGCAGCCCTGGCTCTGGCCTCCTCTACAATGGCGTCCACCTTCTTCTCCGCCACCAATTTCGCGGAGGGCGCCAAGCCGGCTGTGGTAGGCCGAGATCGCTTAGAAGTTAACTTTTTGGCGGGCAGCACGCCCCGCTTCTCGAATGTGCCATTCCGCCTATGGGACGCGGCACCTGCATCAACATCGGCGGCCGACTTCGACCACCTCTCCTACAAAATTAGCAGGGCAGGAACCGCCTTCGCCTTCCGCGCCGCCGCCTCCAACTCCTTGGTCTTACGGGAGGATACCGCCGGTTTGGAGGCTGGCACGGAAGAGGAACCCTCTGAGTCCGGCTCAGAACCACTGGAGAGATCTACTAGCACGCGCACGCCACTGTCAATTTGCCCGGTGACATCGGGCCCAGAAGACTTACCGCGAGACGACGAAACTGGCGGCGGAGCACCGCGCTCGAGGTCCTCGTCCTTGTAGGCTGCCGAATCGGAGTCGGAGCCGGCTGAGGGGACGGGACTCGTCGCGGTGCGAGCAACATCGTCATCACTACCGCCGCCTTCACCAGCAACTGCGGCCCCACCGGACGACTCGGTGGTGTCCCCATGCCTATCCGAGGACCCCCTCGTGTCAGGGGCGACTCTGGCACCGTCTTCTTCTTCTTCCTCAGCAGCGGCGACTGTTTCTCCTCCCGCCTGCTCGTCGGAGGAATCCACCTCCAGCATGGCCGTCAACGCCGCAGAAAAGGGACCACAGACGTCAGGCTTGAAGACGACATCAAAATCTTCAACCCTCTGGAGCTCGCAAAGCTACGCAACAGGCCGACTGGGTCAGGCGGCAGCCGGATGAAGGAATTAAAAACGGATTAGGAAGCAATGGCTAACCTCAGGAGCTCGTTCCGAGCGGGTGAATGGATCGAGCCCAAACTCCCAGTCCACCTCAATCCTGTCGGTGACGAGGCGGGAAGCCCACGCGCATAGATTCTCCGGCTTCGGAATCTCCAAACTGACCCGGGTAGGATCCCGGAGACCAGAGTAGAAGCACATCTTGTGCGAACGCGCCTGCAGCGGGTATATCCGCCTTGACAGCCACGCCAGGGTCAGGTCCCTGGACTTCAAGCCGGCCTCCACCAACACCTTCAGCCGGCCAAACAGGGTATTCTCGAGATCCTCATCCACCGGCGGTTTCCGGCTCCAGGACTTGTGCGCCGGCAACGAATTTGAGAAGGCCGGAAGGTCGATTTGGTCGACATCGGTGAGATTCCGGACGTAGAAGTAGGTGTTCTGCCACTTCTTGATGGACTCGGACAGATGGATCTTGGGCAGCGGCGTGCTCTTCGTGTAGATGGAGACGCTGTCGCAATCGCGCTGCTGCCCGGCGGTCGTTTGAGCCCGAAGGAAGAACATGCGAAATATCTCCATAGAGGGCTAGACGCGCAGATACGCTTCGCATAGCGCGACGAAGCATGACAGCTGCGTGATGCAATTTGCCCCCAAATGGTGGGGCTGCAGCCCATAGAAGCGCAGAAATTCCGAGAAAAAGGGGTTCGCCGGAAGCCCCAATCCCCGCTGCAAGTGCGCGGAGAACACGACGAACTCGTCCCTTTTGGGCCTCGTAGAAATCTCTCCCTCAGGGGGAGCGCGGGCTTCCACGTCGCCCGTCATCCCCAAGAACCGGTTCCGGCGGAGCTTCCAGAGGAACGCATCGTCCATGGTGGAACCTATCCACGCACACGAACTCGCCATGGAGGACCTGTCGAGGAAGAGGCGAATGCAAGAACGACAAGGACACAAGAGAGGATTGGCAAGAACCGAAGAGCGCAAGAAATGGCGAGGAAGACGAAGCGGGAATGGGGAATGGTAACCCCGGCCGTTCCCCCTCTTTCCCCTTTAAAAGCGAGCAGGCGGAACCGTTCCGCCCAACGCGCCGCGTGGAGCGCGAGCGTGCCGCGTTTTCCGTAGATGATCCCACGAGCAAGCAGTTGCCACAGAGAATCCAGCCCGACGAAGCCGAGGCGACGTGCGCCAGGCCTCGGGCAGAACGCTGACGACCCTGCAAAGCGGCGGGACGTGGCTGACGCCAGCCACGACCCGCGAAGACACCAAGACTACCAGTGACCAACCGTTTCAAGCCGGACAAGCCGCCCTCAGCTATCACCGCTCTACCTGGCAAGCCCCCAAGCCGGACGATCTCAACTACAACGACACAATCGAAACCAGAGAAGCTCGCGAAGTCTTCCCCAGCAAGCTAGCAAGACTCCATGATCTCGGGGGCTAGTGTTGGGGATATGAACCCCAGATACCCAAAAGAAGGTCAAAAACATCCAAGGACTCAAGCCGGCCGCCTCCAGGCGGATTCAGTCATCAGGCTTGAACATCTCCGTCCGGCTTGGAGTAGCCGGCTTCCACCCACCGACCGGTCCGTACAGGTGGGCCAGGGTCATGCAACTGCCACCTGGTGAACAGTACTCCCTGTCAGACGTTACACTAGCAGCGCAATGATGGGTTAGCCCAAGCCGGCTGGATTCAGTAGTGATGTCATAGGGGTAAACTTGTAACTTCCTTGTAACCCAAAACCCTAGCCACCGCCTATAAAAGGCAGGCCAGAACCCCTGCGTGGGGCAGAGACAAGAGGCAGAGAGAGAGAGAACAGAAAGTAGAGAAGTAGTAGGAGATACTTGATCGACGTAGGCCGTCTTGACAGTTCAAGCCGGCACCACCGAAGAACAACTCTAGAAACACAACTTGTAGCCCGATTCTGTGATCAAGTAATAGAAACAAGAACAGTAGGACGTAGGGGTTCTACCTCATCACGAGGGCCCTGAACCTGGGTACATCGCGTGTGTTTGCGTGTTTGTTACCCAATCCCGCGTGAGCACCATCGCTGCCTTGTCCCGCACTTCTTTTCCATTGCAGATGGATATGTCGTTGAAGCCACCATGACACTTGTGCTGTCAAATTCCAGCTCGAAGGGTTGTAGCTCAATGCCCCAGCTTGCGACACGATCTGTTGCATTTGGGTTGCGCAGGACTTGCTCCAGGGGGTATGAGGTGACCACCTTGATGGGGTGACCCTGGAAGTAGTGGCGCAGTTTCCTGGAGGCGCTGAGGAGCGAGAAGAGGAGCTTTTGCTGCATGGGGTAGCGCTCGCGAGCGTTCCGCAGCACTGTGCTGACAAAGTACACGGGATGCTTGACGAGGGTGGTTGTTAACGTGGCAGCGGTTGGCTCCTCTTCAGGCTTGGTGGAGTCCTTGTCGAGGTTCTCTTGAGGCCCCATTTGTAGAGGCTCGGCGTGAGGCTGGAGGCTTGTCGAGGCTGCTTCCTTGTCGTGGGGTTCTGGGCTTGGTGAGGTGGAGTTTTGCTTGGTGAGGACTGGCTCTTCCCTTTCAGCCACCAAGACCGCGCTTGCCGTCTGAGGAGTAGCTGCAAGATACAGCTTCAGAGGCTCGCGAGGGCGTTGGGCAACCATGATGGGTGGGCTCGCCAGATATTTCTTCAAGTCCTCAAAGGCCTTTGTCGCTTCAGGGGTCCACTTGAAAGGACCAGATCGCTTCATGATCTTGAAAAATGGCAGTGCCCTTTCGCCAAACTTGGAGATGAAACGGCCAAGGCTGGCCATACATCCCGCCAAGCGCTGCATGTCCTTGAGGCGACGAGGAGGCTGCATCTGTTCTATGGCCTTGTCTCGTCGAGGTTTGCTTCGATGCCGCGATGAGACACCAGGAAACCGAGGAGTTTGCCTGAAGGGACCCCGAAGACGCACTTGGCGGGGTTCAGCTTGATGTTTACCTTGCGCAGGTTGGCAAAGGTCTCCTCGAGGTCCTTGATGAGCGTGTCCTTCTCGCGGGTCTTGACCACGATGTCGTCGATGTAGGCCTCTGCATTCCTCCCCATTTGAGCCCCCAAGGCGATCCTCATGAGGCGCTGGAAAGTGACACCGGCATTCTTCAAGCCGAAGGGCATGCAGACGTAGCAAAACACACCACAAGGGGTGAGAAATGTTGTCTTCTCCTCGTCCTCCTTCGCCATCTTGATCTGGTGATAGCCAGAGAAGGCATCTAGAAAACAGAGGAGTGCGCAGCCGGCGGTGGAGTCCACGATCTGGTCAATCCTCGGGAGGGGATATGTAGCGCCCCGACCCCGGAATTATACAGAGAGGCTATGTAATTGGCACAACCATCAAGGTATAACACAGAGATCGAGACTTGTGGAACAAACTGGCACATTGCATGACTCTACGACACAAAACATATAGCAACTCATATAACGAGAAGAATACAAATATTACAGCAAAAGGTCACAGACCATCAATTCAACAAGCGGAAGCGGGTAGTGTTGTCTAACAACAAGAAGCAAATATATGGACTAAGAGGCCTACAAATAACATCACCCAAGCCAGCTTGTTCCACGGTCCCAAGCTGCCACCTGGGAACCCCAGACTAGTAGTCGACGTCAACGAAGAACCCACCTAGCTGCTCGGTGTCGTCCTCCTCTGAAATACAAAATCATAGAGGCAGCAAAGAGAGACTGAGTACGATGTACTCGCAAGTTTAGTAGGGCGATATAGGCCCAATGACTGACGGAGGCTCTAAAGCTATATGTGTACTTGTTTTGCATAAAGCCAGTTTTCAATAAAAGACGTAAATGACACGAGGCGTCGTCTACTCAGAATACTTTTCAAAAAGGGGATAAGAGAGTAACTTAGTCATCATTGGTTCTCATCGAACCCTGTTGTTACCAACCACACTCATCTCCACCAAGGCACCCCCTCGAATCACCCACGAGGAAGTGAACCTTTATCACACGTTGATTATGCAACCTTTAGCTGCCATATCAATTAGGTTAAGATTCTCTATGGTCTTATCGTCCATTCCCAAGTCGTCCATAACCGCGGACATGGCTTTTCGAAAAGATTAACCCTGCAGGGGTGTACTAATTTACCCATTGGTACCGTCCGACTCACCTAGTTGGCCCTCTTCCGGGGAAGGCCGGCAAGCAGGCGCGGTTAAACCTTTACCTCGCATGAGACTATCCAAGAGTCATCTGTGGCCACAGGGCAAGTTTACCCAGCCTCAGCCCCTGCCCCATCGCCACGTCCTAAACACCACCATCCTCATCATTTCTTTTTCCGCTCACACACACGGCAAATGGAAATAGCAAACTAGAGGACCCTTGGATACGCCCGCACAAGTTATTTGGTCAGTAAGGCGCCCATACACCCACCAATGGCAGCACGCTCGTCTTGGTTCAAGAGGTAAAGAACTCGCACCTAGGGGCTAGAGTGAGGCAAAACACCATCCCCGATGGCAACTCACCCAAGCCGTCTTAGCATTTTAATTAGGCATCACAATTATCCACCATGCCCAAATCATTCCATCAACATCAATTAAATATGGAATTTAATAACGGGCATAACTAGTATCTACTTAAGCATGGCTAAGCATAGCTAGCATATGAATACAACAATTCTATCTTTATCTCGGCCAACACTTCAACCCTAGGTTTCATAGGTAGGGACACATGTGATTGGCTCGGGGAAGAACATGCATTCATAGGATATTCTAATATTTACCAAAAGAGTCATTTGAACCGCATGCGATATTATGGTGGATAAAATAAGTTTATAAAAAACATGGGATGCTAGATGCCAAGAAGGTTAGGTTATCTCTTGCCTTGCTACCCGGTCGTGAAGTACTGCTCGTCGGGGTAAGTAGAGAGACCCTCGACTCCGTAATCTATCGAAGCCCAAAAGAAATACAAAGCACACATAAATCACACGAACTCAAGATGCAATGCTCAATCACATGATGACATGTCCAATTGATGCAAGGATACCATCATATATATTAAAAGCAAAATTAAATGGGGAGCCAAATAATTAGTGCGATTATTTGGAACCAACCCCATATTTATCTTAGTGACTACAATTGTCAAAAATAATTAAATTATTAGAGAAGTGGCTCAATATTCATGAACATGACATGAATGGATAGGTTTCGTCATTGCGATCAATTTGGTATTTTATTTGTAATTTCGGAGCACCGATGAATAAATAGCAAATTAATTAAATAATTGAATTTAATTCATTTAATCAAATTATGAATAACATCAAATAAAAGTTTGTGATCATGATGTGATAAGTGCGTGTTTTGATAGCATTTGACATGTTGATCACTTTGATATTTAATTCATAATTTTTGGACGAATATTCAATAAGTTATGAATTTTCCTACTTTGGGATTATTTAACCCGTTTTAGGAATTCTTAATTAACAGCAAAAATATTTAATCAAAAGGGCAAAACAATGTTTCCAAAAGATAGCAAATGTTTTTCTAAACACTTTGGTATTTGATTTGCCCAATTTGAAGTATTATTCAAATAGATATGAATTATTTAATCTTCCAAACTATTTTCCCAAATTGCAGAAAATACTGCTGCGCCGGCCCACAAGTCGGCCCAGGCCGGTTTGCAGGCCGGCACTGCGCCAGAAGAGGCCGGCCTCGGAGCCGGCCCAAACCGGGGTGCAGGCCGGGGCACCACCCGAGCCAGCCGGCCTTTGGGCCGGCCCAGGCCGGGGGAACGGCCGGGCGAGCACGTTTTTGTTGCGGCCGGTCAAATGCCGCGACCGGTGCGCGCCGATGCGGTGACCGCGGCACGGTGGCATTCGACAGCGACGGGCCGGCGCGTTTGGGGAGCGAGCAGAGGGGGAGGAAGAGAGACACGGGGCGAGGAACTCACCCTGAGCCCTAATGGTGCGGACGGCGACGGCAGAGAGGGGCCGACGGCGACGAGCGGGAGCTCGACCGAACTCGGCCGGTACGGAGGTGTGGAGGACGTCGGCGTCTGTCCGGCCGGTCCCGACACAATTCCTTGCGCCAGGAGGGATAGAGAGGCGAGGCGGACCTCGCCGTGGTCCTTGAGTCGCACGGGGAGGACCGGGGGCGACGAGAGCATGCTCGAAGCACGGCGGCCGCCGGTCGGACGGAGGAGGGGGAGGACAGAAGCGTGGGCTCGATCCTGGCACCTTAGCTCGATTCCGTGGGGGAAGGGGTAGCCCGTGACGAGGCGGACCTGATGGCAGCGTCGTCTGGAGCTCCATCGGCAGAGATCGATGGCGACCACGGAGACGGCGGCGACAGCGTCGGCTCGATCTAAAACTTGGAGAGAGGAAGGAAGGGGGGGCAGGTGAGGAGGGGGAGAGGTACTCGGCAGCAGGGGCCTCCTTATCCACAAGCAGGGGAGAGCGTCCACGAGTGGGAGCAGGCGCGCGTCGTCGGCATGGCGCCACAGTGAAGGAAGAGGAAGGTCTGACAGTGGGGGACCCACTGTCAGGGTTTTGACCTTTTCCATTTTAATTAAAACCAGCCGGCTTTAGGCAATTAAATAAGGCCCTTAAACATTTTTAACAATTCCACAAAAATTCAGATGGGCTCCCTATGTCATGGGTAAGCTACACAAAAATTTGGGTAGCAAACTAAATTGTTTTGAGCAACCTTTGTTCATAGGGTTTATTTATAGCCATTTTTGGTAATTCCCAAAATAGAATTATTTGGAGCACTTAAACAATTCCAAAAATAGTGAAAATATTCATGGAGACTCTCACAATCATATCGAAGCTCCCCATGATTTTAGTTTGAATTTTTGGAAGTTCTAACTTGGTTCCAAAAATAGGAATTGAATTCAGCCAATTTGAATTATCATATTTAATTATTGGCTTGACAAGAAGTTGCCCTTGACAATTATTTGCAAAATATATTCTTGGAACTTCCGGGACAATTTGGAAATTCAAGAATAATGTATCTTGCCAAATTGAGCCTTGCATTTGGATTGGGATTTTGGGGAAGTGTTTTGCTTCCCTTTTATGTTTACCATTTGTTGCTTTGATTGAATTTAGCAATTTAATAAGGTATGCCATGATGCAATGCAAATCAAAAAGTGAAAATTTGGCCCATATTTCAGGGTACCGAATCTGGGCTGTTACAAATCTACCCCCCTTATAAGAATCTCGCCCCGAGATTCTAGAGTAGGAAAAGGTATGAAGGAACATGGCAACTCTTAACTTCAACGATCTACTCGATCCCACGATGATCTCCCTTATTGCATAATTTAAGATAGCAAGCATGACATGTCGAGGCGGCGGAAAGAACAGAAGATAGCATACGGTGACGGACAAGAGGAAACTTGCCCAAAACCATAGGCTATTGAGGGAACAAGGAACGACTTGACCAAACAAAGGTCGAGCCGAGGATAGGACAACCGATCACCAAGACATCACTTCAAACCACCCGTTGGGTAGACCGTAGAGATTTGGCACCGTGAGGAGAAAGGCATCTTCTGGACTCCACACTTCGGATACACAAGAGATTTCCATAAGATTGAGGATTGGGCCCTAAGGTGACTGATGAAATGACCCAACGTCCGTGTGATTGGGCAAACCTTGATTTCACCGAGGTGGGAAAGATATAGCATTGGATCCACAATTAGCTAGAGAGGTAAAACCTCATAACGAGATATTGCCCCAAGATAGACGGAGTAGGAGTATTGACCGATAGATATTTAGCAACTCCGTAGTGAGGTTCTCCTTGAGGTTCTAGATATCGCACTCCGGCTTCGGAAATAGCCTTCATTCAATCCTCAAGCGAAAGTCGTGCTTGAGATAGAGAAAAGACCATATGGAAAAACTACCAGGGTAAATTACACATTACCCTCAGGGATAGTGGTTGAGGTTAAAGATTTGAGAGATCTCGTCAATAGGCCTTCCGGTGAGGTGAATGAGCCACAACGTCGGACTCATCGGTGTACTAAAAGGTCTAGGTCACGCTCTTAATAAACTCCAAGCATCACTTTTGCTTGAGATTCAGATTTGGTTGGGCGTGCGGATACTCCAGGCTTGACAAGTCCCAGGGAGGAGTTTGCTAAAATTAGCCGATAGGTATGATAACTAGATTCCCAAGACAATGGCTATAGTGCCAAGCTCCAAAGCACGAGGTAGATTGGGGTTTCCATTGGTTCATGATTACGAAAGGGAATTTGATCCAGCATGAACTCCAAACAAGAAGCCCAACTGATTCATGATTGGGAAGCACCGGTAAGATGATAAGGTTTTGCCAAATTCTTCTTATTTAGGAGCGACTTGGTCAGGGCTTGGTGTGCACACATGGCTTAGTCAGAGAACGGGAGGTACCAACCTACCAGCTCAATAATGCACGTACGCATAACCAACTTGTGATTTAACCCGAGGAGACAAGGCGAACTTCACTCGGATCCATAGCGACAAAAGTCACTGGTTGCGAGAGAAAACTTGCATTTCAAGGAAAAGATGTGGTCTTTAGAGCTTCGACACGAATCTAACTCGTTGACCGAAGGTGCACCTAGACGAATGGACTTGGCAACACAGACAACTCAGCCCGATGATGTGATTACCAAACAGGCTAAGAGTGCCACCAAAGTCTTTGGATTTCAAAACAATATCAATTGCTAAGAATATCCGATTACCACAACGATATGCATCCTCAACATTCTCGAGCCCTGAAAGGTCGAAGGTAGATGGATAAGGAAGGGTAGGAGCATCTCTTCATCCAGCCCGTCATGAGACTAAGCACGACCTCTCGATATAACAGAGTGTGACACTCCAGGGTGGAACGGAACAAAAGCTAGACAAGCGCTTACTCCGCGAATCACAAAACTTTGACTTTTTTCCGGAAAATGGAAGAGGTACCGGAGTTTGTTTCTCCTGGCATCCCGAAGTGGAATGCCTTGACAAAACACAAGAATAACATGCATCAGAACACCCCAATGCATGATACACTTGATTGTCTGCATGCAGATAGGGGACTGATAACAGATTTGGATTAAGGAACGGGCTAACAACAATTTAGGATATTGCAGAAGCCCGGGTTAGCACTCTTCCGACAACTAGTGCCGAAAGGGTTTCAGGAAAGGTGTTACCGAAGGGATCACAATTATTGATGGAAACTCGCTAAGAGCAATCCCGTCATGATTCAGATGATTCCATAACAGAGAGCCTAGGTAAGCTAGTGACGAAGAAGAGCATTGTCGAGGAAAACAATTACGTCTACAACCTCGAGCTTGAAGACTAACTTCAATTTTGCCAACCTGATGTAGGGTTTGAATTAACATCCGGGTTCAACGAAAAAGATCTTGGGTTAAAGATCAGCTTCATGCACTGGGACCCACAATAGCATAATGCTCACAAGGGTGACAGCCCTCATGAATAATTACACCGGAGCCGTAGCACAATCCGGGACCTTCGGTTCAAGATCTTGGGCTAAAGCAAAGGAACATCTTGACGAACCATCATACTTCCTTTCTTCATGTTTTAGATTTGGCGGAGGAGTAAGGATAACTAGTAACTAAAGGTAGGAACCCAAACCCCGAGATCCTAGAGATTTAGAACTTGCCGACGATCAGAAGAACCGTTAAAAACAAATAGAGGTAAGATGGCACCGAGATCAGAGTGAATTGGATAAGGAGTATAAGAATCCTAGGAAGGTTTTCACAACTCATTTTTAGGTTAAAAATAATTTTAACGAACTAGACTCGACATCGACCAATAGAAAGGGTTTCCTACAGGCAGTCCTGCTCTGATACCAACTTGTAGCGCCCCGACCCCGGAATTATACAGAGAGGCTATGTAATTGGCACAACCATCAAGGTATAACACAGAGATCGAGACTTGTGGAACAAACTGGCACATTGCATGACTCTACGACACAAAACATATAGCAACTCATATAACGAGAAGAATACAAATATTACAGCAAAAGGTCACAGACCATCAATTCAACAAGCGGAAGCGGGTAGTGTTGTCTAACAACAAGAAGCAAATATATGGCCTAAGAGGCCTACAAATAACATCACCCAAGCCAGCTTGTTCCATGGTCCCAAGCTGCCACCTGGGAACCCCAGACTAGTAGTCGACGTCAATGAAGAACCCACCTAGCTGCTCGGTGTCGTCCTCCTCTGAAATATAAAATCATAGAGGCAGCAAAGAGAGACTGAGTACGATGTACTCGCAAGTTTAGTAGGGCGATATAGGCCCAATGACTGACGGAGGCTCTAAAGCTATATGTGTACTTGTTTTGCATAAAGCCAGTTTTCAATAAAAGACGTAAATGACACGAGGCATCGTCTACTCAGAATACTTTTCAAAAAGGGGATAAGAGAGTAACTTAGTCATCATTGGTTCTCATCGAACCCTGTTGTTACCAACCACACTCATCTCCACCAAGGCACCCCCTCGAATCACCCTCGAGGAAGTGAACCTTTATCACACGTTGATTATGCAACCTTTAGCTGCCATATCAATTAGGTTAAGATTCTCTATGGTCTTATCGTCCATTCCCAAGTCGTCCATAACCGCGGACACGGCTTTTCGAAAAGATTAACCCTGCAGGGGTGTACTAATTTACCCATTGGTACCGTCCGGCTCACCTAGTTGGCCCTCTTCCGGGGAAGGCCGGCAAGCAGGCGCGGTTAAACCTTTACCTCGCGTGAGACTATCCAAGAGTCATCTGTGGCCACATGGCAAGTTTACCCAGCCTCATCCCCTGCCCCATTGCCACGTCCTAAACACCACCATCCTCATCATTTCTTTTTCAGCTCACACACACGGCAAATGGAAATAGCAAACTAGAGGACCCTTGGATACGCCCGCACAAGTTATTTGGTCAGTAAGGCGCCCATACACCCACCAATGGCAGCACGCTCGTCTTGGTTCAAGAGGTAAAGAACTCGCACCTAGGGGCTAGAGTGAGGCAAAACACCATCCCCGATGGCAACTCACCCAAGCCGTCTTAGCATTTTAATTAGGCATCACAATTATCCACCATGCCCAAATCATTCCATCAACATCAATTAAATATGGAATTTAATAACGGGCATAACTAGTATCTACTTAAGCATGGCTAAGCATAGCTAGCATATGAATACAACAATTCTATCTTTATCTCGGCCAACACTTCAACCCTAGGTTTCATAGGTAGGGACACATGTGATTGGCTCGGGGAAGAACATGCATTCATAGGATATTCTAATATTTACCAAAAGAGTCATTTGAACCGCATGCGATATTATGGTGGATAAAATAAGTTTATAAAAAACATGGGATGCTAGATGCCAAGAAGGTTAGGTTATCTCTTGCCTTGCTGCCCGGTCGTGAAGTACTGCTCGTCGGGGTAAGTAGAGAGACCCTCGACTCCGGAATCTATCGAAGTCCAAAAGAAATACAAAGCACACATAAATCACACGAACTCAAGATGCAATGCTCAATCACATGATGACATGTCCAATTGATGCAAGGATACCATCATATATATTAAAAGCAAAATTAAATGGGGAGCCAAATAATTAGTGCGATTATTTGGAACCAACCCCATATTTATCTTAGTGACTACAATTGTCAAAAATAATTAAATTATTAGAGAAGTGGCTCAATATTCATGAACATGACATGAATGGATAGGTTTCGTCATTGCGATCAATTTGGTACTTTATTTGTAATTTTCGGAGCACCGATGAATAAATAGCAAATTAATTAAATAATTGAATTTAATTCATTTAATCAAATTATGAATAACATCAAATAAAAGTTTGTGATCATGATGTGATAAGTGCGTGTTTTGATAGCATTTGACATGTTGATCACTTTGATATTTAATTCATAATTTTTGGACGAATATTCAATAAGTTATGAATTTTCCTACTTTGGGATTATTTAACCCGTTTTAGGAATTCTTAATTAACAGCAAAAATATTTAATCAAAAGGGCAAAACAATGTTTCCAAAAGATAGAAATGTTTTTCTAAACACTTTGGTATTTGATTTGCCCAATTTGAAGTATTATTCAAATAGATATGAATTATTTAATCTTCCAAACTATTTTCCCAAATTGCAGAAAATACTGCTGCGCCGGCCCACAAGTCGGCCCAGGCCGGTTTGCAGGCCGGCACTGCGCCAGAAGAGGCCGGCCTCGGAGCCGGCCCAAACCGGGGTGCAGGCCGGGGCACCACCCGAGCCAGCCGGCCTTTGTGCTGGCCCAGGCCGGGGGAACGGCCGGGCGAGCACGTTTTTGTTGCGGCCGGTCAAATGCCGCGACCGGTGCGCGCCGATGCGGTGACCGCGGCACAGTGGCATTCGACAGCGACGGGCAGGCGCGTTTGGGGAGCGAGCAGAGGGGGAGGAAGAGAGACACGGGGCGAGGAACTCACCCTGAGCCCTAATGGTGCGGACGGCGATGGCAGAGAGGGGCCGACGGCGACGGTGGGCTCCCTATGTCATGGGTAAGCTACACAAAAAATTTTGGTAGCAAACTAAATTGTTTTGAGCAACCTTTGTTCATAGGGTTTAGTTATAGCCATTTTTGGTAATTCCCAAAATAGAATTATTTGGAGCACTTAAACAATTCCAAAAATAGTGAAAATATTCATGGAGACTCTCACAATCATATCGAAGCTCCCCATGATTTTAGTTTGAATTTTTGGAAGTTCTAACTTGGTTCCAAAAATAGGAATTGAATTCAGCCAATTTGAATTATCATATTTAATTATTGGCTTGACAAGAAGTTGCCCTTGACAATTATTTGCAAAATATATTCTTGGAACTTCCGAGACAATTTGGAAATTCAAGAATAATGTATCTTGCCAAATTGAGCCTTGCATTTGGATTGGGATTTTGGGGAAGTGTTTTGCTTCCCTTTTATGTTTACTATTTGTTGCTTTGATTGAATTTAGCAATTTAATAAGGTATGCCATGATGCAATGCAAATCAAAAAGTGAAAATTTGGCCCATATTTCAGGGTACCGAATCTGGGTTGTTATTGGATAGGGGTCCTTGGGGCAGGCCTTATTGAGGTACGTGAAGTCGATGCAGAGGCGGCTTCCTCCGGTGTGCTTGGGGACGACCACACCGTTGGCGAGCCAAGTGGGATGGACAACTTCCTTGATGATGCTAGCTTTCTTCAACTTTTCTACTTCCTTGACGATGAAATCTTGCTTCTCTGGCGCCTGGCGTCGCGCCTTTTGCTTCACGGGGCGTGCGTTTGGACACACGGCTAAGTGGTGCTCGATCACCTCCCTCGGTACGCCGGACATATCTGACGGTCTCCAAGCGAACATGTCAGAGTTTGCCCTGAGGAAGGCGACGAGCGTGCTTTCCTATTTGGGAGGCAGGTTGGCGCCGATGGTGACGCTAGCCCCCGAGCCGCTTGCCTCCAGAGACACCTGCTTTGTCGTGGCCTTCTCCTGAGAGAACAACTGCTTCTTCTTTGCGGGGGGCCTCGGGAGGGGTTCCTCGTCCTCATCGGCGGGGGACGCCATCGCGGCAGCCTTGTAGGCCGCTTGCACAGCGTACAGGGTGTCTGAGACCTTGCCACGGATGACGATGGTGCCACCCGAGCCAGGGAGCTTGACGAGGTTGTAGGCGTGTTGGGTCACCGCCATGAACTTGGCGAGGGCGGGGTAGCCGAGGATGGCGTTATAGGGCAGGCCGATGTGTGCGACGTCGAAATCGATCAGCTCGGTGCGGTAGTTGGCCTGCGTGACAAAGGTGACTGCGAGCCTCACTTGTCCCAGTGGGGTAGTGAGTCCCTCTGTCACCCCTGAAAAGGGCCTGGTGGGCATGAGCCGCTCGTAGGGCACCTGAATCTTCTCGAAGGTCTCGACAGAGATGACATTGAGGCCTGCACCCCCATCGATGAGTGTCTTGGAGACTGTGATGTTGTTGATGGTGGGGGTACAGACCAACGGGATGGTGCCAACAGTTGAAGTGGACTTGGGGTGGTCGCCGGAGTCGAAGACGATGGGGTACTGGGACCACTTGAGGGGCCTGGAGGCCTCAACCCCGGGAAGCGCGGCCGCGATTTTGCGAGCGAGTTGCTTGAAGTGGCGGTTGGAGCTGGGGGCCTGAGCCCCGCCAAGGATGCAAGTGGCTCCACGAGGCACCTGATAGCCCTCAGGAGTCTTGGCAGGGAGGTTGTCGTTCACGGGCTGGGCGGCGTTGGCTTGGGGCTTCTGCTGGTAGTCATCGTTGTATTTGTTGTTCCAGCGTCGCCCCCCGTGGCCGCCGCGGCCGCCGCCACGGCCGCCACGTCCTTGCTTCCGCTCGTTGGCCTCGCGAGCCTCACGAGCCTCGTGAAGCCTCTTGAGGTCGTAGCAGTCCTCGGTGGCATGGGAATGCCTATTGTGGTAGATGCAGAAGGGGCGATCATCTTTCTTTTCGGTGCCCGCGGCTGGCGTGGCAACGCGAGGCTGCTTGGCGTCAGGCTCAGCCGCGAGGACCGCAGTGGTCTTGCGCTTCTCGGAGGATTTCTTCTTCTTGGAGCCCTCGGCGGGGTCCCCTGGCTCGTTCTTGATGAACAAGCGGCCCTCCTCGGCCTTGGCACACTTGTCCGCCAAGTCGAAAAGCTTGACGACGGTGGTGATGTTGTCATGGATGCCCAGCTTCTCGAGCATCCGCACGTCTGTGACCCCAGCCTGGAAGGCTGAGATGACCTGCACGTCGGTGGCGTTGGGGATCTTGTTGCGCACCTGGCTGAAGCGCTGGATGTACTTGCGGAGGGTCTCGCCAGGCTTTTGGCGTACTGCGCGGAGGTCGTTGTACGTGAGGCCGCGCTCGTACGTGCCCTTGAAGTTGGCGACGAAACACCGACAGAGATCCTCCCAAGTGTTGTTGGACTCAGCGGGGAGGTTGGCGAGCCATGAGGACGCAGAGTCCTTGAGGGCCATGGGGAACCATTTCGCCATGACTTTGTCGTCGCCCCCGGCGGCCTGGATGGCCAGAGTGTAGAGCTGCAGGAACTCCAAGGGGTTGTTCCTGCCGTCGTAGCGCGGAGGGAGGTCTGGCTTGAACTTGACTGGCCAGATGACGTGACGGAGGCTGCGATTGAACGCAACCGTCGTGCCGTAGGTGACCACACCGTTGGCGAGGGAGGCGCAGACATGGCGCCCTGCGGCGGCGACGTCCTGGACGGCGCGGTTGTGGCGGTTCTGCCCGCGCTCGATGCTCACGTGGGCGTCCTCAGGGGCTCGCTGCACGATTTGGAAGTCATGCGGCAATGATGCGTGCGACAGAGCGCGGTTGTCACGGGAAGGAGCCGCTGCCGGATTAGGTTGTGGTGGAGCCCGAGCGGGCGCGGGATGGAGAGGGGGTGCAGGAGGAGCGCCATGCGCCACGTCCCCCACGCGCCCAGAGAGAACCAGGGAACGAGACGGCGCGGGAGCGCCAACGCGAGCGGCGCCGACGAGCTCGGAGAGGCGGTTGAGCCAAGCCTCTTGAGCATCCGGCGTGGGACGGTACTGCAGCAGCTCCTGCGCCATGAGGAGCGTGGTTGTTGGGCTGGGCGTAGGGCGGCTGTCGGGGATATAAACCCCGGATATCCCGAAGAAGCTTATTCCTTCAGTTCTCCACGGGCCGGCGGCACAAATGCCGGCTGCAGCGTGCCGCCTGGAACCAGCCGGGCGAAGCAAGCCGCCTACGTCTACCCGGAGGCGGACGACCAGCTAGAGTGAAGCCGGCCGTACCAACCGACAGCTCCGTACGAGTGGGCCCTGTCCGGATAACCGCTCTGAGTGAACAGTACCCCTTGTCGGGCATCTCCTGTACCGAATCATGGTAACAAGCTCCAGCCGGCATGTAACTGTAGTGATGTCATAGGGGCAAATATGTAACTTCCCTGTAACCCAAAACCCTAGCCCGCTGCCTATATAAAGCGGGCTAGAACCTCCTGCGCGGGGGAATCCAAGAGACAGGCACACAAGCAACCAGAGCACCACGTAGTATCATCTTCAACCTCCAGCCGGCTAGGATCTCCAGCCGGCTGCCACCCGAAACAGCTCAAGGAGCTCCTTTGTAGCCCGATTCTGTGATCAAGCAATAAGAACACGAAGAGGAGGACGTAGGGGTGTTACCTCCACACGGAGGGCCCTGAACCTGGGTAACTAGCGTGTGTTTGCGTGCTTGTTGCCCAATCCCGTGCGAGCATCCATCGTCGCCTGCCCCACAATCTTTTCCATCTCTGATGGATATGCCGTGCAACCCACCACGACATTTGGCGCCCACCGTGGGGCTCGCGGCGAGCGGAGTCACATTCTGCGCGGGATCCCGGACTGTAGATGATCAGCAGATTGTCTCCGGCCTCGTGCTCTCCATCGGCTCCATCGGCTGCGTCCTCGACAACACCGGGAGCTTCGCCGACGTGGACGTCACCAGCGGAGGCACGGTCGTCACCCTTGGCGATTTCCACGTCTACGTCGCCGTCGCCGCCCAGAAGTATCCAGAGGTGGTCTACTCGAGCTTGGCTCCTTCGATCTTCGACGCCAGCATCTGCAACGACGACTCCGCCTTCGGCTACCTCAACTCCGGCGACGCCAACTGCGACGTCGCCAAGCTCAACGTCTACGCCGAGGTACACATGGTGGAGCACGCTGTGGCGGGAGGCGCCGTCGCCGCTACTGTTCATGAAGCTGGCGAACCCTCTCGCTTTCAACGCAATCTGGAGGCCGACTTCGAGCTGCTAAGCACCCCCATCGCGCCGGGTGCGGACCCAGCCAAGGCGGCGGCTGAACTTGAGAGGATGTGCCAACAGATATACGACATGGCTCTTCACCTCGCATCGACTCAGCGCCGGCTCAACGCCACGATGCGCGAGTACAACACCGTCCACGGCTTCGAGCCGGCAAGAGGCAACACGGAGAAACTGAATGAAGTCCGACGCAAAGGAGGGGATCTCGACGGTGTCCTGAACCGTGCCGGCCAGCCGTACGAGCATTCGGACATCGTCCTGCCCGAGTATAGCAGCCCGGTGCAAAACATGAAGGCTGCGGAGGCGGCCGCAGCAGAACTACCCCATCTCCAAGGCAAGGAGCTGCGCCAACAAGCACGCCGGGTGCAGGAGCTCATCGCCGCGGCCAACCGGCAGCAACGCAAAACCGAGGCAACGGCGAGCTGAGAACATCATGAGCCGCCTCCAGGCTACGATCCGGCCGGCAAGTCCAAGCAAGGCGCGGAGGCGTCATCCACAAGCCGCGGAAGGGCGAAAGACAAGCAACCACGAGCTCGTCGCGAGGGGAGCGCAATCTCGCATCCTCATGATCACGGCCGTGATCCGGCTGAACGGCGCGAAGACGGCAACCGGAACGGGCCGCAAACCGGCCGCAGCGTCAAGGAGCGAATCGGACACAAGGTCACCATCGGGGAGCGCCTGTGACCGTTGGGGCCCGAAACAAGCCACGACGCTCGCCTCCGCATCGACGCGCTCAAGGCGTCAAGCATCATCGAGGAAGAGGACATCGCCGCACATCGCTGCTTCAGACCTCGCATCCGGACCGAGCAATTCCCGCGGGGATTCACCCTCCCAAGGGATACACCCAAGTACAACGGCTCCGCGAAGCCGGAAGACTGGCTTGCCGATTACGTCACGGCGGTCAACATCGCAGGCGGCAACAAGCGGGTGGCCGTACGCTATGTGCCACTCATACTCCAGGGATCGGCTCAGACTTGGCTGAATAGCTTGCCGGCTGAAAGCGTCAACAGCTGGCTGCACTTTGAGGAGGTGTTCAACCGCAATTTCACCGGCACCTACTTGCGCCCCGGCAACGCCCAGCTGCTCGCGCTGTGCAAGCAGAAGGACGGCGAGTCGGACACAGCCTACCTCACCCGGTGGACTAGCCTACGCAACTCCTGCGAGGGAATCCTCGAACTCCAAGCCGTCCAGTACTTCATTCAAGGCTGCCGAGACCAGACGCTGCTCAAGCACCGGCTCTTGAGGAGGAGCCCGAAGACCATGGCGGAGCTCATGGCAATCGCCGACGAATACGCCACCGCCGATGCGGGCATGACCAACCTGATCCGACTCGATGAAGCCGGAAGAATCATCACGACGGAGCCAGCTGCACGCCGTAGCCGGATGGAGAACCAAGAAGGAGGAAAATCAACCCGACGAGACTCCGACGCGGCCGGCAAGCGGAAGTCCACAGACGACCGCGTCGAGTCCAAGGTTGTCGCCACGACCGAGGGAAGGCCGGCAGGAGGCTTCGAAAACCGCCGCATGAGGACGAGCAGCGACATGCGCCGGACAAGGGCGAGGAACAACTACGACTATTTGCTCGATCAACCGTGCCAGAACCATGGTGACCGGCCAGCGAACCACACCGTCAGGCAATGCACCCTCGGCCGCCCAAGGCCGCCACCATACGAGCGGCGAAACCCGCCTCCGCCTCGGGATGAAGCCGGACGGGACGATCGAGGACGCGACGACAGACGACGCGAAGACAGGAATCGTGATGATCGCCAACGCGAAGAACAGAGGAGGGAACGTCTTCCATCTCCGCCTCCAAGGGGTCCAGACGGCTACCAGAATCCAGATGCCGCCTACATCGTGTTCGTCAGCGAGCGCGACGACAAGCGAAGCCGGCGCGAACGGTTCAAGGAGGTGAACGCGGTGGTTCCACCTGTCCCCTAGTACCTCAACTGGTCGCAGGAACCGATCACGTGGGACCGCCGCGACCACCCGGAGCTGATGCCCAACCCAGGCGGCTATGCCCTAGTCCTAGAGCCCATGATCATCTCCACCAAACGCGCCTGCACCTTGTCACGCGTCCTCATCGACGGGGGCAGCAGCATCAACATCCTCTACCGCGACACGCTGGAGAAGCTGGGCGTCTCCGAGTCCAGCTTGACTCCGAGCCGGACGGTCTTCCACGGCATCGTGCCGGGGCGAGCCGGCTCATCTATGGGCCTCATCCGGCTGAACGTCCTATTCGGCACCAAGAGCAACCACCGCCGCGAGACCGTCTCCTTCGAGGTGGTCGACCCCTCCAGCGCCTACCATGCCATCCTCGGGCGGCCAGCGCTCGCCAAATTTATGGCGGTACCTCACTATGCCTACCTCAAGATGAAGCTACCAGGCCCACGCGGGATCATCACCGTCGCCGGAGACTACAAACGCTCCATCGCCTACGCCTCCGACAGCGCGAAGGTTGCTGAGACCATGGTCTGCAACGAGTAGATGAAGCAATTCAAGCGCAAAGCCAGCGAGGAGAAGCTGGAGATTCCGGAGTCGGCCAAGCCGGTTGGCGAGTCGAATTTCCAGGCAGCGCGAGACACAAAGAAGATCTACTTCGACGACACCGACAAGTCCAAGTTCGTCACCGTGGGGGCGAGCCTGGACCCCAAATAGGAAGGCGCGCTCGTCGAGTTCCTCCGTGGGAACCGGGACATCTTCGCGTGGTCCCCCAAGGACATGCCGGGTGTACCGAGGGAACTCGCCGAGCACTCTCTACACGTCTGGCCGGATGCCAAGCTAGTGAAGCAGTCCCTACGACGCTTCGCGGAGGGAAGAAGACAGTTGATAGGAGAAGAGATAGCGCGGCTACTTGCAGCCGGATTCATCAAGGAAGTACAACACACGGAGTGGCTAGCCAATCCAGTGATGGTGGAAAAGAAGAACAAGAAATGGTGAATGTGTGTCGACTACACACACCTCAACAAGGCCTGCCCCAAGGACCCCTTTGCACTACCACGCATCGACCAAGTGATCGACTCCACGGCCGGCTGCGACCTCCTCTCCCTCCTCGACGCCTACTCCGGCCACCAAATTCCGCTGAACCCGGACGACCAGCTCAAGACCGCCTTCATCACCCCCTTCGGCCCGTACTGTTACACCACCATGCCGTTCGGCTTGAAGAACGCGGGAGCAACGTACCAGCGCTGCATGCAGAAATGCTTGCACGACCAGATCGGTCGCAACGCGCATGCATACGTCGACGACGTCATCATCAAGACCAAGGAGAAGTACACCCTCCTCGCCGATCTCAAAGAAACCTTCGACAACCTGCGCCACTTCCAGATGAAGCTCAACCCGGAGAAGTGTGTGTTTGGCGTTCCAGCCGGACAGCTACTCGGCTACCTCGTGTCGGCACGAGGAATCGAAGCCAACCCGGAGAAAATCGCCGCCATCGACAACATGCGACAACCAAGAAGCGTCAAGGACATCCAAAAGTTCATCGATTGCCTGGCATCCCTCAGCCGCTTCATCAGCCGGCTCGGCGAGAAGGCTCTCCCGCTATACCATTTGCTAAAGAAGACTGACAAGTTCGTCTGGAGCGACGCGGCAGACGCCGCCTTCAAGGAACTCAAGCGTGCGATGGCCACCGCCCCGGTCTTAGCACCTCCGACTCCAAAGGAGCCCATGCTCATGTATATCGCCGCCTCCAACCGAGTCGTCAGCGTCGTCCTGGTGGTTGAACGAGAAGAAGCCGGCAAGCAGCGGCCGGTTCAGCGGCCAGTCTATTACCTCAGCGAGGTGCTCTCTCAGTCAAAACAGAACTACCCACACTACCAGAAGCTCGTATACGGCGTGTACATGGCCACGAAGAAACTGAAACACTACTTTCAAGAACACCCGATCAAAGTGATAAGCGACGCACCGCTTGCCGAGATCGTAGGCAACAAGGACGCAACCGGCAGAGTCGCAAAATGGGCGATCAACCTGACGGCGCACGGAGTCGAATACGACAAGAGAACAACGATCAAGTCACAGGAGCTGGCTGACTTTCTAGTCGACTGGACGGAGACGGACCACACACCACCGCCACCCGACTTCGGCGAGCAATGGCTCATGCACTTCGATGGTTCCAAAAGATACTAGGGACTCGGCGCCGGAGTCGTCCTCACCTCACCCAAGGGGGGCCGACTCGAATACGTGCTACAAATCCACTTCACGGCATCCAACAATGTAGCTGAATATGAAGCTCTCGCGCACGGCCTCAAACTCGCCAAGGCCATCAACATCAAGCGGATCCTCTGCTACGGTGACTCCGACTTGGTGGTCCAGCAGACCACTGGTCATTGGGACGCCAAGGACCCCAACATGGCCGCCTACCGCTTCTTCGTCCAACAACTCGCCGGATGCTTCGACGGATGCGAATTCCACCACATACACCGCTCCAACAACGACGCAGCTGACACTTTGGCGAACATTGGTTCTCTTCGCGAGGAAATCCCACCCGGCGTCGCCCTCGAGAAGTTGTACAAGCCATCCATCACGCCGTGTCTCGGCTCCGATTCCATCCGGATGCCACTAGGCGCGGAGTCGGCTGGGCCGGCTCCAGGCGAGCCGGAAACCGTTGAGGTCCTCATCATCGAAGAGGCTCCGCCATGGACCCAACCCTTCCTCGCCTACCTCACCAATGAAGAGCTCCCGGCAGACGAGCTCATCGCCAGGCAAATCAAACGCCGAGCAAGTGCTTACACCATCATCAACAACGAGTTGTACAAGCACAGTGTCTCTGGGATATTTCAACGTTGTGTGAGCCAAGAAGAGGGAATCAAGATCCTCAAAGAAATCCATCAAGGCGAATGCGGTCATCACGCGTCCTCAAGAGCAATTGTGGCTAAGGCGTTCAGGCACGGGTTCTACTGGCCGACTGCGCTGGCGGACACAAACCAGCTGGTCCGGCTCTGCAATGGCTGTCAACGATTTGCAACGCAGAAGCACACGCCGGCTTCAGCACTCAAGACAATTCCTATCACTTGGCCGTTTGCCGTCTGGGGACTCGACATGGTCGGCCCGTTGAGAAGATCCAGTGGAGGCATGACACACCTGCTGGTAGCAGTCGACAAGTTCACGAAATGGATTGAAGCCAAGCCGATCAAGAAGCTGGATGGACCAACAGTAGTCAAGTTCTTCAAAAGCATCATCTACCGCTTCGGCTACCCGAACAGCATCATCACGGATAACGGGTCGAACTTCATCAAGGGAGAATTCGCCAAGTTCTGCGGCAGGGCCGGCATCCGGCTCGACGTGGCCTCCGTCGCACACGCGCAGTCAAACGGGCAGGTCGAGCGGGCAAACGGCCTCATCCTATCCGGCATCAAGCCTCAGTTGCTCGAGCCACTCGAGCGAGCAGCCGGCGCATGGGAGGAAGAACTACCCTCAGTCCTCTGGAGCCTAAGGACATCTCCGAATCGCTCAACCGGCTTCACCCCCTTCTTCCTCGTCTACGGGGCCGAAGCTGTCATGCCAACTGACATCGAGCACGATGCACCCCGAGTCGTGCTGTACACAGAAGCAGAAGCTAAGCAAGCCTATGAAGATGGAATGGACCTGCCCGAGGAAGCGCGCCAGCTTGCCGAGTCAAGGTCGGTGATGTATCAGCAAAAACTGCGCAACTACCACAGCCGGCAGGTCAGGCCTGTCCGCTTTCGTGAAGGCGACCTCGTGCTACGACTAATCCAAGACACAAAGAACATGCACAAGCTCTCATCACCCTGGGAGGGACCATTCATCGTAAGCAAAGCGCTCATCAACGACGCATACTACTTGATCGACGCCCGCGAGCACAAGAAGGACACGATGGACAAGGAAGGCGATGAAACGGAAAGGCCATGGAACGCGTCACTCTTGCATCGATTCTACACCTGATAAAGAACCATGTATGTATCACCTATGCTATCAATAAATAAATGAGAATGATGAGCGCATGAGCAGTTTTTCGCAACTCTTTTCTGCATTTCCTTTCCGGTTCTTCCGGCAGCCGGCAAGCTTGCCTTTAGCGGCCGTGTAGCGTGACTAACCCCTAAATGGCTAACTCTTCGAATCCGGTTAAGGCCGGCAAGAGAATAAGCTGGAGGGGGCCAATAACGTGAAAAACGCATAAAGGGAAGTACTGCTGGCTGAAAAAATGCTGTTCTATAAACTCGGCCAAGCCGGCAGTCGGCAACCGCTTCTCCTATTACGGACGATTAACTACACGACGCTAAACGGCTAACTCTTCGGATTCGGTTAAGGCCGGCAAGAGAATAAGCTGGAGGCCGACTGTATGCGAAAGACGTAAGAAACAGAAATCGTTGCCGGCTGAAAAAACTCTGGCCCAACAAACCGGATCCTAACGTTGTAGTAGTGTGCATGATCCTGCCAGATAGTGAAGTGCACACGAAAGACGTCGGGAGAGGCTACAGGCGAGTGCGAAATTAACTAACGCTAAGTAAAAATGCTATCCATGATTAAAAGAGCAGGCTAACCACTTCGTCGTTTCATTTTATGCACGAAAATGCCGCCAACCGGCTTCGAGAGCCCAAGCCGGACACAAGCACGACAAGCAGGAAATTAAAACTGCGTGCAAGTAAACAAGTACAGGAACAAAAGCAAGTAGCATTAAACACCAAGGGTAAGGCTTTACAGACGGAAGGTGAGCAGCAAAACAAAAGAGGGAAGTCCACAGGCGGACTTTCCCCGCGCAACTACAAGGCCAAGCCGGCCAAGAGGTCCCTAGGCGGCATCCGTCGACTTCCCGGCTCCACCTTTCTTCTTGCCAACCCAGGGCTTGAGGCAGAGGGTGCCGTCGAACACCTTCACATAGAAGACGCCTCTGTCACGCCGAAGACGGAAGCAGAGGATGAAGCCGGCTTCGAGCTCGTAGAAGTCGGCAAACTCGTCCCATCCCCTGACGAACTCCACCTTGTTGACAACGTCATCACCCTCCACCTGGGAGGTGAATCGCACAGTGGTATTCCAGGGGCCCTGGGAAGCACCCTCACGAAAGAGCTTGAACATGAAGTGGCCAACGCCCGGCAGCGCGTCGGCGAAGGCATCAGGAAGCCTCTGCACCGGCCCAATAACCGGCGGGTGCAGGATCATGAGGAACTCTTCGATGGAAAACACATCCCATCCCAGGCGCCAGGGATTCTCAAGGGAATCAGAAGAGGCGGAAGACAACTCCGCGCTGTCTTCCTCGCTGTCAGCGGCAGCAGAGGGAGCATACTTGGGAATCGGATCAAAACCCGGAGGAGGAAGAACAGGAGTGGCCTCCTCCTCGCTTGACGAGTCATGAAGAACAAGGAGACTCTTGCCGCGACCAACGCCACCACCAGCGCCGCCACCGGCGGCACCCGCCTTCTTCGAGCCAGTGCGGCCGCCGTCCTTGCCGCGGCCAGCGCTGCTACTGGCAGCAACGGTGGCGATCGCCTTTCCTCGTCCCCGTCCGCTTTTCTTAGGAGGACGGCCGCGAGGACGTTTCGCCGGAGGCGCAGCGGCGGTCTCCTCGGGAGCAACGTCCATAGGCTCGGACTTCACCATGGCGGAGCTGCGAGGGAACAAGAGGAAGAAGGTGAAGGGAGAGCAAGCAAGCGCAAGTGAGGAAGAACGAAGAAAACTGCCAAGTTTTATAGCAGAAGCAGGGGACAACGTGGGAGACCCAACCGTCACCCATCCCACGGTCTACACGTGGCAACGAAACTCAGACGATGGAACTGTTCAGTAACTATAGCCGGGCCCACGCACAGAAGCCAAGGATCCAAGCCGTCAGCCGGCATAAAATACCCGGGGGCTACGCACCCGCCAAGTCGGCTACCCAGACCCGGATGCATATCTATAACACCCCGAGTCACGGACTCGGGGGCTGCCAAGCCGTCAGCCGGCATAAAAAACCTGGGGGCTGCGCACCCGACAAGTTGGCTGCCCAGACCCGGATGCATATCTATAACACCCCGAGTCACGGACTCGGGGGCTGCCAAGCCATCAGCCGGCATAAAATACCCGGGGGCTGCGCACCCGCCAAGTCGGCTGCCCAGACCCGGACGCATATCTATAACACCCCGAGTCACGGACTCGGGGGCTGCCAAGCCGTCAGCCGGCATAAAATACCCGGGGGCTGCGCACCCGCCAAGTCGGCTGCCCAGACCCGGATGCATATCTATAACACCCCGAGTCACGGACTCGGGGGCTGCCAAGCCGTCAGCCGGCATAAAATTCCCGGGGGCTGCGCAGCCGGCAAGCCGGCTCCGCAGACCCGGACGCGTATCTACGACACCCCGAGTCACCGACTCGGGGGCTGCCAAGCCGTCAGCCGGCATAAAATACCCGGGGGCTGCGCACCCGCCAAGTCGGCTGCCCAGACCCGGACGCATATCTATAACACCCCGAGTCACGGACTCGGGGGCTGCACGACATAACGACGACGGAAGAAAAACGAAAGACAAACAAAGGACGTGAAATTTCGACCCGGCTAGATGCTCAAGCCGGCCCAAAATTCGGGGGCTAGGCATGGTGATTATCATCACCAAAACAAGCACGAATTCTGGCACAAAGACCCAGCAATCACAGAGAAAATGGCACTCATGATAACAGTCTACGGCAGGAAGCAGAATAGTGAATTTTTACAAGGCAATCTTTAAGGGTGCCCAAAATAACAAGGTGAATAATGTGACAGGACAGTTAATAGTACAGAACTACAGTTACACCCGGCACTACAAGGAAACAAGAAAATCAGGCGGTAGTGGCGTCGGTGGCAGCAGCAGCGTCGCCGGCTCCAGTGTCTTCCGCCGGCTGTGGCGCTGAAGACGGTTCAGCAGGCACAAGCTTCGTCAAGTCCACCGCCTCGACAACTCGCCCTGAGGCTACGGCGATTTCCGGACGCAGGCTCGCGAGGGATGTTCCAGTGCGGAAGCCATCCATCAGCCTACTCATCAGCACGCCCGGATACCATGACTTCACCACAGCCAACACCATGTCGGTGCCCCCGCGTGCCGCCATCTCCACTTGCTCATTGATGCCGGCGGGCGCCCCTTCAAGTCGGGCGCACAAATCATGGAGAGCAGTTGGCAAGGGAGCATTCGGCCACAGGTTCTCAAGCACGCCGTCGGCCGCTTCCTTCAGCCGCTTGAATTCCTGGCCGAATCGGAGAAGACGGGAAGTGGCAGTCAGAACATTCTGGCGGCAGCGCCAGAGGACTCCGGTCGGGAGTGAGCCGAGGCAGCATCTTTTTGGAGTTGCGCATCTACCTCGGGATAAAGGCCTGCGTTTCAAACCAGTGAGGCGAGTAGAAGACCCCAAACAAGAGGTCAAGGAGAAAGAGACCTTACTTACCGAGGATCAGTTCGTTCACGCGCTCAACCTCCTTGACCAGGCCGCCCACCAACTGCTCATGCTCAAGCTCACGCGCCTTGTCCGCTTGGATGATCTGGTCGTTGGCCTCGACGGAATCCTTCAGCAGAATCCTCGGCTCGGCCGCATTCTCGCGGAGTGACTCAATCTCGCTCTGTTGCCGCCGCTCAGCTTCCCGCAGTTTCGCCGTTTCCTCGTCCAGCCGGACGACCTCGAGGCGGCGCTCCTCCGACGTCTTTTCCGCCGCATGGAGATCGGCCTTGGCCAAGGCCAGGGCGGCGTCCCTCTCCCTCAGTTGCCTCTCCAAGCCGGTGCGGGAGGCGGTGTCGCCTATGGAGATCGGATCATCATCAAGCCACGACGTGCAAGAAAGAATGTAGAACGACAAGACAGTGGACGCGAGTAAGAAAGAAAACCGAACCTTTGGCCGCCTCCAGCTCTCGCTTGAGCAGAGTCGTCTCCTTGGCCGCCTCAGCAAAACCCTGCTCTATGGAGGAACGGAGCAACGTTATGTTGGCCAGATTCTCCTTGGCCGTCTGCTCCGCCAGCGCGGCGAGGGGAATCCTCCCCGATACGTCGGGCCGGGCCGGCACCGGCCCAGAATACGGCGGATAAGACACCAAGACCGACTGGAGAGGACCAGGGAGCGAAGCCGTCGCCCCTGCAATGGCCTTGTCCTTGGCCGTTTCGGCCACCGCCGAGGAAGGAGTGGGGAAGGCGAGATGTCCGGCCCCGGCGCCGGGCCGGAGGACTATTTGGAAGGCGTCTGCCGACGCCTCAGTGCCACTTGCTGAAACTAGAGGGTCGGAGTTGACCATGGGGGGAGCGGCATTTTCCGACACCGGGCCAACCAGTTCCACATCCGCCGTCACTGTCGCCGCCTCTGAAGGCGGATCAGCCGCCTGCGCCACAGGGGTCTCGGTGGCAAGCACCAGGGCCGATTCCACCACCGCGACGGGCGCCGTCTCCACTATTGGAAGCGGCGCTCTACAAAACAAGGAAGGCGTCACCACCAAGTACAAGTCGCATGATTTAAACCACGAGACAAAGACTTACCCGTCGCATGAGCCCAGAACCCTGGGTGTCCTCCTCTTCAAGCGCTTCGGCGGGGGAGACGGCACATCGTCGGACAGGCGCTTCACGCCTCCGGAGGGCACCTCGCCGCCCTTTGCTGGAACAGCAGAGTCCTCAATCGGCCGCTCCGCGCGGGCCGGCACTACTTCAACCCCAGCACCGGCCTCCGTGGTCTTGCGGGCATCCGCGCCCGCTCCCGCCTTCTCCTCAGCCGCCTTGGCAGCCGCCAGTTGCCTCGCGGCCGCCTTGGAGTCCATCTCCGCTCGGATCGAATCCGCCTGCGCCAGCTCCGCGTAAACAGCTTTTTCCATGTCCTCAATACCCGAGTCATAACCAAGATCAACAGGAAGAGAAAAATTAACCACCTGGGCGCTGGTCCCATCGGCGGCAGGTTCCACCCTCTCCACGTCCGCCGCCTTCGTCCTCTCCTCGTCCTCCTTCGAGGCCAGCAGCTGCTCCACAGTCAGACTAGTGTCAGACGTCTCCAAGGCCAAAACCGCCTGCGTCGTTTGAGCATAAAACTCCCTCTCCAAATCACCCGGGTTCAAATCATAAATAAAATCACCACCGGGAACGTGACCAGTCACCTCATTGTCGGCCCCACCAGTGGGGGCATCCGCCTCCTCCGCCATCCTGGCGTCAACCTCGGCCCTAACCTCGGCCACAATCTCGTTCGCCCGGGCCTCCGCCGTTGGTTTCCCGGTGGGCATCAAGCCGGCTGTAGTAGGCCGGGGTGACGTAGAAGCCAGCTTCTTGGCGGGCAGCATGCCTCGCTTCTCGAACGCGCCCTTCTGCTTGTGCGGCGCGGCGTTCGCATCGGCATCAGCGGCTGACTTCGACCACCTCTCCCTCATGACCCGCGGAGGGAGGATCGCTTTCTCCTTCCGCGCCGCTGCCTCCAACTTCTTGGTCCTACTGGCGGACGGCGCCGGCTTGGAGGCTGGCACGGAAGAAGAACCCTCTGAGTCCGGCTCGGAACCACTGGAGAGATCTACTACCACGCGCACGACACCGTCAGCTTGCCCGGCGGTGTCGGGCTCAGAAGACTTACCGCAGGATGACGAAACCGGAGGCGGAGCAGCGCGCTCGAGGTCCTCATCCCTGTAGGCCGCCGAATCGGAGCCGGAGTCGGCAGAGGAGATAGGGCTCGTTGCGGTACCAGCAGTGTCATCATCGCCACCGCCATCCTCACTAACATCGGCGCCCCCACCGGATGACTCGGTGGTGTCACCGCCCGTCCGGGCCGGCGCGGGCGCCGCCGCCCGACTCCTCTTCAGCGGCGGTGTCTGTTTCTCCTCCCGCCTGTTCATTGGCGAATCCTCCTCCATCAAGGCCATCAGTGCCTTGGTGAAGGGACCACTGACATCGGGCTCGAAGACGACTTCAAAATCCTCAACCCTCTGGAGCTCGCAAAGCTGCACGACAGGCCGACTGAGTCAGGCGGCAGCCGGACGAAAGAATTGAAGACGGACAAGAATGCAAGGACTAACCTCAGGGGCACGTTCCGAGCGGGTGAACGGCTCGAACCCGAAATCCCATTCCTCCTCGACCCTATCGGTGATGAGACGGGAAGCCCACTTGCGAAGGCCCTTCTGATTCGGCAACTCCAAGCAGGTCTGGCTGGGGTCCCGGATGCCGGAGTAGAAACACATCTTGTGCGGGCGTGCCTGCAGCGGATATATCCGCCTCAACAGCCACGTCAGGGTCAGGTCCCTGGACGTTAGGCCGGCCGCCACCAACACCTTCAGCCGGCTAAACAAGACATTCTCGAGAGCCCCATCCACAGGCGGCTTCCGGAGCCAGGACCTGGGCGCCGGCAGTGAGTTGGAGAAGGCCGGAAGGCCGATCCGGTCGGCGTTAGTAAGATTCCGGACGTAGAAGTAGGTACCTTGCCACTTCTTGATGGAATCAGGCAGGTTGATCTTGGGCAGCGGCGTATTCTTCGCGCTAATGGAGACGCCACCATAGTCGCGCTACTGCCCGGCGGTCGTCTGAGACCGCAGGAAGAAGAACATGCCGAAAATCTCCATACTGGGCCAGATGCCCAGATACGCCTCGCACAGCACGATGAAGCAGGACAGCTGGGTGATGCAATTTGCCCCCAGATGATGGGGCTGCAGCCCGTAGAAGCGCAGGAATTCCGCGAAGAAGGAACTCACCGGGAGCCCCAATCCCCGCTCCAAATGTGCGGAAAACACGACGACCTCGTCCTTCTTAGGTGCCGGAGAAACATCCCCTTCAGGAGGGGCGCGGGCTCCCACGTCGCCCGTCATCCCCAAGAACTTCCTCCGACGGAGCTCCCAGAGGAATGCGTCGTCCACGGAGGAGCCCATCCACGCGCCCGAGCTCGCCATGGAAGATCGGTTTCCCGTGGTGAGAGAGGCGAATGCAAGGAAGGCACGAGCAAGAGAGAAGATAGGCAAGAGCTAGGGAGCACAAGCAGTAGCGAAGAAGACGAGGCGAGAATGGGGAACGGTAACCCCGGCCGTTCCCTCTCTTTCCACTTTAAAGGCGAGGCAGGCGGAACCGCCCCGCTCGTCGCGCCGCGTGGCGGGCAAGCGTGCCGCACTTTCCGCAGATGATCCCGCAAGCAAGCAGTTGCCACAGAAAATCCAGCCCGGTGAAGCCGAGGCAACGTGCGCCAGACCTCGGGCAGAACACCAATGGCTCCCCAAGGCGACAGGTTGTGGCTGACGTAAGCTACGACCTAAGCCCTCAAGCCGGCCACTCCAGGCCGCCGAGATCTACTGGATCCGCACCACGAAGCCGAACACGTCAACAACAACTTCGTCAGTATACAACCAAGGACAGGAGTGCACGTGGGGCTTTCCCCACGAGCAAGCTTCAGCTTTATCCGGCTTCGGTTCCAGCCGGCGCCGACTCCAACCTCGACATTTCAACTACAACGATTCAAGACAAAGGGGAGAAGATCGAGAAGCCTTCCCAGCAAGCTAGCAAGGCTCCACGATCTCGGGGGCTAGTGTCGGGGATATAAACCCCGGATATCCCGAAGAAGCTTATTCCTTCAGTTCTCCACGGGCCGGCGGCACAAATGCCGGCTGCAGCGTGCCGCCTGGAACCAGCCGGGCGAAGCAAGCCGCCTACATTTACCCGGAGGCGGACGACCGGCTAGACTGAAGCCGGCCGTACCAACCGACAGCTCCGTACGAGTGGGCCCTGTCCGGATAACCGCTCTGAGTGAACAGTACCCCTTGTCGGGCATCTCCTGTACCGAATCATGGCAACAAGCTCCAGCCGGCATGTAACTGTAGTGATGTCATAGGGGCAAATATGTAACTTCCCTGTAACCAAAAACCCTAGCCCGATGCCTATATAAAGCGGGCTAGAACCTCCTGCGCGGGGAATCCAAGAGACAGGCACACAAGCAACCAGAGCACCACGTAGTATCATCTTCAACCTCCAGCCGGCTAGGATCTCCAGCCGGCTGCCACCCGAAACAGCTCAAGGAGCTCCTTTGTAGCCCGATTCTGTGATCAAGCAATAAGAACAAGAAGAGCAGGACGTAGGGGTGTTACCTCCACACGGAGGGCCCTGAACCTGGGTAACTAGCGTGTGTTTGCGTGCTTGTTGCCCAATCCCGTGCGAGCATCCATCGTCGCCTGCCCCACAATATTTTCCATCTCTGATGGATATGCCGTGCAACCCACCACGACAGCGGCCCAGCGAGGAGGCAGCGCGGTCCCGCGACGGGTGCAGGGAGGAGGCCTCCTCCTCGCCGAGGTCATCCTCGGTGTGGCCGTCGTCGTTTTCCTCCGGGTGCTCGACGTAGGGCTCGGGGTTGACGCGGCGCTCCGGAGCAGCTCCTCTGCGCGGGCGGCCACGCACGCGGCCAGCAGGAGGAGCGGTGGTGGCGCTTGCCGTCCGGCGAGTGAGACATTCAGCGCGAGAGCCGGCCTTGGCTGTGTCGAGGTTGAAGACGCGCCTCAGCCCCCTACCTGGCGTGCCAAATGTCGAGGAACTGTCCCAGGAACTGGGTGACTCCCTCTAGGTATCGGCAAGGGGCTGAACACGGAATCAAACAATCCTCAACGCGCCTCGGCGATGTGGCTCGTCGAGCTCGCTGGAGAGAAAACACGGCAGAGATGAACACACAGTATTACCCAGGTTCAGGGCCCTCTTGGAGAGGTAAAACGCCTACGTCCTGCCTTGTGTTGTATTGCACTGCTTGGAGAGGTTCACAGTACAAAGAGAGCTTGTGGAGCTCGAGGTGGCTACAATGGCTAAAACCCTAGATCTCCAAGTGAAGAAGAACTAGAATCCAATGGCCCGAAGAAGAACTAAGTGTTGACTCCTTTGCCCGAACGGGCTCCTCCTCCTTTTATAGGTGTCTTGGACCTCTTCCCCCAAATATCTTTGCGGGAAGGGTTACCACATGGCGACGAAGGAGGGGGCATGGTGCACGATAAAGGTAGAGTCCATGGACTTGGTCCATGGCAGGAGACGGCGTCACCAAAGCTGGAAAAGGCCACCGTCCAGCCAGGACGGTGGGCCGGCGCTGCAACGGCTCGGAGTGAGCCCCATGGTGACGTCGTCCTTGGAGCGGAGTGGCAGACGGTCTCCTTATCACCAAAGTGGCAACTCTTGCCACTCCTTTGCTTGGCACTGCTTTGTTGCGCTGCTTTATACACGAGAATGGCAACGACAGCGCTGGCGTCACCACGCGCTGGCGCGCCTGTGACTCTGCGGAGGACGCAGAGCCCATGTGCGCCCTGTCGAGGAGACAGAGCACGCTTGGCGAGGAAGAAAACCCCCGCGAGGCTGGAAGCCTCGCTAAGCCTTTGGCTTGGTGCCCTCTCGAGGAGAGGTCCCTCGCCAAGGGAAAAAACCCTTGGCGAGGCCTCGCCAGGCTTGGAGAGCCCCGCCGGGCTTGGAGAGCCTGGTCCTTAGTGAAAATTTCTGAAGATGTAGTGGGCCCTGGCAGGCCGGCCCGTGGTACCTTGGTTTCCACTATGTCGACAAAAGTTATTACTTTCTGTTATATACTATATGCATGATGCACATGATTCATATTTTAAGTGGTTTTAGTAATTTAAAAACAATTACTATAATAAAAAATGCCACTATTTGAGTTTTTACAAAACAATATCAATGCATGATGCAAAAGTGCAACCTAAATATACTACTGGACAAAGGACACTAAAATAAACACTTTGCAGAAGAAAACAATTTAAAATATCTTATGGATTTAAAGATATGCCAAAATTACTCAAATCTCTCATTTGAAATTTGAACAATTTAAAAATTGGCAAAATAGAAAGCTAATGGTTCTAAAATAATCTACAGATCCTAAGGTTTTCAAAAATATAAAGTTCATTAAATTTGGCCGAGCCATTAAAAAGTTATGATGGTTTAAAGTTTCAGGGTCTTTTCTGCAAAACTGCCAAATTTAAATCAATTCGGCCGAAATTCAGAAAATAGGGCTGACGTGGATGCTGACTAGATGCTGACTCAGCACTGACGCGGCGTGTTCTGGTTCGCCCGTACCTATTCCGTTAAGAAATTAAAACGGAGCCGTTAGATTGCGATCGGACGGTCCAGATCTAAATGATCTGCCGGCCGGTGGCTAGGGTTCCGGCAAGCAGCGGTTAGCGGCGGCGACGCGTCGGCATCATGCGTTCCCGGCGATCTATGGTGCCCCGGGATGAACAGAACCCACCTTGGTGATCAGCACGGCGAGGCGGTGTCGGTGGCGAAGTGGTGGTCGACGGCGAGCTCTCCTCCGCCGACGATTGCTCGTCGGAGACGCGGGTGGCGGCGGCTCCGTTCGGTTGATCACGTGCGCGACGAGCTGGTGCACGAAAAAAGAACGAAGATGTCCGTGAGATGTGCCGCGAAGAGGGGAAGCGAAAGGGGTGAAAGGGAGAGGCAGGGGTCGTCGAAGGAGTGGCCGGAGTTGAGGTTTACCGGCGGCGGTGCAGCGGACGACTAGAGCTCGGCACGGGCGGCTTGGCGGCGTAGAGGCTAGGGTTTTGGGGTGACATTGGAGCGGAGGAGGTGGTGATTATATAGGCTCGCGTGCGCGTGCCAAATCCTAACGGATTTGTTAGGATTCGATCGAATCCGTGGGCAGCACGGCGTCGGGCGAGAGAAAGAAGGAAGAGAAGAAAGAAAGAAGAGGAAAAAAAGAAAGAAGAGGGGGGCCGACTCGGGGTGGTGCTGGGCTGGTCCTGGGCCTGCTCGGGTGGGCTGGCTCGGGCTGGCTGGCCGGTTCTTTTTTTTTAACAAAACTTTTCCCTTTTTCTTTTCTCTGGTTTCAAAACAGCAAACAAAAACAAGACAAAACTTTTTATAAAAATTGCAAAAATTCTTTTTAGAGAACTTAGGCAAATTAGAAAGTTATGGTACTTGTCTTTTCATCAAAACAAAATAAAATATTTAGAAATATGGCTAGGGTTTGCTTAGCCCCTTTTTTATGCCATTTTTGGAGAAATAGAACCAAAGTTCAAAACAAGTCACCTAAATTAAATAATTAAATGCACAAACAAATGCATATGATGACATGAGTGCATGCTTATGCAATTTTTAAAAATTTGGGATGTTACATCTTCGGTCTTCTTTCCTCCACCCTTCTTCTGATGAAAAACTGGCGTGGTATTTTTCCTTTAATTATTTGAGTTCGCGAAACTCCTGAAACAATAAAAATAAGAAAAGGGGGGGTATTCTGCTTCCCAGATATTGAATGCCAAAAATAGGGACTTTGTATGAAAGTCCCATAAATCATCTAAAACATGCAAAACATCGATATAACAATGCAAATAACATTCCAATATGATAATATAAGATATAAAAATGATGATATAAAATGCACGTATCACCATCATATGTGTAAAAGAAGGGGGTAGTCCTTCCGGAGTGACAGAAAGCTGAGGACTCGAACCGGTGAGTTGCATCATATGGGAGAAAGAGGACCTTAAACTTAATGCTATGGTTGGGGAAAGCTTAATGATTTTTAGTATTTGCGGATGCCTGCTAACAATCCAATCATATAGTATATATAATCCAAGTAGAGGAGCGCATGTATATTTAGCCTCTCATAGAAAACTGCATCGAAGACAATGAACCGAGTAGATTCACTAATTAATTATGGACAATTCCGCCATGCCTTCCACCACTTTTCCACACTCATGGTTCTGTTACTTTATGTAACCTTAGGTTACCTTATTGCTGCTGCAACAAACTTTTACTTTCTTGTTATTTATTACCTCGCAAGTTATCTCTCATATCCGTATTGTTAGTCTAGTTTTATTTTCTTGATAATGCAAACATTTAATGTGCGTAGAGTTGTATCAGTGGTTGATAGAACTTTAGAGAATACTTATCCTACCTTTAGCTCCTCGTTGGGTTCGACACTCTTACTTATCGAAAAGGCTACACGCGATCCCCTATACTTGTGGGTTATCACTAGTAATTGCATAATGTTGAGTAATATTTAATGATTTGATATATGTTGTGATGTTATTCCTCTAGTGGTATCGTGTGAATGTGGACTACATGATACTTCACCTTTCAAAGGACCTAGGGGAATGCATGGTGTATTTAGTTTGCCTATGGTAGGGTTGCAGGAGTGACAGAAACCTAAACCCCAATTCGTGAACTAGTGCACTAGGGAGTGTAGAATCTCGGAGTTTAAGGTTGTGGTTAGGTTTTATCTTAATTACTTTCTTATAGTTGCGGATGCTTGCAAGGGGTTTAATCACAAGTATGTATTTGGCCAAGTAAGGGTGGTGCATTAGCATAGGTTCACCCGCACAGCACTTTATCAAAACATTGAAGATTAATCAACGACGTGCAATGAAAATGTCTAGGCAGAAATTCCCATGTGTCCACGGGAACGTTTTAATCATCATAAGTAACACAACCGGCTTGTACTTTGAGCTTAAAAGGATTGGGCTATTTGCTACAATTATTGTAGCACTCTTTTATTTACTTGTTCTTTATATCAAAACTCTAAAAACATTTATCTTTTAGTGCTTGTAGTAAAACCTTCCTGAAATCCACTTGTCAACACCTTCTGCTCCTTGTTGGGTTCGACACTCTTACTTATCGAAAGGACTATGATAGATCCCCTATACTTGTGGGTCATCAGGTTCCGGAGGGCCCCACCTTGAGGGCCACGAACTGGAAGGGCCCACATGGACCGAGGGGAGGTGCACCAGCCCACATGGGCTGGCCGCACCTAATCCCAAGGCCCGTGCGGCCAAACCCTAGGGAAGGCTTGGGGGGCAAGTTTCCCTCCCTTGGCCGTTGTCCCTAGGGCTTGGGGAAGGGGCAAGGGCTGCCCCCCCACGCCTATATAAGGAGGAGAGAGGGCTAGGGCATAGCTACCTTATGCCCTAGCCACCGCCTCCCTCTCCCACCTCCCTCCTCTCTCCCGCAGTCACTTGGTGAAGCCCTGTAGGAATTTCTCCACCATATCCACCACCACACCGTCGTGCTGCTGGAATCTCACGAGCTACTTCTTCCTCGCTTGCGGGATCAAGGAGAAGAAGTCTACACCAAGCTAAACATGTGGATACCGCGGAGGTACTGCTTGTGCGTCGCTCCATCGGATTGGATCTCAAGGATAATACATCTCCTCATGACTAGACAATTCTAGTTGCGGGGATCGACAGACCAACCCCTGCATCGACAAAAGGCTTTGTTCGTTCTTCGGGGGTAAGAGATTGGATCTCCTTCTCTCTACCTTCATATAATAGATCTAGATTCGTTGGGTTTCTTCCGCTTGTTTCATAGGAATTTTTTGATTTCTATGCAACGAACCCTACACAAATAAGGTCACTCTTAATGCTTGTTTCTTATTCCTAATGCACATTGCCATTATAGACAAATTGCTAATATGGCACTTCAGCTAACAACGAAAAGATTAATGTCTTATCATACCTAACATGTAGTTCTTGTACGCGATCCTAGACAAAGTCCATGATTCCTCGATCATACACAAATATGATCCCAAGATCACTAAATACAACCTCACTACGATACAACTCTTAACTATAACCCTTAACGGATAATGCATTCGAGTGGTCGTCTCTCTAATACATCACTATCTAGCTAGAATGACGTGTTACGAGCCAATGCACTGGGGAAGGCCTAAGCATTGAAAGTTGTAAAGCGATCCTAGGATTACATTTGATGTAGATATTCAGCCTCAAAATCGTGAGTTGTTCTAATGTTGTTTGGATGGTCATGATAGTGACTGACAGTGACTGTTGGAAATTTTCCTCAATACCAAGTGTCGCTCCGACACACTTGTGCGCTCCCTCCCTCAATACCAAGCCCCGAACCTCTGTATTTCTCTAAAACCGGGGCCGAGGACAACATTGGACAAGGCAATCCCGTGAATGACCCCGCACATGGGGTTGCCGTCGATACCCTAGTGTAGCGGCTTGATGGCGGAGTTGAAGGGGGATAATCTTCTTATGTATCTTTAGTGCATTCCCCTCCCTCAACTATGCCAACAAGCACTCTTGATACCCTGAAAGGAAAATAATATATGGGTTAGGTTGAGCCTCCAAGTGCAGAGTATGTAGAAGTGGAAGTTTTTCCCCACGAGGGTGACTCGAGGGTTTAATATCGAACTCTCGGGGAATCAGTAGTGGGGATTTTATCTCCTTGTCCTTCTCTAGATTTCCTGCAAACAAAGTAGATTGCTTTGTGCCCTCAACCTCACCAAGTGGTTGTCAAGCACAAGGTGTGAGAATGATATTAAGATAATAATAGATGCAAAACAGTAAATAAATATGCAATGGTGGTAAGTAATGATGCAAGGATGGTGGAAACAATGATGGATGATATTTTTGGGGTTTTTATATGTGTATGCAATGAATAAAAGTGTTTTTGTATTTTCTGATTTTAAAATGGCTGAATGTAGAAAATGCTTAAAAGTGGTTGGAAAGTTGTTTCTTACGATTAAAAATGGACCGGGGTTCATGGTTTCACACATGCACTCTCTCTTTAATATGATGTGGCAAATGAGTAGACATAGGATTAACATATGAGATTGCAAACAAGTTTAATGACATGTTACTAATTATATGGGCATCACGTCCTAACATAGAGACCTTTTGATTATTAGTCTCACTTATACTCCACCAATATGCGAACTAAATCATAACACCTCAGCAATTAAGATGACTTAGAGTATAGCCTTAAGATTAATGACATGAAGTGAAAATAAGAACATGCTGGATCTAGTCATAGGTAGAGGCTTGTCACTCCTCATACCTTGCAACATGGTATTATGGTTTATCCCTAGTGAGGCAACAAAGTAAGGTAAACACCAAATGGATCGTGATGTTAAGTTGTCAGCTTATCACATCACCACCCCCGTTACTCCAACTAATGCACATGTTCCCCCTCACACGCTCCCATAAACATGCTTGATCAAAACAAGGATACAAGAACGGGGTACATAATATGCATCTACTTTCATAACTGAAATAAACATTGCAATCTCAACATATATTAACTCATAAAAAGATCCACCACAAAAGTAATACAATGATGATCGTAATCATGTTCAGCAGCTCATACGGTGCTAATTAGTGAAGCTCAAGAGAGAGAGAGAGAGAGAGATACATATGCTACTTCCACAAACCCATAGTCCAGAGGTGGACTACTCCCTCTTCATCATGGAGACGGTGGAGATGTCGATGGAGAAGAAGGAGACCTCTCTGGCAGCGCTCCGACGGAGTTTTCCCCCTCCAATCTGCAGCCTCCTGGTCTCTGTTTCTTGTTTCTCTCATGTGGCGGCTCTCCCTTCGAAAAACGTCGAGGGGCTCTTTATATAGGCGTTTTTAGGTCACGAGGATGCTTCAGGAAGAAGGATCGTCGCAAACGGGGCCACGAGGGCCAAAAGAGGTGGGCCCATGCGGCCACTGTACCTGGCCACGTGGGGCACCCTCTTTTGCCCTACCGGCCTCCATTTGATTGCTTCCTTCGCTCCTAGGTATTCCTCCTTCCAAAATAATGATCCCCGTAAATTTGCAGCTCATTATGTCGTCGTTAAGGCCCTGAAATAAATAAGGAAAGAAATAGGGGTTTTCTGCCTGCGCAGGATTAATTCCATAAAAAGGGGAAATCATTATTAATTACCAAAAATCATTAAATAACAGTAATATACCCCTTATATGATGCAAATATGAATGGAATACAAGTGTTATAGTGCAAAGTTCATGTATGCATTTTATATGCATCAACATCCCCAAGCTTAACTCATGCTCGTCCTCGAGTATAGAAGTGATAAAACTAACATGAACTTTGCAATATAATAACAACATGGATATAAAAGATGGTTTCTACTGCTACATAAAGTCAAATGATTCATTATTCAAAGAAGTAGCAATATGCAAACAGTTTATAAAGTGATATCAAGTATTCAATGCAAGGATGTTGAATGATAGTTCACAAAGTGTAACATAAAAGGTAGTAATATGGACCACAAGTATGCAATATGATAAGTAAGAACATCCTACATTGGTAATAGAGTGAAGATGAAAATCTGAATGTAAAAGGTGGACACTTTGGAAAAGATAAATAAATGAGTAGAGGTCAAACATGCATAAGTTTCATCTATCCTCCAAACTATTCTACTAGAGTTATTGATTGCAATGGTAATACTTGGTGTCAAGCTCTCATTCCCTTATCATAGCATCTTGAATGATTAAAGTTAAATGTGAAAGCAAATATGACTAGTGGCCATGATAAAGTAAAGGTTAGATGTCTCATGCCCCTTGAATACAAGTACCTACACCATGATTACTCATCTTGGCAAACAAAGCAAGTTTAAGTTATCTATCATTGTAAGTAATAATGGTATTATCAAGAGTCTCAACTGGGGTACCTCTTGTCCCATGATATGGATCAAGCCCACATCAAAACAACAAGACAAACAAACATAATGAACAACCTCAACACCCTTTTTATTTACCACTTGATATTGCTTTTTATTGTAGGGTGTATCACAGAAAGTTCAAAATAGCATGTAAGTAAATTTCCACCATGAATGATGCATGGCTTAGATTAGCGGCCCAGGTTTCTCTCTAACCATTTATACAAACTCATTTAAACTTACTCTATTTCCACATTATTTCACCATGATAGGCATCCACAAACAAAAGTACATGATATCAACTAAATAAATTATGGAACATGTTGAAAGCTTTGCATGTGACAACACATATGGGCTAACTCCCAACCTTAAACATTTATCAAGCCACTATCATCATAATATTAATCACAATGATTCATGTTTATTAAATGCAATAAAAGTAAAGTGTGCATCAAGTTCGTGAGAGCTTTTTAACCAACTTTTCCCATTACAATAAATAACATAATCATTTTCATTTAGAGGTATAGGTAACACAAATAACATGATAAACATACTCGGAATAGCATAAAGCTAATAGGTAGATACGGTGGACTCACTGGAAAAAACTTTGGTTGAAGGTGTTGGAAACAAGTTTTTACTTGTTGGAATTTTTGGGCTAGCAAAAGGGAGAAAGATGACCATCTAGTTGCATGCATGAGTGTCCATAGAACTAACTAATTGATGCCAAACAAGGTGAAATAACATACACCATCAAAACATGAATAAAAGATAGCTCATGATAAAGCATTTGCAAATTATTACTAATAAAGAAGCTCATGAATCATGCAACTATATGTGTCATTAAAAATCAACTTAGATATCCCTTTTCCCAATCATTACAATAGCATCCAACTAAATTCAACCCAAACTTCCAGTAGCTCTCTCATATGAAAATGGGTGTGGTGGCCTCAAAACAAAAACTAGACTAACATAACAAACTACTAGCAGCTCTAAACAACTCTCTAACAAATATAAGTGAAAAACAAGAGAGTTTAACAACAATTACTAGCAGATCTAAACAATATAAAAACTAAAAGCGAGAGCTTACTAGCAAACAAACAGTAGCTAAGAATACTCAACAAGATATAAGCGAAGCAAAGGAGTATTCAAATAAAAACGGAGCGTGTCTCTCTTCCACACAAATAAAGCTAGGATCCAACAAGGATATGACCAGCAAACAAACAAAACAAAACTGAAAGCAAAAAGACGCTCCAAACATAGCACATAATATGTAAAGTGATAAAAACGTAGTTTCAACGAAACGACCTGATGGTTGTTGGTGAAGAGTGGGGATGCCTTGGGCATCCCCAAGCTTAGACGCTTGAATCTTCTTAAATATTTCAGGGGGATTCCATGGGGGCATCCCCAAGCTTGAGCTTTTCTCCATTCTCACATCACCGTGTCGTTCAAAACCTAAAAACTCCCTTCACACAAAACTTCTCATAAACTGATTAGATGGTTAGTGCTCATAAATTAAAATGCACATGTGTTCAACTCAAGACAAATTGCAAACAACTTTATTGGGAATTAGCTACTGTTTACTAAGCCTCAATGTGACACTCAATCTCTTGAGTATCACATTTGACGAAAGTAAAAGAGACGAATACAAAATAAAAGCAGAATCTGTCAAAAACTAAATAGTCTGTAAAGATCAAATTTTCAGAGGCACTTCTGTAGCTCAAATCAGAAAAGTAAAAACTAACGAAAGATAGATAAAATCATCAGGCTTGCTGTCTAAAAATTTCAGAAAAAGATAAAATTCAGAAGATTTTTAGATTTTCGAACAGTGAAGGATAAAATTCTGTTTCTGGACAGCAAAACAACACCTCGCACTTTCAATGCATTAGAGGCTAAACTTGGCACAAAAAACCAAAACAAAAAGATACAATGAAGTTGCTACAGAAGCAACAACTCCATGACTCAATAAAAGCAAAAACAAAACTGAAAGAAAAGATGGGTTGCCTTCCAACAAGCGCTTTTCTTTATAGCCTTTTAGCTAGGCCCAGTATTTTCAATGCTGCTCACATAAGAATAAGTATTGAAACATGGGAGAGCATCCTGAGGGAATTATCAAACACATTTAAGTCTAACTCTCTTCCTATGCATTGGCATTTTATAAGAAAATAAATCAATGAAGCACAAAACATTAAGCATAGGAAGGTAAAGCAAGTGTAACTTCAAAACTATTAGCATAAAGAGAGGTGTTTTAGTGACATGAGAACTCCGACAACCATATTTTCCTCTCTCATAATAATTTTCAGTAACATCATGATCTAACTCAACAATATAATTATCACTTAAAATAGGCTTTTCATGATCTACAAGCACATAATTTTGGTCCATCTAAAAAATAGTGGGATTAAACTCACTTTCAATATCATTATAATTTTTATCATCAAGTAATAAAGGACCATCATCAAGAGCTTTATAATATAAACTTTCTAAGCACAACTCTTCATTATCATGCATCTCAATGGTTGGAGTAAATAAAGGATTATCATAAGATTTATCAATATAGCACGGATTATCATATATAACAAGATCATTTTTATCAAAAAGGGATGTTTCAAATGAATCAATGGGATCATAGCATTCATTCTCCTTTTGTAAGGAAGGAGAACAATCAAATAATGTATGAGTTAGAGAGTTACTCTCATTAGAAGGTAGAGATGGATAGCTACTCCATTCTTCCTCCTCTTGTTCGTCACTCTCCTCCTCGTTTTCATCCAATGAGCTTCCAGTTTCAACAATTTCTTCTTCCATAGGATCCTGCACGGCATTAGTCTCTTCTTCTGGGGGAGATAAACCCTTAAGATATTCAGTAATATAGCAATTTTCATCTTTGTACTTATCCATGCAATAATTAAGTATAGCAAAACTTTCAGATTTATAAGGAGCATCATCATCATTTTCAATCAAAGAAGAAATTTCATAAGCACCCTTCCATGCAATAAATTCTGTAATAGGTTCCACATCATAAAAATCATAGTTTCCTTAGCATAAGATGCTAAGGTTTCATTATCATTACCAGCACATTGAAAAGGAAGGTGTTTAAAATTCATGCTATAACTAGACTCGTCACAGCAATAAGATATATCATAATTTAAGCACAAGTCTCTAGCATAATTGTTCAGAGTATTAATTATTTTCAATAAGTGTATCCCTTTTTGTGACAAGCGGTATTCCTTATAATATTCTCGTTGATCCTCCGTGAACCCTCCTTGCCAATAATATCTAGTTTCAAAGAAGTTAACCATTGATGGCAATAACAATAAAGAGAGTAGAGAGAAAGTGAGTACTTCCCAAGTGAACCAATTAGTAGAGCTATGGCTCCCCGTCAATGGCGCCAGAAAATAGTCTTGATAACCCACAAGTGTAGGGGATCGCAACATTCTTCGCAGCTAGTATAACCCAATTTATTGATTCGACTCAAGGAGAGCCAAAGAATACTTAGAGGTCTTCGCAGCTGAGTTGTCAATTCAGCCACACCTGGAGAAGCACAAGTAACACGAGAGAGGTGAAAGCAACAGTGATTTGAGAACAATAGTAACAACAAAGTGATTTGAGAACAATAGTAATAGTAACAATGGAGGCAATGGTGCAGAAAATAGTTGATGGCGTAGTTGATGGATGAATATGGACCGGGGTTTGATAGTTTCACTAGTGACTGCTCTCCTAAGCAAATAATCATGCATTGGGTGAACAAATTACAGTTGGGCAATTAACAGAATTGCACTAATTAATTAATTATGACAAAGCATTCAGTTTATCAATCATATGTAGGCATGTCTTCCATATATAGTTGTAACTACTCGCAATGAGAATTCGCACAACATCTTTTGTCCTGCCATCCGGTTTCAGCCGGGCCAATTAAGGAACAAATGGCAATTAAGATGTTCCTTTTAATAGAACACCGGAGCAAAGCATTAACATACAATGAACACATGTAATCCTCAAGTTACTAACCATTTCCATTGATGTCCCCATTTCTGTCACTCGAGGTCTCCGGTTCCGGACTAATAACATGTGCATACAACTTGTAGATATGATCTAAGCATCAATTATATTCATGCAAACATAACGCGCCCAAATCTAAGATCATGCCATTCGTGTACTAGTGACAAGCATTAAGCATAACAACATTGCAGCAACAACAATTCATAAACATAATTAATCTGATCATAACGTGTCAATCCATCGAATCCCAACAAACACAACGCATATTACATCGGATTGATCTCGATCATGTAGGGCAGCTCACGAGAACATGGTACTGAACAACAAGGGGGAGAGAGTACCATCTAGCTACTGCTACAAACTCGTAGTCCACGGGAGAACTACTCACAACTCATCTCGGAGGCAACAGTGGCGCCGAAGATGGCTCCGGGGGACAATCCCCGTCCCGGCAGTGTGCCGGAACAGGCAATCTGACCCCCGAAACTTGTTGGCGGCGGAGCTCTGAATCGTATTTGGGAAAGGGGTTAGGGTTTTTTCGTCGGGGATGATTTTATAGGCGTCGGATGCGGCCGAGGGGTGCCCCACAGGGCAGGGGCGTGTCCCGCTCGCGGGTGGGCCCTGGGCCGCGGCCAGAGGCCGCCCCTGGCCTATGTGGGTTCCCCGAGGTCGCCCTTCTGGCTCCCTTCCTCATTTATTCTGTCGGGGAACTGTCCCAGGAACTGGGTGACTCCCTCTAGGTATCGGCAAGGGGCTGAACACGGAATCAAGCAATCCTCAACGTGCCTCGGCGACGTGGCTCGTCGAGCTCGCTGGAGAGAAAGACTGTAGAGATGAACACGCAGTATTACCCAGGTTCAGGGCCCTCTTGGAGAGGTAAAACCCCTACGTCCTGCCTTGGGTTATATTGCACTGCTTGGAGAGGTTCACAGTACAAAGAGAGCTTGTGGAGCTCGAGGTGGCTACAATGGCTAAAACCCTAGATCTCCAAGTGAAGAAGAACTAGAATCCAATGGCCCGCAGAAGAACTAAGTGTTGAACCCTTTGCCCGAACGGGCTCCCCTTCCTTTTATAGGTGTCTTGGGCCTCTTCCCCCAAAATATTGGCGGGAAGGGCTACCACATGGCGACGAAGGAAAAGGACAGGGTGCACGGTAAAGGTAGAGTCCATGGACTTGGTCCATGGCAGGAGACGGCGTCACCAAAGCTGGAAAAGGCCACCGTCCAGCCAGGACGGTGGGCCGGCGCTGCAACGGCTCGGAGTGAGCCCCACGGTGACGTCATCCTTGGAGCGGAGTGGCAGACGGTCTCCTTATCACCAAAGTGGCAACCCTTGCCACTCCTTTGCTTGGTGCTGCTTTGTTGACTGTTTTATACACGAGAATAGCAACGACAGCGCTGGCGTCACCGCGTGCTGGCGCGCCCGTAACTTTGTGGAGGACGAAGAGCCCATGTGCGCCTTGTCGAGGAGACAGAGCACGCTTGGCGAGGAAGGAACCCCCGCGAGGCTGGAGGCCTCGCCAAGCCTTTGGCTTGGTGCCCTCTCGAGGAGAGGTCCCTCGCCAAGGAAAAACCCTCGGTGAGGCTCGCCAGGCATGGGGAGCCTCTCCAGGCTTGGAGAGCCTGGTCCTTAGCGAAAATTTCTGAAGATGTAGTGGGCCCTGGCAGGCCGGCCCGTGGTACCTAGTTTCCACTGTGCCGACAGTAGCCCCCGGGCCCATGATGGGCACGCCAAAGTCGCCAACGGAGGCGAAGCGTCGAGGGCCCAACGGTGCCTGTCTGGGCCGCGGCACGTGGGGCGCAGCGGTTGCGCCCGTGGCCACGATATCCTCGGCTTCAACGGGCGATGCGGCGGGGCCCGCCACGTCCTCGGCACCTGGGCGTTAAAGCCTGCGCGCGATGATGGCGCTCGTCACTCCTCCCATTACGCCGCCGCACACGGCTCCCAAACTCCTCCTTCTTCCCAGAGCACACCATCTCCAACAGCTCCTTCTCCCTCCTTCCTCCTGCGACCATGGCGCCCCCAAAGACAGCCACCCCCAAGAAGGGCAAGGCTCCGGTGCAGGCCAGCCAGCCTGCGACGGCGTCAGGGAGCACAGAACCTGTGGCGGCGCTGCCGAAGTCTTGCATCAGTTCGGGAGGAATCGACAAGGTGCGCTACCTTGCGGCCTCGAACACCAACGAGCACGGCGCCACGGGCATGAAGCCGGCCAGCTATGGCAGTCAGCGCGGCGACGGGTACTACCCCATCTTCCTCCACAGCCTCTTCGCCGGTCTCATCCCTCCTTTCTCTGACTTCCTTGAGGCGATCTTGGAGACGTACCAGATCCAGCTTCTTCATCTCCACCCCAACTCCATCCTCATCCTCTCCATCTTCGCCTACCTCTGCGAGGCCTACATTGGCATCTGCCCCTCTGTAGAGCTCTTCCGCAACTTCTATGCGCTCCGGAGCACGGCGTCGAACGAGATGGCCGGATGCGTCTCCTTCCGCATCGCCGACGCCAGGAGCAAGTACTACATCCCCATCGCCTGGGTCGAGGGGAATGCCGTCACCAAGGTGACGAAGAAGGTGGACGACTTCCGCAAGCGGTGGCTCCTTGTCGACGCCAAGGTAAAGAACCACCTCCTGGACATGCCCGTGGCGCCGCCGAAGAAGTGGGCGCGCTGGGCAAGCGAGGCCCTCGAGGGCCCAAACGTGAAGGAGGTGTACGAGTGCTTGCGGGGGCTCCGCGACGTCGGCGTCACCGGCCAGATGTTGGCGAAGGATTTCACCAGGCGCCGCATCGCCCCCCTCCAATGGCACTCGGTGGAGATGTGGTTGTACTCGGGCCTGGAGGACAAGACACGCCTATGCAAGGACAACATCTCCCCGGACGCGCTGGACACGGTCATGGAGACTCTCTTCGCGTTGGCGGTCATCCCAGCTCTAGCCGTCGACGAGGCCCGGCCGCTCTTCACATTTGCGGAGGAGACGATACGCGAGCACCGCAGCCTCCTGCCCAGGTTTGATGAGTGGGGCATCGTGCCCGCAGGACACCGCGGGCCTCGCAATAACCCGTGGGCGGCGGCGGCGGAGGAGCAGGTGGGCGAGTCACCGGAGCCGGCCGAGACGGAGGACTCCGGTGAGGATGAGGCCCCGGGAGGTGCCGACCCCTCGGGAGGCCTGGCGAGCTCCTCGAGGAACACACCGCTTGAAGGGGACCTCCAAGTGATCTCCTCCAGCAGCGGCGAGGATGCCGCCCACGGAGCTCCCTCCCAAGGCACCGCGGAGGAAGAGGAGGAGAGCAGTAGCAAGGGAGGGCGCCGCGAGCCCCGCACCAAGGCCGCCCACGACAAGGATGCCGTGGCCGCGAGGGGTGTTCCTCACGAGGAGGCAGGAGCGCCTCCAGAAGGAGCCAGAGCCATCAGCCCTCAGCCGCCGAAGGCGAATAAGAGGGTGTGGAGGATGGCTGACGAGTAAGCCCTGGCTCCTCCTCTTTCTCTTTGGATTTTGCTTTCGAATGTCCTCCTGAAGGATTTTCTGCTTGCCCTTTGTCTTTCTTTCAGCAACCTTGCGGCGCCGAAGAGGCGACGGCTCCACAAGCTTGGAGAGATGGCCAGCACCTCCACGGCGACGCCGGCGGCGGACGAGACACGGTGTGAGGCTACTCCTCCCGCGGATGAGCACCGCGCGGAGGTGGAGGTCGAAGAGGTGGCGACATCGCCACCGCGAGCCGCCACTCCTCCCCCACAGCAGAAAACTGCGGAGGAAACGGCAGCTACCGAGGCCGCAGGTGCCTCAGGAAGGCCTGACGAGGCAAGGGCCCAGGAGGCCACCGTGGAGCCGCCTCCGGAAGGACAGGACTCCACAAGGAGGGCTGACGAGCCCGAGGCTGCGACAGGCACGGCCACCACCGAAGGGGCTGACGAGCCCATGGCCGCGGCAGGCGTGGCCACCACCGAAGGGGCTAACGAGCCCATGGTCGCGGCAGGCGCGGCCACCACATGGACCAGTAGAAGGAGAAGGGTCCAGAGCCCACCGGCGATGGCGCTGGGGAAGAGAGGGCCCAGCCCTCAGAGGGCTCCTAGCGCAAGCGGCGAAGGAGGCTCCCGCACGAGCCCCCAGCCCGCATCAGGAGCCATCGTGAGCCCAAGGCAAGGTGCCTTGGGTGCCTCGACAAGCGTCGAGATCTCTGCACCCCGCGACGACGCGGGAACCTTGGCGCTGCGGGAGCCGCGGCGCCACTCAGCACGCCGCAGCTCCATCTTCAGCCAAGCGCGGCAAACGCTCGACAGGCTGGAGAAGCAGTATGCCGAGGAGGAGCTCACCAGGGCAGAGGAGTGGGCGAGGCTCGATGAGGCCTGGGCCCTCTTCCCCGAGAGGGTGGAGCTCTGCCGCCAAGGAGACTCGCGAGAGCGTGAAGCGGCAGGCAGCTGAGACCATGGAGCAGCTGGACGCCTCGCGGGAGGCTCTTGAGGCGGAGACCGCCTCCAAGCAGCAGGAGATTGCCGCCGCGGAGCAAAAGTTCATTGCAGACTCCAAGGCCACGGAGAACATCCTGGAGGAGATCCGCGAGAGGCTGGACGCCCGCGGGAAGTAGCTGGAGCAGCGCAAAGCGGAGCTGACGTGACGCGAGGGAGAGCTCTCCGTCCGCGTGGAGGAACTGCGCCGGCGCGAGGAGCAGGTCTAGGAGCTCGAGAAGGACCAGGCCACCCGCGAGGAGGCCCTAAAATCCCGCGAGAGCCGGGTGGCCCATGATGAGGCCACCTACGCAGAGCGCCTCGAGAAGGCCAACGCCAGCCTTGCGGAGAAAAAGAAGAAGATGCAGGAGGAGGCTGACGGCAAGGTCAAGCTCATCCGGCAAAGCCTCTCCAAGGACTACGATGAGAAGGCCAAGAAGCAGGAGGAGCGCTTCACGGCGAAGCGCAATGAGCTCCAGGACCGCATCAAGGGGCTCGAGAAGGGGGAGAAGCAGATGGTCTCTCGCCTTCATAGCACCAGGGAGGCCCAAGCTCACACAGAAGATAGAGTCGTGGCCCTGGAGAAGGACCTGGGCGAGCTCCATCAGCAGATGGGGCCGGTTGCAGATGCCGCGGCGGAGGCGCAGCGCAACGCGCAGATTGGCCGAGCCATGACACGCCAGCGCTAGCGCATGCTCGAAGGCTTGGTGTCCCGTGCGCGTGCTGTCGGGGACCGCCTGGGGATCGAGGTTCCTTCCCTCGCCGTGGAAGGGAACTATGACGAGGCCGGGTACGTGTTCTTCTTCGATCGGTTCCTCACGGAGCTTGAAAAGACCGCGAAGAGCCTTGACAAGCGCGTCGTGGAGGAGAGCCGCGATCTCCTGGTCATCGCCACCTGCCGCATCTTCTCCAACCTCACGCGGCTTCATCCCTCCATCGACCTCGAGGCCATGACAGGGCCTGTCGACCTCAGCGTCCGCACACCGGCGTTGCAGAAGGCCACGGAGGCGTACGCCAGCAAGTTCGACCAAGTCGAGGAGGATGAGGATGATGGCGAGGAGGGCGCTGAGGAGGAGGAGGAAAGCGCTGCTGCGGACGGCGGGGGCACCTCAGGAGGCCCGCAGGCCTGAGCTCCTTCCTGTGGCTGGATGTGCATGGGGCACATATTATCTTAGCATTTTGCTTGTAGATCTTTGTAAAGACTTGTTTAAGCTTTATTTAAACGCGCTTGTTAATGTCCCTCGGGAGGCTTTTGTCTGTCCCCTCATGTCTTTTTTGCTCTACGTCTTAGGACCCTCTCTTAGCGCTACACCACCGCCGCTTCGGTATGTGCGAGTCAGGGCTCCCCAAGGCCGGGGGTGCGTGAGGCCTCAAGAAGTAAGATCCCACGAGGCGCGATGCCTGGGGTTCCCCTTTAACGCGCAAGCAGCCCATGAGGCATAGGAAAGAGAAAAGGGACTCGAGGGGCAAAAACCAGCGAAGGGAAATTTAACCAAGTGTTTGGACTTAGCTTGGCGAGGCGTTTCTGCCTTGGAGAGGGTGTTGGTTCCCTGGTGAGGTGTTTTTGCGTTGGAGAGGGTGTTGGTTCCCTGAAGAGGCGTTTCCCTTCGTGAGGTTGCCTGAGGCTTGTTTTGATTCTGCTTTCCTGCGTTTTGACAGATAGGCATACCCACAAGAAATACATAGCTAGATAACTTATGTGCGCTCGTAGGTTCCTTCATGTGTGTCTCGCGAGGAGAACAGGCACCAAGGTCCTTGGTGAGTTGACGTGCACGGGAGCTGGTCCATGAGTTCAGAGCTCTCTGAGGAGTTGACATGCATGATAGCTGACCCGTGAGTTCAGAGCTCGGATCCCTTGGGTTTGAGGCGCTGCTGGGATGCTCCCGAGGCACAGGCACCATGCTCAGCCCCCGCTCGCGAGATGCACAGGAGGGATCATACGAGCAAGGATGAAAATGCAACAATATAACTGCTTACCGATGCAACATCATAAGCTGGCGCGAAGCGCAAAGGTTCAAAGTGACCTGAAAACAAGAGTTCATTACACTGGCGTGGCCAGAATTACAAAATCCGCCATGTCGGGCATGGGGTTCCACATTCAGTGGCTGAGACTCTCACGGCCCGTGGCGACGCGTGTAGAGAGAGCTCAGAGGGGGCCCCTATGCGGGGGTGGCTTTCTTTGAGCCTGCGGTCCACCATGTCTGGGCATGGGGATCCACCTCGCCAAGGCATGGTGCTTGAAGAAGTCACCTTGCCGAGGCGTGGTGGCTTGGGAGTCTTCTCGAACGGCCCGTGGCAACGTATAGTAGAGAGGGGAGCCCGAAATTTTTCCTCGTGGAGGTTGATGGAGCAAAGCTCTCCCTTGGCGCAAAAAGTTGCTTGCAAAAAGTTGCTCGTCGGGGACGATCATGGGTAGAACTTGCGCATGTGCTGGATGTTCCAGGGGTTGGCGACAGGGATGCCGTCCTCCGTCTCGAGCCGTGCAGAGCCAGGCCTGGCGATGTGCACGACTCTGTAGGGTCCTTCCCACATTGGCGAGAGCTTGTGGAGACCTGCCCTGGAGAGGATTCTCCTCAGGACAAGGTCTCCTGCTTCGAGAGTGCGCGGGCGGATGTGGCGGCTGTGGTAGCGGCGGAGATCTTGCTGGTACCTTGCCGCTCTCAGGGCCGCATTGCGGCAGAGCCCTTCGAGCAGCAACAGGTCATTGTTGCATAACTCGTCCAGCTCGGCCTCCTTGAAGGCCAAGACTCGCGGAGTGCCGTGGGTGATCTCGCTGGGGAGGACAACTTCAGCGTCATAGACGAGAGAGAACGGCGTCTCACCAGTGGGCTTTGTTGGCGTGGTGCGGATGGACCAGAGCACCGAGGGGAGCTCATCGATCCAGTGCTTGCCGCTGGCCTTGAGGCGGTTGAAGCTCCTTGTCTTGAGGCCCTTGAGCACCTCGGCGTTGGCTCGCTCAGCCTGCCCGTTGCTACGTGGGTGAGCCACCGAGGTGTAGCAGATCTGGGCGCCGAGGCTACCGCAGTACGACTTGAAGGCGCCGCTGGTGAATTGCGAGCCGTTGTCGGTGATGATGCGGTTGGGCACGCCAAAGCGGCAGACCAAGCTCCTGATGAATTTGACCGTCGATTTCGCCGGGATGGTGCACACGGGTTCCACCTAAGGCCACTTGGTGAACTTGTCGATGGCGACGTAGAGGTAGCGGTAGCCCCCGAGCGCTCGCAGGAAAGGCCCCAACAGGTCGAGCCCCCAGACCGCGAACGGCCAGGAGAGCGGGATAGTTTGGAGTCCTTGCGCGGGCTGATGAATTTGCTTGGCGTGGAATTGGTAGGCATCGCAGGACTGGACGATTGCAGCCGCATCTTGAAGCACCGTGGGCCAGTAAAAACCACTCCTGAAGACCTTGCCTGCGAGGGTGCGTGAGGATGAATGGTGGCCGCACTCTCCCCTGTGGATGTCATTGATGAGCTGGCGGCCTTCCTCGGCAGGGACGCACTGCAACGCAACCCCATTGGGGCGCTTACGGTACAAGTCTCCATCGTGGAGGCAGTAGGACTTGGCCTGGCGAGCAACCCTCTCGGCCTCTGCATCTTCTTCGGGAAGGACTCGATTCTGTAAGTAGTTCTTGATCTCGTCGATCCAGCCAGTGTCTTGGCGCACCAGGGTCATCAGCAGGCGATCGCCTGAGGGCAGCCCACAGTCTGGTGCTCCACCTGATGGGGCTGGTGGGAGCTCCTCGTTGATGCTCATGTTGACCGCTGGTTGCTTGACCGAGGCCTTGGCGAGTCTTTCCTCGAACACTCCAGGCTTCTGGGCTTCCCTTCTTGCCGCTCGCCTGGCGAGCTCATCTTCTTCTTGGTTTTCTCCTCGCGGGATATGCTTGAGCTCCATGCCCCTGAAGTGCTTCTCGAGCTTGCGTACCTCTTCAAGGTAGGCCACCATGTAGGTGTCCTTAGGCGTGTAGCTCTTGTTGGAGAAGTTGACGAGTAGCTGGGAGTCGCCCTTGATGAGGATGCGCTTGATGCCGAGGGCAATGGCAGCTCTGAGCCCAGCGAGGAGGCCTTCATATTCAGCAATGTTGTTGGAGACCTTGTCGTTGTCCTTGAAGCATAATTGGACGGCGTAGTAGAGCTTGTCGCCTGTTGGCGAGGTCAGGACAGCGCCAGCCCCTGCACTCCGGGCCGCGAAGGCGCCGTCGAAGTGCATGTTCCAGTAGCTGGGCTCCGTCTCTCCTGAGGCTGTGATCTCTTCCTCTTGAGGCTCCTCTTCGCGTGTGTCCGTCCATTCAGCCATGAAATCAGCCAGCGCCCTGCCCTTGATGACCCTTGTGGTGTCGAATTCCAGCTCGAAGGGTTGTAGCTCGATGCCCCAGCTTGCAACGCGATCTGTTGCGTTTGGGTTGCGCAGGACTTGCTCCAGGGGGTATGAGGTGACCACCTTGACAGGGTGACCCTGGAAGTAGTGCCGCAGCTTCCTGGAGGCGTTGAGGAGCGAGAAGAGGAGCTTTTGCTGCATGGGGTAGCGCTCGCGAGCGTCCCGCAGCATTGTGCTGAAAAAGTACGCGGGATGCTCGACGAGGGTGGTTGTTGACGTGGCAGCGGTTGGCTCCTCTTCAGGCTTGGTGGAGTCCTTGTCAAGGTTCTCTTGAGGCCCCATTTGTAGAGGCTCGGCATGAGGCTGGAGGCTTGTCGAGGCTGCTTCCTTATCGTGGGGTTCTGGGCTTGGCGAGGCGGAACTCTGCTTGGTGAGGACTCGCTCTTCCCTTTCAGCCACCAAGACCGCGCTTGCCGTCTGAGGAGTGGCTACAAGATACAGCTTCAGAGGCTCGCGAGGGCGTGGGGCAACCATGATAGGTGGGCTCGCCAGATATTTCTTCAGGTCCTCAAAGGCTTTTTCTGCTTCAGGGGTCCACTTGAAAGGACCAGACCTCTTCATGATCTTGAAAAATGGCAGTGCCCTCTCGCCGAACTTGGAGATGAAACGGCCAAGGCTGGCCATACATCCCGCCAAGCGTTGCATGTCCTTGAGGCGACGAGGAGGCTGCATCGCTTCTATGGCCTTGATCTTGTCGGGGTTTGCCTCGATGCCGCGGTGAGACACCAGGAACCCGAGGAGTTTGCCTGAAGGGACCCCGAAGACGCACTTGGCGGGGTTCAGCTTGATGTTTACCTTGCGCAGGTTGGCAAAGGTCTCCTCGAGGTCCTTGATGAGCGTGTCCTTCTCGCGGGTCTTGACCACGATGTCGTCGACGTAGGCCTCTGCATTCCTTCCCATTTGAGCCCCCAAGGCGATCCTCATGAGGCGCTGGAAAGTGGCACCGGCATTTTTCAGGCCGAAGGGCATGCAGACGTAGCAAAACACACCACAAGGGGTGAGAAATGCTGTCTTCTCCTCGTCCTCCTTCGCCATCTTGATCTGGTGATAGCCTGAGAAGGCATCCAGAAAACAGAGGAGTGCGCGGCCGGCGGTGGAGTCCACGATCTGGTCAATCCTCGGGAGGGGATAGGGGTCCTTGGGGCAAGCTTTGTTGAGGTCGGTAAAGTCGATGCAGAGGCGGCTTCCTCCGGTGTGCTTGGGGATGACCACACCATTGGCGAGCCAAGTGGGATGGACAACTTCCTTGATGATGCTAGCTTTCTTCAACTTTTCTACTTCCTTGACGATGAAATCTTGCTTCTCTGGCGCCTGGCGTTGCGTCTTTTGCTTCACGGGGCGTGCGTTTGGACACACGGCTAAGTGGTGCTCGATCACCTCCCTCGGTACGCCGGACATATCTGACGGTGTCCAAGCGAACATGTCAGAGTTTGCCCTGAGGAAGGCGATGAGCGCGCTTTCCTATTTGGGAGGCAGGTTGGTGCCGATGGTGACGCTAGCCCCCGATCCGCTTGCCTCCAGAGACACCTTCTTTGTCGCGGCCTTCTCCTGAGAGAACAGCTGCTTCTTCTTCGCGGGGGGCCTCGGGAGGGGTTCCTCGTCCTCGTCAGCGGGGGACGTCACCACGGCAGCCTTGGAAGCCGCTTGCGCAGCGTACAGGGCGTCTGAGACCATGCCGCAGATGACGATGGTGCCACCCGAGCCAGGGAGCTTGACGAGGTTGTAGGCGTGGTGGGTCACCGCCATGAACTTGGCGAGGGCGGGGTAGCCGAGGATGGCGTTGTAGGGCAGGCCGATGTGCGCGACATCGAAATCGATCAGCTCGGTGCGGTAGTTGGCCTGCGTGCCAAAGGTGACTGCGAGCCTGACTTGTCCCAATGGGGTAGTGAGTCCCTCTGTCACCCCTGAAAAGGGCCTGGTGGGCATGAGCCGCTCGTAGGGCACCTGAAGCTTCTCGAAGGTCTCGACAGAGATGACATTGAGGCCTGCACCCCCATCGATGAGCGTCTTGGAGACTGCAATGTTGTTGATGGTGGGGGTACAGACCAGCGGGATGGTGCCAACAGTTGAAATGGACTTGGGGTGGTCGCTGGAGTCGAAGACGATGGGGCACTGGGACCACTTGAGGGGCCTAGAGGCCTCAACCCCGGGAAGCGCTGCCGCGATTTCGGGAGCGAGTTGCTTGAAGTGGCGGTTGGAGCTGGGGGCCTGAGCCCCGCTAAGGATGCAAGCGGCCCCACGAGGCACCTGATAGCCCTCAGGAGTCTCGGCAGGGAGGATGTCGTTCGCGGGCTGGGCGGCGTTGGCTTGGGGGTTCTGTTGGTAGTCGTCGTTGTATTTGTTGTTCCAGCGTCGCCCCCCGCGGCCGCCGCGGCCGCCATGTCCTTGCTGCCGCTCGTTGGCCTCGCGAGCCTCACGAGCCTCGCGAAGCCTCTTGAGGTCGTAGCAGTCCTCGGTGGCATGGGAATGCCTGTTGTGGTAGATGCAGAAGGGGCGATCATCTTTCTTTTCGGTGCCCGCGGCTGGCGCGGTAGCGCGAGGCTGCTTGGCGTCAGGCTCAGCCGCGAGGACCGCAGTGGTCTTGCGCTTCTCGGAGGATTTCTTCTTCTTGGAGCCCTCGGCGAGGTCCCCTGGCTCGTTCTTGATGAACAAGCGGCCCTCCTCAGCCTTGGCGCACTTGTCCGCCAAGTCGAAGAGCTTGACGACGGTGGTGATGTGGTCGTGGATGCCCAGCTTTTCGAGCATCCGCACGTCCGTGACCCCAGCCTGGAAGGCTGAGATGACCTGCGCGTCGGTGGCGTTGGGGATCTTGTTGTGCACCTGGCTGAAGCGCTGGATGTACTTGCGGAGGGTCTCGCCAGGCTTTTGGCGTACTGCACAGAGGTCGTTGTACGTGAGGCCGTGCTCGTACGTGCCCTTGAAGTTGGCGACGAAGCACCGGCAGAGCTCCTCCCAGGTGCTGATGGACTCAGCGGGGAGATTGGTGAGCCACGAGGACGCGGAGTCCTTGAGGGCCATGGGGAACCAGTTCGCCATGACTTTGTCGTCGCCCCCGGCGGCCTGGATGGCCAGAGTGTAGAGCTGCAGGAACTCCAAGGGGTTGTTCTTGCCGTCGTAGCGCGGAGGGAGGTCCGGCTTGAACTTGACCGGCCAGACGACGCGACGGAGGCTGTGAGTGAACGCAACCGCCGTGCCGTAGGTGACCACGCCGTTGGCGAGGGAGGCGCGGAGGTGGCGCCCTGCGGTGGCGACGTCCTGGACGGCGCGGTTGTGGCGGTTCTGCCCGCGCTCGATGCTCACGCGGGCGTCCTCAGGGGCTCGCTGCACGATTTGGCAGTCATGCGGTGATGATGCGTGCGATGCAGCGTGGTTGTCGCGGGGAGGAGTCGCTACCGGAGCAGGTTGTGGTGGAGCTGGAGTGGGCGCGGGATGGAGAGGGGGTGCGGGAGGAGCGCCATGCGCCACGTCCCCCACGCGCCCAGAGAGAACCAGGGAACGAGACGGCGCAGGAGCGCCGATGCGAGTGGCGCCGACGAGCTCGGAGAGGCGGTTGAGCCAGGCCTCTTGAGCCTCCGGCGTGGGACGGTACTGCAGCAGCTCCTGCGCCATGAGGAGCGCAGTTGTTGGGCTGGGCGCAGGGCGGCCCAGCGAGGAGGCAGCGCGGTCCCGCGACGGGTGCAGGGAGGAGGCCTCTTCCTCGCCGAGGTCGTCCTCGGCGTGGCCATCGTCATTGTCCTCCGGGTGTTCGACGTAGGGCTCGGGGTCGACGCGGCGCTCCGGAGCAGCGCCTCCGCGCGGGCGGCCAGCAGGAGGTGCGGTGGCGGCGCTTGCTGTCCGGCGAGCGAGACGTTCGGCGCGAGAGCCGGCCATGGCTGTGTCGAGGTTGAAGACGCGTCTCAGCCCCCTACCTGGCGCGCCAAATGTCGGGGAACTGTCCCAGGAACTGGGTGACTCCCTCTAGGTATCGGCAAGGGGCTGAACACGGAATCAAGCAATCCTCAACGTGCCTCGGCGACGTGGCTCGTCGAGCTCGCTGGAGAGAAAGACTGCAGAGATGAACACGCAGTATTACCCAGGTTCAGGGCCCTCTTGGAGAGGTAAAACCCCTACGTCCTGCCTTGGGTTGTATTGCACTGCTTGGTGAGGTTCACAGTACAAAGAGAGCTTGTGGAGCTCGAGGTGGCTACAATGGCTAAAACCCTAGATCTCCAAGTGAAGAAGAACTAGAATCCAATGGCCCGCAGAAGAACTAAGTGTTGAACCCTTTGCCCGAACGGGCTCCCCTTCCTTTTATAGGTGTCTTGGGCCTCTTCCCCCCCAAAATATTGGCGGGAAGGGCTACCACATGGCGACGAAGGAAAAGGACAGGGTGCACGGTAAAGGTAGAGTCCATGGACTTGGTCCATGGAAGGAGACGGCGTCACCAAAGCTGGAAAAGACCAACGTCCAGCCAGGACAGTGGGCCGGCGCTGCAACGGCTCGGAGTGAGCCCCACGGTGACGTCGTCCTTGGAGCGGAGTGGCAGACGGTCTCCTTATCACCAAAGTGGCAACCCTTGCCACTCCTTTGCTTGGTGCTGCTTTGTTGACTGCTTTATATACGAGAATAGCAACGACAGCGCTGGCATCACCGCGCGCTGGCGCGCCCGTAACTCTGCGGAGGACGCAGAGCCCATGTGCGCCTTGTCGAGGAGACAGAGCACGCTTGGCGAGGAAGGAACCCCCGCGAGGCTGGAGGCCTCGCCAAGCCTTTGGCTTGGTGCCCTCTCGAGGAGAGGTCCCTCGCCAAGGAAAAACCCTCGATGAGGCTCGCCAGGCTTGGGGAGCCTCTCCAGGCTTGGAGAGCCTAGTCCTTAGCGAAAATTTCTGAAGATGTAGTGGGCACTGGCAGGCCGGCCCGTGGTACCCTAGTTTCCACTGTGCCGACATCTTCAATAAAAAATCGTCGTAAATTTTCGTCCAATTCCGAGAATATTTTCAGAAGTAACTTTCTACAACAAAATCCGCACAAAAACAGGGAACTGACACTGGATATCTTGTCAATAAGTTAGTCCAATAAAATTCCTCAAATTGATATAATAATGTAGCATAAACATGTAATAATGATGGGAATCAAGCATGACACGATAAAAAATTATAGATACGTTTGACACGTATCAGAGGCCAAGCCGGTGAGGAAGATGGAATGGAGATAGGGCTAGGACGGAAGAAACTTTGTAATTTAATGCTATGATCATCCAAATAAAAATAAGAATTTGTTGCTCCCTCGAATTCCAACTACCCAATACTTGTACAACCAAACAAAAAAAATCTGTAATGCCAGTCCATTTATGTGCCTTAGATGATTTGGTATTCAGTCAAATTCAATGGCTTATGCTGAAACAAGACATCAAATAGAGCTCTGAACAAATTTGGTGGGTGTCAATTCGATTCCTCTCCTAGTATCGCTACTACTCTCTTTATTCTGCATGTTAGGCTTAGACTGCTCACAGTTGGAAGTAACATATACTTGTATCGAGCATACGATACTAGTCTATGTTACTATCTTTATAGTGGGTAGTAACATATTTCTGATATCATGTTATATTGTATTTATTAGGCTATAGACTCATATTTTCTACCTCCTCTCTTTTTATTAATTGACAGGGTAACATACAAGCTTTGCATGTGATAGTAGCCAAAAAAAATATTGCTAACCCAATATATACATGCATGTGCCAAAAATCATTAATAGATACACCACATAATAAACAATACATTGTACTAGTTGTCTTTTAAATTTTTATTAATCATATTTTTTTGAGGAAAACATGGTCTATTATTTATTCAAAATAAAGGATACAAAGTATGAATCCCAGGGCTCTAAAAGCCATACATAACGACCACGAGACAAAGATAGTACTAATAGCGTGCTAAGAAACAATACATTGACAGGCTTAAAACATCAAGGATTAAGTATATATTTCACCCCCAAATGTTACACATTGGACACAGTTCACCCCAAACTTAAAATTGGGAGTTTTTAAACCCTCAAATCCACAAAACCGGATAAATAACCCCCTACCACTCAATTTTAGTGGTTTTGGACGAATTTGAGTGGTATTGGGCAACGTTGGGCTGTTTTGGCTTGCTGACTTGACTTGCTGACGTGGCGGACTAATTGACGCCGTTTGTGCGCGGTGGGACCCACTTGTCAGTCGCTCTCTCCCGTGAAGCTACGCTCACCCCGTGCAGCAGCAGCAGCAGCTAGCTCCAACTAACAAGTGAGCTTCCTTTCTAGTATAAAGAATCATGGGCAGCCACACTTACAAGTGAGTGAGGTAGCTAGCTGGTGTGATCGATGGACTGGTACGCGTGGCTGTCCAAGGCGGGGCTGACGCCGGCGGCGACGTACGAGTACGGGCTGCTGTTCAGCGAGAACGAGCTGGAGCCGGCCGACGCGCCCGACTTCGACCACGACCTGCTCAAGAGCATGTCCGACGAGCTCTGCGCTCGTCCTATGCTCTGCGCTCGTCCTATGCTCCGCGGTGACGGAGAGGTCGAGCAGCGGCAGCAGAGCTCGAGCATGCGCAGGAGGTCCCGACCCCGAGCTCGTCGCGCTGAGGAACGGCGGCGCGCTGCAGCCGCGAGCTCGTCGCGCTGATTGGTGGGCGTCGGCGCCGTGCGCACGCAGGACGCGCTCCTCCGCCGCCCTCGCGCCTCCACCTCCTCCGTGCGCCGCGCGCTCGTCGACGCCGCACGCGCCGCCGCGGCAGCCGCCTCCGCGTCCGTCCCCTCGCCCCACCGCTCCGCCCGCGTCCGTCCCCTCGCCCCACCGCTCCGCCCGCGTCCGCCGCGGCAGCCAGGCGTCGAGGCACTCGCGGTGGAAGACGTGGCGGCACCGGAGCTCGCGCACCTCCTCGCCCTCGTCGATCCGCGAGAGGCAGAACACACAGTCCACGGTGGCGTCCGTCCCTTTGTTGCGGTACACCGCGACGGCGAGGAGGTCGAGGAACTTGGGCGGCAGCAGATCGTCCTGCGGGAACAAGCCGCCAAGCACGGCGGGGGAGGAGGACGAGGACGGCGAATAGGAGAAGCTGCCGCCAGCGCGCGCGATGCGGTAGCCAAGGAAACCGGAACGCGAGGATCTGCAGCGGCGACGACGTCGTCGTCCACGCCGGCGCCGCCTCACGGCGGGGGACGGGCGTCAAGAAGATGGTGCTCATGATCACGTCATATGCCACATCATCGCCACATCACTACCACGTCATCCCACAAAACCACCAAAACTATTCAAAACCACCTTAGGGGGTGATTTATCCGGTTTTGTGGATTTGAGGGTTTGAAAACTCTCAATTTTAAGTTTAGGGTGAATTGTGTCCAATGTGTGACATTTGGGGGTGAAAACTATACTTAATCCAAACATCAACTACGCGGGCTTGTATGGGCTGGCAAATGGGCCAATTCGTCGTACTCTCGTTTCAGCATTTCTTTTGGAGTAGTTTTGCGTTTTTTACTTCTCAATTCTTTTTTGCGTTTTCTTCTGGCTCGCGGCTCTTACTGCTCCGGCGGTGGCGGTCGGCGGCGGGGAGGTCGAAGAGCGTTGCAACCTTGTGCGAGAGGTTCGAAGATCTGGGAGGAGGAGGGGGCTATGGAGAGCGACCTGGTGTTGCTAGATCCGATAGCAGCGGCCGAGCCACCGAGCGCGCCGGAACGCGCATCTGCGGTGGACGGGTTGAGGCTCTCGGAGGAGCCCTCCCACTACGCCTGGGAGTCTCCTAGGATGTGTAGAGCCGCCGCCGTAGATGAATTCGGTATGCCAGTGTGGGGAATATGATCAAGAGTTTGGGATTTTTGTGCCTGTTCTTTTTTTGGATTGTATTTTCTGCTCGACCTGAGTAGGATCAAATGGTACAATGACTAGGTGTAGTGCAAAATTGAGCTCGAATGTTACATGATAAGGACGAGGTGATCAATGGAGGAGGCAGAGGATAGGTTATGGCTAAACATAATTGACATATATACTCATATTTGAGGTCCCTTGGACACCAATAATGGTAAAACAAACGTTGCTCTAAAAAACAGTGGTAGAACAAACTAGCTGACATTTTGACAAGAAAGTTAGCAAGATCTTTCGTGTCCATGGTATAGGTTATAGAGGCACCATATTCTGTTGCAAATATTTAACTTATCCTGTTGCTGTATTTGCAGCATTGCTAACAATGCACTGGGTCAAGGATGCTGATGCTGATGCTGATTTCTAATTTGACAGAAACATTTACTATCATAGGTCGCATCAACTTCAGGGGCAATGAAAATGATGTATACATATCCTAGGTTGGCCTTGTACAAATTGACTTTGAAATGGGAACTTGCTGACTGCTGGCATTAGAAATTCCATTGCACCCACCCATGAAGGCTACTTGAAGATATATGCACATTTTCCCAACTATATATTGCTGCTTATACTCATCAACACCGAAGGAAACTGCAGTTTCTGTTATCTCCCCAGTCAGCGACTAGAAATTAAAGTGGACTGTGCGCGCGAAATGGCTCCGGATGTTTGTGTTCAGTTCTTGATTCTTATAACAGTTGCATGGCAACTCATCGCTCCAATTCATGGCCAGCTCGATTCTCTAGGTAATTTTCTGATTTCTGTGTGTTCCTTCTCGTGTTCTTTAGATACCTTTCTTAACTTGATTGAATAGGAGTAAAAGTTGAATATTTCCTCATTTCCATGCTCCTCTGGGGATGAAGATGCACCCATACTCATTTTCTTAAAATGCTTTGCAGTTTCATGCTTGTAATGATTTATCAAAACAAGTGATGTTTCTTGACAGGGTTCATAAGCATCGACTGCGGCATACCAGAGAATACCTCCTACAGTGATCAGTCATCATCTGGGCTACGATATGTCTCTGATTTTGGGTTCATCGACACAGGGCTAAATCGTGAGGTCAACCCACCGTATAACAAGCGGGACATGGCTGACCGCTACATCACCGTGCGGTACTTCCCTGTTGGCACGCGCAACTGCTACACACTCCGGCCGCTTGTGCCAGCAGACAAGTACCTTGTCCGGGCTACCTTCTACTACGGCAACTACGACGGGCTGAACAAGCTCCCTGTCTTTGACCTCTACCTTGGTGTCAACCGCTGGACCAGCGTGAACATCTCATATGCCGGCAGAGCATACGTGCTAGAATTGGTGGTGGTATCACCAGCAGATTACATTCAGGTCGTCACCTACTCCTTTTATCAACCTCTAGCTCATATGCAAACAGTTAAATTTTATTTGAAGTTTTTCACATGCTCCATGAGTTAGAACCATAAAAACGGGTGCTATGCCATATGATTTCCCTTCATTCATTTGAAAATTAAGTAAGTTAGCTCTCAATTTCACTTTACATGAACAGGTGTGCCTGGTGAACACAGGGTGGGGTACACCATTCATCTCTGGGCTTGATTTGAGGCCCGTGAAGACCAACCTGTACCCTGAAGCCACTGCCAACCAGTCGCTGGCTCTGCTCAACTTGTTCCGGCCATCGGTCACCAACTTCGGCTTCAACCGGTACCAGTTCTGGGGTGCTATTGCTCCTATATACAGGTGAGTCAGCTAACTTGGATGTATGGATGGTCTATCTTATTCTGCACATAATAAATTCTTGTGTAAGAACTAAAGTACATCAGGTCTACTTGTCCCAAGTTTATTTTCGGGACAGCATGTTGCTTGCTGCGGTGGATAAGCTAACTAGCAAAACTAAACCAATATTGCAGCCAGAGGATATTTGATCTCTATATTTTGTGTGTAATTTGACTGTGTGATGTGTACTTGTGTCAGCCATTTCTTGGTTGAGGCTAAGTTGAGTGATTCTAGTAGGATATTCTCTGCTCTATTTTTTCTTGCGGTCCCGTGTCTTCCAACAAGATATATTTTTTGCTTAGCATATAGTGCAGTATAAACACTTAAATGGTCTGTGAAATAGCGATAGTCTGCTCTATCTTTTCCATGTACAAAACCTTTTGAAAATACTCTGTTCCTTTTATTTCTAGAATGCCTATTGTGGGAGTTTCCCCTACAATCCGTTATCCTGGTGAAAAAAAAAAGAATTTACCTTTTCTTCTCATTTGTTAATTATTTCTTTTGTCAACCTATCTCATACAATATAAAGTGCACTGCTTTCCATACAAAGCCATCGTGTTTGGGAAATTGTTTTAACAGATTCATTTATGATTTTTATCAATATGTTGTCACTTTTGATTGTAAATATTTGATTAATCATTTCCTTTGCAGGTACCCATATGATCCATACGACCGCATTTGGCAAAGGTATGATAATGGTCCTGCCTGGACCAATGTGACAATATCCCAGACTGTCCAAACCTCCAACATAACCAACTTTGACGTGCCTTCGTTGATAATGCAAAGTGCTGCCACTCCGTTAAACAGCACTCGAATTGACTTTTCATGGAGTTCTTCAGACCCCTCCATCAACGATGGCAACATGACCTACCTCCTGTTACTCTATTTTGCGGAGTTACAGCAACTACCAAGCAATGCACTGAGGCAGTTTGATATCCTTGTTGACAATGCTACATGGAATGGTAGCCAGCATTACACACCGAAATTCTTATCTGCGGAGGCTGTGTCTAGGCTAGTTCATGGGTCAGGCCAACATAGTGTCTCTCTTGTTGCCACACCGAGCGCCACACTCCCACCAATCTTAAATGCCTTCGAGATATACTCTGTACAGCAGTTGACTGGATTCACGACAAATATTGGAGATGGTACCTCAATTTTTTTCCTGAAGTTTCTTTGTTTTTTATCCTTCAGTTTAGTTTTCTTTGTTTTAGATAGGAAATGGTCATTTAGTTTGGTTGCAAGATAGTTTAGTGCCTTATTTTGTTGATCTTTGTGCCTGGGTTCTTCCAGATATACTCATTTAGTAGGCATTTAGCTTACAAGTTCAGTTTTGGGAGATTAACATAGTACACTTTTTGGTATGTGCATTTAATCAGCGAAGGCCATGATGACAATTCGGGGGAAGTTTGGTGTAAAGAGAAACTGGATGGGCGATCCCTGTGCTCCTAAAACATTTTCCTGGGACGGCTTGAACTGCAGTTATTCTTCTTCTGGCCCGGCATGGATAATGGCTCTGTAAGTTCAAAATGTGCAAAAAAATACTATTCTACTTCCTGTTGTAAACATAACGATGGGTGATCCCTGTGCTCCTAAAATATCTTCCCGGAATGGCTTGAACCCAATTAATTTTGAGAAGTAGAAGAAAGATTGATGCATACTCGCACCTCCAGTATCGAAAATATCTTCCCGGAATGGCTTGAACCCAATTAATTTTGAGAAGTAGAAGAAAGATTGATGCATACTCGCACCTCCAGTATCGAAAAGACAGATACACACATTTATCTGAAATTATTTGGTTTTCTACAGGAACTTGTCATTCAGTGGATTAACTGGTGGAATTGATGCATCTCTTGGTGGTTTAAAATCCCTTCAGCACTTGTAAGTTGTTCATATCATCATACGGCATTTACCCAATGTGTATGCTCTTCTTTGACACATTTGCATGTACATATCGTTATTGTTTCAAACATAAATAAATAGAGGTAGGCAGTTTTCCCACCCAGCTGCACCGGGTTCGAACCCGGGTGGTGAACTGGTGACTTTTCCCTTGATTGGGCCCAACAGAGATGGCATAATTTTTTTCAATTTAACTCCACATATCTGAAATGATTATATATAATTTTCCATCTTATTTTAGCTTTTTATTATATTCATGCATCAAATGCAATTTCAGGGACCTGTCCAATAACAATCTCTCTGGTCCAATACCTGACTTTCTGGCACAAATGCCATTACTCATATTACTGTAAGTATCATGTTCATACAGCATCACTTGCAAACTCTGTACAATCATTCACGATATTGTTTCTTCTGTATCTTCCAGTGACTTGTCAAGCAACGAGCTTAGTGGATTGATCCCTGCAGGTTTGCTGCACAAGTCTCAAAATGGATCCTTGTCACTAAGGTTGCATTACATGGGAAACTTACTGATTTTACTTGTTAATTTGCTCAAAATTATATGATGACCATTCTCTTCTCCAAATTTAATGAGTTCAGTTATTATTTTTGTCTGATGCTAGGTTTGGTAATAATCCCAATCTATGTGAAAGTGGCGCTTCTACATGTAAGCAGAACAAGGGAAGCAACAAAACAACGTTAATAGTCTTGGCGACGGTCATTCCAGTAGCAACAGCAACTCTAATGTTTATGGCAGCTGTTCTTATTTTTCACCGAATGAGAAACAAACAAGGTACCATTTCAAGGTTGACACCACGAATCTGCATTAAAATGAACTATGTTTATCACGTCACACAATCTGATATTGTACCAGCTTCACGTATGGTGTACAACTCAAGGCCTAACAGCCCCCGAGATCAGTCGACCATATTTAAGAACAGGCAGTTGACCTACAAAGAGCTAAAGCTTATGACAGATAACTTCAGAGAAGAAATAGGGCATGGAGGATTTGGAACCGTCTTCCTCGGGCACCTGGAGGATGGAAATCCAGTTGCCGTCAAGATATGTACGCGGAAAACCTCCCAGGGTGACAGGGAATTTTCAGCAGAGGTAAGTTGTACGTCCATCGAAGTAAACCTGCATTGTACTTGGTTGAATGCTACAAATCCTGTAGTGCACTCTGCAGGCTCGACACCTGGGGAGAGTTCATCATAGGAATCTGGTCTCGTTGATTGGATATTGCAAAGACAAAAAGCGCCTTGGCCTCGTGTATGAATTCATGCATGGAGGCGACCTTGAAGACCGTCTAAGAGGCATGTCAATCACCACTAGCTGAAGATTAAAAAAAAGAAATACTATCAAACTAATTAGTTTTCATATAGCTGTCACAAAATAGAATTCGGAAACCTAATCTACTACCATGTGGATGTTAGGCACAGGCGAGGCCTCTGCTGTTGTACCTCTTACTTGGCATCAACGCCTCAAGATTGCTCTGGATTCTGCTCAAGGTTTGTGTGATTACATATCACCAATTCATCGTTGACATTTCCATTATTGTTTTAATAATGGAAACTGGCTCCTAAGCGAGGCATATTCAAAAATATAAATCATCATTGACATCTAAAATTAGTTTTCGTCCTGGCTAGAGACCTCAGTGGTCTGAGAGGTTAGCTGTTGGATGTTGATCTGATGGCTTTAAAGGATGAATAATAATAATAATTTAAGCCTACATAAGTCAAGATGTACTGTGCACAAATCTTAGAGCAAGATCTAATGGCTGATCTCATCTCAGTTGACCAAGTGTTAGCAACTTTATTAGCTTTTACTGCTTCAGTTTGACCATATTTATCAGTTAGCTGATTGCTGCCTGTCTGCAGGACTTGAGTATCTGCACAAGTCATGCGAACCTCCATGTAACAGCCCAGATTTGGTACCCTAAAAATACGGGCCAAATTTTCACTTTTTGCTTTGTATTGCATCATGGCATAATTATTTAAATTGCTAATTTTAAATAAAGCAACACTTGGAAACAAAGCAACACCTTACAACACGGGAAGCAACACCCTTCCTCAAATTCCCAAAACTGAATGCTTTGCCCAAAATGGCCAAACCAACTTATTCTTGAATTTCCAAATTGTCCCGGAAGTTCTAAGAATTTATTTTTATAAATGCCAAATAAATAAATTAAATATGAGGACTTAAATTGGCTTAATTCAATTTCTAATTTTGGAACCAAGTTGAACTTTCCAAAAATCTACAATAAAAATATGGGGTGATTCATTATTATAATATGAGCCTCCATAAATATTTTCATAATTTATTGAGTTGCTTAAGTTCTCCAAATAAATGAATTTGGGAAAATATTAAAATTCCCTTATCTAAACCCTGTGAACAAATCATGACCAAAACATTTTATTTTGCTTCCCAAATTTTTGTGGAGTTTCTAAAGGACAAGGGAAGACTCTATGAATTTTTGTTGAATTTTATAAAATATTTTAGGGCCTCAATTAAATCCAACTAATTGCTTCTGGACCACTTTGCAATTATGGAACTTTGGGCCAGGGGGGTTTTTGCGAAAATCTTCCTTCTTCCTCCACAGTGCCGGGAGGCACTGGCGCCATGCCTCCCGCGCCCATGCCGTCGTGGTCGCACTGCCCAGCGCGTGCCGTGCCCCCCTCGTGGTCAAAGACGAGCTCAGGACGCTCACCTGCCCCCGTTGCTCCTTTTCCCACTCCACCTGCTCCTTTTCCCCTCCCTTCTCCTGCTTGCACCGCCGCCGCGCCGAGCTCGCTCTCGCCGGCAAATAGCCGTCGATTGGCGCTTTCCCGCGTAGGTCGAAGCGGACGGGAAGGTCCGCCGCACTCTCCTCTCTCTCCCCACCAAAGGAATCGTCGCGGGGAGCCCGGAGTCGTCGCTCCCGTCCTCGACACCTCCCGCACCGGCCGCCCTCCGCCGAGTCCGATTCGTCGCCGTCGATTCACCGCCACTGGAGCTTCCCCGGACCCGCCGACGTCGCCAACCGCTCCGCCACCACCCGTTCTTCCTCTACACCGGCCGAATCGGGCCAGGGTGGCGCGGTTCCGACGAATTCGTCCTCGGCTACCCGACCACCACCGCTGCCGCCCGGACCGATTCCCGTCGATCCCCGCCCTCTGCTCCATCGCCGAGCACGCCCACGAGCCACGGGTGAGCTAGCTCCCCTCTTGCTCTTCTTCCGCGCCCCTCTCCCTTCTTCTCCCGCCGGCGATCGCCGTCGCCACCACCGCCGTCCCGCAAGCCACGCACGCGTGACCGGCCTAGCGCCCGGCCTGCCTCCGGCCTGGCCGGCTCGGTGGCCGGGGCCTTTCGGTTCCCTGCCCGGCCATATGGGCCGGCCCAGTGGCCGGGGCTTCTCGGTTTGTAGCCCGGTCAACATGGCCGGCCTGCACCCGGCCTGGCCGGCCTGCCAGGTTTTTTGCCCTCCCTTTTTATTTTTTTACCTAAAAATAAAACTTTTGTATCTTTTCGAATTTTGATTCAAAAATTGCAAATAAAATACCGTTGTGATCAGCCAGACAAACTCTAACCACTGGACAAATTGAAATGTTTATTTGAAACCATATTTTGTAAATTAATTAAGAATTCCTAAAATGGGTTAAATAATCCCAAATTAGGAAAATTCATAACTTATTAAATAATTGTCCAAAAATTACAAATCAAATACCGATGTGATCAACATGTCAAATGCTATCAAACCTTGCACTCATCGCATCATGAACACAAATATTTAATTGATGTTGTTCTTAATTTGATCAAAGGAATTAAACTCACTTAATTAATTTGATTTGTTATTTATTCATCGGTGCTCCGAAAATTACAAATGAGGTACCAAATTGATCGGAATGACCAACCCTATCCATTCATGTCATGTTCATGCATTTTGAGCCCCTTCTCTAATAATTTAATAATTTGATAGTTTATCAAGAATTGTGGTCACTAAGATAAATATGGGGTTGCTCCCAAATAATTGCAACAATTATTTGGCTCCCCATTTAATTTTGTTTTAATTTATATATTGATATCTTTGCATCAACTTGACATGTCATCATGTGATTGAGCATTGCATCTTGTGTTCGTGTGATTTATGTGTGCTTTGTATTTTTCTTTGGGTATCGATAGATTCCGGAGTCGAGGGTTCCCTCTCCTACCCCGACGAGCAATACGACGCTACCCGGCAGCAAGGCAAGAGATAACCTAACCTTCTTGGCATCTAGCATCCTATGCTTTTATCAAATTATTTTATCCACCATAATATTGCATACGGTTCAAATGTCTCTTTGGTAAATATTAGAATCCTATGATTGCATGTATTTCCCCGAGCCCATCACATGTATTCCTACCTATGAACCTTAGTGTTGATGTGTTGGCCGGATAAGAAATATAATTGTTGGTTATATGCTTAGCCATGCTTAGAAATGCTTAGTGTAATGTTAGTGATGTCCGTTGTTGAATTCCATATGTATTGATGATAATGGAATGATTCGGGCATGGTGGATAATGTGATGCTTAATTAAATTGCTAAAGGCTTGGATGAGTTGCCCTCGGGGAGGGTGGTTTGCCTCATTCTTGCCGCCTAGGCTGAGAGTGCTTTTAGCTAGAACCAAGAAAACGAGCGTGCTTCCGGAGGTGGGGGCATATGGAACCCCCTCTGACCGAATAAGTTGTGCGGGCGTATCCAAGGGTCCTCTAGTTCGGTTTTCCATTTGCGTGTGAGTTGTGTGGGTGGAAAAGAGAATGATGTGGACGGTGGTGTTTAGGGCGTGGCGATGGGGCGGGGTGCTGAAATAGGCGCTGAAACCTGTCCTGTGGCCACAGATGACTCTTGGATAGTCTCATGCAATGTAAAGGTCTAACCGCGCCCACTCGCCGGCCTTCCCCGGAAGAGGGCCAACTAGGTGAGCCGGACGGTACCAATGGGTAAATTAGTACACCCCTGCAGGGTTCAATCTTTTCGAAAAGCCGTGTCCACGGTTATGGACAAACTCTTGGGAAAGGCGGATCAGCTCATAGATAACTTTAACCTAATTGATATGGCAGCTAAAGGTTGCATTAATCAACTTGAGATAAAGGTTCATTTCCTCGAGGGGGATTCGAGGGAGTGCCTTTGTGTGAGATGAGTAGTGATGGTTGCAAGTAGGTTCGCCGAGAACCGAAGATGATAATGTTACTCTCTTACCCCTTTTATGAAAAATACTCTGAAATGACGATGCCTTGTGTCTTTTACCTCTTTTCTTGAAAACTGGCTTTATGCAAATTAACTACATATAAAGCTTTAGAGCCTCCGTCAGTCATTGGGCCTATATCGCCCTACTAAACTTGCGAGTACATCGTACTCAGTCTCTCTTTGCTGCCTTTATGTATTTGTATTTCAGAGGATGACGACACCGAGCGACTAGGTGGTTTCTTCGTTGACGTCGACTACTAGTCTGGGGTTCCCAGGTGGCAGCTTGGGACCGTGGAACAAGCTGGCTGGGGATGATGTTTATTTGTAGGCCTCTTAGGCCATATATTTGCTTCTTGTTGTTAGACAACACTACCCGCTTCCGCTTGTTGAATTGTTGGATCTGTGATCCTTTTGCTTGTAATATTTGTATTCTTCTCGTTATATGAGTTGCTATATAAATGTTTTGTGTCGTAGAGTCATGCTTGGTGCCAGTTCTGTTCCACCAGTCTCGATCTTTGTTTTATACATTGATGGTTGTGTGGAATACATAGCCTCTCTGTATAATTCCGGGGTCGGGGCGTTACAAGTTGGTATCAGAGCAGGACTGCCTGTAGGAAACCCGTTCTATTGGTCGATGTCGAGTCTAGTTCGTGAAAATTATTTTTAACCTAAAAATGAGTTGTGAAAACCCTCCTAGGATTCTTTTTACTCCTTATCCAATTCACTCTGATCTTGGTGTTGTCTTACCTCTATTTGATTTTAACGGTTCTTCTGATCGTCGGCAAAGTTCTAAATCTTTAGGATCACGGGGTTGGGTTTCTACCTCTAGTTACTAGTTATAGCTACTCGTCTGCCAAATCTAAAACATGAAGAAAGAAAGTATAGTGGTTCGTCAAGATATTTCTTGCCTTAGCCCAAGATCTTGAACCGAAGGTCCCGGATTGTGCTAGGGCTCCGGTGTAATGTTTCATGAGGGTTGTCACCCTTGTGGGCATTATGCTATTGTGGGTCCCAGTGCATGAAGCTGATCTTTAACCCAAGATCTTTTCTGTTGAACCCTGATTTTAATTCGGGATCTACATCCGGAAGCACTCTAATGATCTACCCTATCCACCGGAGTTAGACACTAACTGCGTCCTTGTCAAATCTACAGAATGGCGCAACGTCCTCCGCTCTTCCAAAACGAAGCCACTCCATGGGACCAGTGGACACCCGTTGATCGGCAGAAATCCCATACAACTAAAGATCTGCCCAAGAAAAGTAGTGAGCACCTCACCGGATTTAGAGGGCCGGACGCCAATGTGATAGACAAACGCAGGTGCTACATCTGTAAGGAACCCGGTCATCCGTGCAGGGAGTGCCCCTTTCGGTACCCCGGTAGGAGAGGAGCACCACGAGGCAAGGGGTGCAGTCAGTGCGGAAGGGGTGGACATCAGGCGAGTCAATGCCACGGCAGTTGCCCGCACTGTTTCAACAAGCATCCACTTGGCGGTTGCCCAACCGTTAGTGCCACTTGCTACCTATGCGAAGGGAATGATCATCCTCCAGCTGAGTGTCCTATGGAAGTCGTAGTAGACGCATTAAAGGATGCCCGTGATAAAATCGCTCGGGACGCCATCCACGCCCCGAGGAAGAAGCGCCAGAGGGTAGACAACCCCGGGAGACACGCCTGCTACACCTGTGGCCAGATGGGTCACTACTGCTGGGAGTGCCCCAACGTCTCTGCTGACGAAGCTAAAGAGGACCCCAGCGTCCTTATGGGTGAGCTATGCATCAACAACCCTCTTGCTACAGTTTTGTTAGTTCTGGAGCTTGACGCTATAGCCTAGGTCTTGCAAGTCTAGTTACCCTGCATTGCGGCTAACTCCCGCAAACTCCTTCCATACCTGCTAGGCCGAAGTATCTGCACACATATCCAACTCTGAACCTCAAGCAGAACTGATGCTTGGTGGTTTACCAAGAGCATGGGCTAGATCCTTTAGTAAATCCGATGAGTCCGGTGTTGTGGTTCACGCACCTCACCGGAAGGTCTTTTGACTAAATCTCCTAGCTCTTTCAAGTCACCCACTATCCATGAGTATCATGGGTAGTTTATCCTAATAGTTCCCCTAAGGTCCTTCCTCTATCTTCAAGTATGATTTTCGCTTGAGGATTGATTGAAGGCTATTCTGAAGCCGGAGTGTGATGTCTAGTATCTCAAGGAGAACCTCGCTACGGAGTTGCAAATATCTATCGGTCAATCCTCCTAATCCATCTATCTCGTGGCAACATCTCGTTATGAGGTTTTACCCCTCTATCTTTTGTGGATCAAAGCTATATCTCTCCTTCCTAGGTGAACCCAAGCTCTTCTCCATCACACGGACAGTGTGTGAATTCTTCAGTCACGTTAGGGCCCGAGCGTTTAGCCTTATGGACACGTCTAGTACGTCACAAGCGTGGAGGCCAAAAGAAGCTGTCTTCTCTCCTCACGGTGCCAAATCCCTACGGTATACACCGCGGGTGGTTTGAAGTATGGTCTTGGCCTTGGACCAATATCCTGAACAGGGTGGTAGGTCGTTCTACCCTCGGCTCGACCTTTGTGTGGTCAAATCGTTCCTAGTTTCCTCAATGGCTTAGTTTTTGGGCAAGCTTCCTCTTGTCCGTCACTGTAAGTCATCTCCTGTTCTTTCCGCCTTTTGGCATGTCATGTTAATTAGCCAATCTCTGGAACAAGGAAGATCATCGTGAGAATCTAGTAGATTGTTAAAGTTAGGAGTTCTATGTTCTCACTCATCACAACTTCTACTCTAGAATCTCGGGGCGAGATTCTTGTAAGGGGGGTAGAATTGTAACAGCCCAGATTTGGTACCCTAAAAATACGGGCCAAATTTTCACTTTTTGCTTTGTATTGCATCATGGCATAATTATTTAAATTGCTAATTTTAAATAAAGCAACACTTGGAAACAAAGCAACACCTTACAACACGGGAAGCAACACCCTTCCTCAAATTCCCAAAACTGAATGCTTTGCCCAAAATGGCCAAACCAACTTATTCTTGAATTTCCAAATTGTCCCGGAAGTTCTAAGAATTTATTTTTATAAATGCCAAATAAATAAATTAAATATGAGGACTTAAATTGGCTTAATTCAATTTCTAATTTTGGAACCAAGTTGAACTTTCCAAAATCTACAATAAAAATATGGGGTTATTCATTATTATAATATGAGCCTCCATAAATATTTTCATAATTTATTGAGTTGCTTAAGTTCTCCAAATAAATGAATTTGGGAAAATATTAAAATTCCCTTATCTAAACCCTGTGAACAAATCATGACCAAAACATTTTATTTTGCTTCCCAAATTTTTGTGGAGTTTCTAAAGGACAAGGGAAGACTCTATGAATTTTTGTTGAATTTTATAAAATATTTTAGGGCCTCAATTAAATCCAACTAATTGCTTCTGGACCACTTTGCAATTATGGAACTTTGGGCCAGGGGGGTTTTTGCGAAAATCTTCCTTCTTCCTCCACAGTGCCGGGAGGCACTGGCGCCATGCCTCCCGCGCCCATGCCGTCGTGGTCGCACTGCCCAGCGCGTGCCGTGCCCCCCCTCGTGGTCAAAGACGAGCTCAGGACGCTCACCTGCCCCCGTTGCTCCTTTTCCCACTCCACCTGCTCCTTTTCCCCTCCCTTCTCCTGCTTGCACCGCCGCCGCGCCGAGCTCGCTCTCGCCGGCAAATAGCCGTCGATTGGCGCTTTCCCGCGTAGGTCGAAGCGGACGGGAAGGTCCGCCGCACTCTCCTCTCTCTCCCCACCAAAGGAATCGTCGCGGGGAGCCCGGAGTCGTCGCTCCCGTCCTCGACACCTCCCGCACCGGCCGCCCTCCGCCGAGTCCGATTCGTCGCCGTCGATTCACCGCCACTGGAGCTTCCCCGGACCCGCCGACGTCGCCAACCGCTCCGCCACCACCCGTTCTTCCTCTACACCGGCCGAATCGGGCCAGGGTGGCGCGGTTCCGACGAATTCGTCCTCGGCTACCCGACCACCACCGCTGCCGCCCGGACCGATTCCCGTCGATCCCCGCCCTCTGCTCCATCGCCGAGCACGCCCACGAGCCACGGGTGAGCTAGCTCCCCTCTTGCTCTTCTTCCGCGCCCCTCTCCCTTCTTCTCCCGCCGGCGATCGCCATCGCCACCACCGCCGTCCCGCAAGCCACGCACGCGTGACCGGCCTAGCGCCCGGCCTGCCTCCGGCCTGGCCGGCTCGGTGGCCGGGGCCTTTCGGTTCCCTGCCCGGCCATATGGGCCGGCCCAGTGGCCGGGGCTTCTCGGTTTGTAGCCCGGTCAACATGGCCGGCCTGCACCCGGCCTGGCCGGCCTGCCAGGGTTTTTGCCCTCCCTTTTTATTTTTTACCTGAAAATAAAACTTTTGTATCTTTTCGAATTTTGATTCAAAAATTGCAAATAAAATACCGTTGTGATCAGCCAGACAAACTCTAACCACTGGACAAATTGAAATGTTTATTTGAAACCATATTTTGTAAATTAATTAAGAATTCCTAAAATGGGTTAAATAATCCCAAATTAGGAAAATTCATAACTTATTAAATAATTGTCCAAAAATTACAAATCAAATACCGATGTGATCAACATGTCAAATGCTATCAAACCTTGCACTCATCACATCATGAACACAAATATTTAATTGATGTTGTTCTTAATTTGATCAAAGGAATTAAACTCACTTAATTAATTTGATTTGTTATTTATTCATCGGTGCTCCGAAAATTACAAATGAGGTACCAAATTGATCGGAATGACCAACCCTATCCATTCATGTCATGTTCATGCATTTTGAGCCCCTTCTCTAATAATTTAATAATTTGATAGTTTATCAAGAATTGTGGTCACTAAGATAAATATGGGGTTGCTCCCAAATAATTGCAACAATTATTTGGCTCCCCATTTAATTTTGTTTTAATTTATATATTGATATCTTTGCATCAACTTGACATGTCATCATGTGATTGAGCATTGCATCTTGTGTTCGTGTGATTTATGTGTGCTTTGTATTTTTCTTTGGGTATCGATAGATTCCGGAGTCGAGGGTTCCCTCTCCTACCCCGACGAGCAATACGACGCTACCCGGCAGCAAGGCAAGAGATAACCTAACCTTCTTGGCATCTAGCATCCTATGTTTTGATCAAATTATTTTATCCACCATAATATTGCATACGGTTCAAATGTCTCTTTGGTAAATATTAGAATCCTATGATTGCATGTATTTCCCGAGCCCATCACATGTATTCCTACCTATGAACCTTAGTGTTGATGTGTTGGCCGGATAAGAAATATAATTGTTGGTTATATGCTTAGCCATGCTTAGAAATGCTTAGTGTAATGTTAGTGATGTCCGTTGTTGAATTCCATATGTATTGATGATAATGGAATGATTCGGGCATGGTGGATAAATGTGATGCTTAATTAAATTGCTAAAGGCTTGGATGAGTTGCCCTCGGGGAGGGTGGTTTGCCTCATTCTTGCCGCCTAGGCTGAGAGTGCTTTTAGCTAGAACCAAGAAAACGAGCGTGCTTCCGGAGGTGGGGGCATATGGAACCCCCTCTGACCGAATAAGTTGTGCGGGCGTATCCAAGGGTCCTCTAGTTCGGTTTTCCATTTGCGTGTGAGTTGTGTGGGTGGAAAAGAGAATGATGTGGACGGTGGTGTTTAGGGCGTGGCGATGGGGCGGGGTGCTGAAATAGGCGCTGAAACCTGTCCTGTGGCCACAGATGACTCTTGGATAGTCTCATGCAATGTAAAGGTCTAACCGCGCCCGCTCGCCGGCCTTCCCCGGAAGAGGGCCAACTAGGTGAGCCGGACGGTACCAATGGGTAAATTAGTACACCCCTGCAGGGTTCAATCTTTTCGAAAAGCCGTGTCCACGGTTATGGACAAACTCTTGGGAAAGGCGGATCAGCTCATAGATAACTTTTAACCTAATTGATATGGCAGCTAAAGGTTGCATTAATCAACTTGAGGTAAAGGTTCATTTCCTCGAGGGGGAGTCGAGGGAGTGCCTTTGTGTGAGATGAGTAGTGATGGTTGCAAGTAGGTTCGCCGAGAACCGAAGATGATAATGTTACTCTCTTACCCCTTTTATGAAAAATACTCTGAAATGACGATGCCTTGTGTCTTTTACCTCTTTTCTTGAAAACTGGCTTTATGCAAATTAACTACATATAAAGCTTTAGAGCCTCCGTCAGTCATTGGGCCTATATCGCCCTACTAAACTTGCGAGTACATCGTACTCAGTCTCTCTTTGCTGCCTTTATGTATTTGTATTTCAGAGGATGACGACACCGAGCGACTAGGTGGTTTCTTCGTTGACGTCGACTACTAGTCTGGGGTTCCCAGGTGGCAGCTTGGGACCGTGGAACAAGCTGGCTGGGGATGATGTTTATTTGTAGGCCTCTTAGGCCATATATTTGTTTCTTGTTGTTAGACAACACTACCCGCTTCCGCTTGTTGAATTGTTGGATCTGTGATCCTTTTGCTTGTAATATTTGTATTCTTCTCGTTATATGAGTTGCTATATAAATGTTTTGTGTCGTAGAGTCATGCTTGGTGCCAGTTCTGTTCCACCAGTCTCGATCTTTGTTTTATACATTGATGGTTGTGTGGAATACATAGCCTCTCTGTATAATTCCGGGGTCGGGACGTTACACTCCACTGATCCACAGGGACGTAAAGACCAGGAACATACTCCTGTCCTTGGACCTGCAGGCGAAGATCGCCGACTTCGGCCTGACGAGGGCGCTCACAGGCGGCGAGTTCGCCACGCATGTGACCACCCAGCCGGCGGGTACCCTGGGGTACCTAGACCCGGAGTACTACAACACGTCCCGGCTGAGCGAGAAGAGCGACGTGTACAGCTTCGGCGTGGTGCTCCTTGAGCTCTTGACGGGCCTACCAGCAGCCATCCCGGTCTCGGCCACAGAGAGCATCCACGTCGCGCAGTGGACGCGGCAGAGGCTCGCCGAGGGGTGTGGTGTGGAGAGCGTCATCGACCCCAGGATGGGGGAGCTCTATGACACCAACTCGGCCTGGAAGGTAGCGGAGCTGGCGCTGCGGTGCAAGGAGCTGCCGTCAAGGGAGCGGCCGGCGATGGCCGACATCGTGGCCGAACTCAGGGAGTGCCTGGAGCTTGAGGCGGCGCGCGTGGGCATGACCACGAGCAGCAGCAGCAGCTCAGCCGCGGCAACCGGCATGAGCCTGGCGGGTGATGATCATTGGTGGCGGCGTGGAGTTGGTGCTGGTGCTGGTGCCGGCGACCCGAGCGGGCCAAGTGTGGCCGGCGAGGAGCAGTTCGGGAATGACGCTGTTGGCCCTGCACCGAGATGAGGCCAACTCCGTTTCTTCCTTACTGTTCCTATCATGTGCTATTGCAGTCCATGTGTGGAGCTGCTGCTGAACCTGAAAACCTTTACTGTTCCTATCGTTTTTTTTTTTGCGATAAAGGAGCTTTTTCATTCCAAGGCAGCAGGGTTACAATCAGAGATTAGGCAATTAGAGATGAAAACCGGTGCACTTACAGTCCAGGTTCACCGTTGCCTATTCTCTACACAGTTCTGAGCACACAAGTGAGCGGCAACATTGCCAGTTCGACGAACAAAACAAAGGGAAAAGTAAGAAAAAACCCTGCTAAGCTCTTTGATGTCCAGTAAGAATTGAAGCAACTTCAGAGCGGTCAAACTTGTCCTCCTTCCAAAGTTTAGTGAGCACCTAGGAATCACTTACAATAATAATTCTCTGAAAACCGTGTTCCCTGGCAAGAGCCAAACCATTACGAGCTGCATTTGCCTCCATAGCTAAAGCTGTAGCTGCATGAGGATACCAATTAGTTTCAGCCGCCAGGAACCCGCCAAGATGATCGCGAGCAATAGCACCGGTGGCACCTTCAGAGGCAGAAGCGTTGAAAGCTCCGTCCACGTTGATCTTGACCGTAGGGCACAATTCTTTTCTTTCTCTCCGCTCTCCTCTGCTAGTTCCCCTTGAGAGTCGTCCCAGGTGCGGCGTCGCCGCCCCTTCTCTTTCCTCTCACCGGTGGCTCGGCTAACCGGCGTGCGGATGGAGTAGGTGGCTGGCTCTCCCCTGTACATAGTAGTTGTAGGGTTAGGGTTAGTATGTTCGCCCTAGTGGCGGTTTGGCGTCATGCCGGCTTGGCTCTCCTCGTGGTCGCTGGTGCGTGGAACCACGGGGTGTCGGAGCTTCCCCAAGCGAGGTCACTATGGAGGTGGCTGGCTATGGTGGTGGGATCTGGCGGTGCCGTCATCAATAAACGCGGTGGTGCGTCGGATCTGAGGCGGTCTGGTTCTTCTTGTTGCCATGGTGGCAAGAGGAGGACGGGTTCATCCAGATTTGAGGTGCTTGGGTATGGAGGTGGTGTTGTGGGATTCTTGGTGCCGGAGTTCCTGAGCCGCTCCTAGCGCACAGCGGAGATGATGAGGCAGTCTGGTATGCTCCAAAGGATGGAGGCGTCGGTCTGCATCGTCTTCTCGACAACTTCTTCAATAAGGTTCGTTTTTCGCGAATTCAGCAGTGGTGGTGCGGATTTGGGTTTCTTCCCTTTAAATCGTCTCGGTGACGAGGGAAGGGGAGTACCTCGAAGATGTGCTATCCTGTTGTTGGATTCGCACCAAGAGAGCAACGATGCTTCTCTGGGGAGCTTCCTCACGGCGGCATACTTGATGTCGCTGTTCAACACGGTCGAAAGGCGACCGCTCCCACCTTCGGCGTCGGCAACGGCTGCTTCCGGCCGGCGTCCAAAGGATATCTTCAACCTCCAGGATGTCATGCCATTGCAGAGGCCTCTCAGCGAAGGTGCAGCAAGCTCCCGCCTCCCCGTCCCAAGTGGCGTAGTCCCCGGCGACGTTGAGGTTGGCTGCATCGAGCTCTGGATGCGTCGCACTGGAGAAGGAGCAGGGCCCAATTGCGTTCCTCAAAATTTTCTTAGGGTCCTTTGTGCAAGTTGTAAGGGCTTGAGTGTAATTTCTATATTTCTTTATGCCTTATCTGTAAAATGTACCAGTGTTGACTTTTAATGAAGCATCTCGGTCCTTTGGGGCCGACCCCTTGTTCAAAAAAAACGTTGATCTTGACCAAGCCGTCGTCAGGGAGACACCAATGCGCCTGAATCTTAGGTTTGCTCACCCTGCTGTGAGTGATACCTACATTCCAGAGGTCAAAAGCCGTGTCAAGAGCCCACCGAACAGCCTTCAGAATAGGCATGTCATTGTTCCCGTGTCGGCGATCATTCCTCGCCTTCCATATCGTCCACATCCCACATAACACCATGCAGGTATCTTTTTCAGGTAAAAAGGATCCATCGATTAAGTCAGACGCCCAAGACAGAGGTGCAGGTTTGGGATTTTAATTCCCGTAAGAGCCTTTACCTCATCCCAGAAAATCTGGGCCCAATCACATTCCATTAGAGCATGCATAGCAGATTCAGACTCAGCACCACAATCCACGCAAAAAGGAATTCTTTCAATGTGTTTCTTGTGTAAAACTTCACGGCAAGGCATGCAATTGTTGATCACTCTCCACCAAAAAGTTTTGACTTTGGGAGGAGCAGGCAACCTCCAAAGCCTCTTCCAAATAGGATTTGCAGCTCCAAGCGAACTGGATTGAGAATTACAAGGTTGATTGGAGCATAAGAGGCGATAAGCAGACCGGACAGTAAATTCTCCATGGTTTTCCGCTCCCCATGCCCAAAAGTCATCAGCAAATTTTCCACAAGGGATAGAGCAGATAGCTTTAACATCAGCCCCACTGAAGTTGGCTTTGACCAAGCTGACATTCCAGGAATTAGCATCCTCATTTAGTAACTCATTTGCAAACACCGCAATAGCACTAGCCGGCTTGATTATGGGTTTGTAGCCTGTATTTGAAGGAATCCAGGGGTCTTCCCAAATGCGAATGTTGGATCCGTTACCAACACGTTTGATGAGTCCTTTTATAAGACCTTCCCTACCATGGAGGATAGCTCTCCAAGTGTGGGAGGAGTTCTTCTTCTTTGTGGCGTTGATAAAGTCACAGTGGGGGTAGTATTTTCCTTTAAGCACTCTTGCACAAAGAGAATCCGGGTTAGTGAGCAGCCTCCAGCCTTGCTTAGCAAGCATGGCTTGATTAAATTTCCGAAGGTCACGAAAGCCCATTCCTCCAGCAGATTTTGGAACAGCAATGTCAATCCACTTTTTCAGTGCATTTTCCTTTTATTTTCATCTCCTCCCCACCAGAAGTTGGCCAAATAGCCGGTAATTTTCTTGCAAGTTTTGACCGAGAGCTGAAAGCAGCTCATGGAAAAGGTAGGGATAGCTTGGGCAACTGATTGGATAAGAACTCCCCTGACAGCGCCACTTAATTTTTTTGGACACCACCCATTCACATACTTCTTGATTGAGGTAGGTAGATGTTCGAAAGCGTCAGAGCTAGATCTTCCTAGAGCAGTAGGTAGACCCAAATATTTTTCCACAAGGGCTTCCGACTCAATATCCAGCCCCTATGCATAGCTTCCTTCATTTCATCACTGCAGTTTTTGCTGAAGAAAATAGCCTATTTGGCCTTGTTCACCAGCTGTCCGGACCCCCTTTTGTATTTCTCCAGGAGATCATGTAACCTGGAAGCACTAGCAGGGGATGCTTCAGAGAAAATCATGCTATCATCAGCAAACAGAAGATGAGACACCCATGGTGCATGAATTCCCACCCTGACACCCCTTGATAGGAAATCAGGCCCACAAAACTTGAGCAAACTGCTCATTCCTTCACCACACAGCAGAAATAAATAGGGCGAAATCGGGTCACCTTGGCGGATTCCCCTTGTCGGCTTGAAAAACTCAGAAAATTGATCGTTGACTCTAACTAAGAGAATAACAGATTCAACACAGACCATGATACGGTTCACCAACCTCTCATCCAGCCCAAGTTTCAGCATTATTGCCTTCAAATAGGACCACTCGACACGGTCATAAGCTTTGGCCATATCTAATTTGATGGCACATGCCCCTGTCTTACCCTTCTTTCTTTTTAAGTAGTGAACACTTTCATAAGTGGTGAGCACATTGTCAGTGATCAGACGACCGGGGACAAATGCACTCCGTTCTTCAGAGATAATCTCATCAAGAATCGGACGTAATCTGTTGGCCAAAACTTTGGAGGCAATCTTGTACAACACATTACACAGAGCAATTGGGCGGAATTGAGTGAGGTCCTGCGGCTGCTTGACTTTCGGGATGAGCACAAGAATAGTTTGGTTCACTTCTTCAGGCATAGGGCCACCTTCCAGGAATTTCCTGACCACCTCACAGACCGCCTCTTTCAACAAGTCCCAGTGTTTAACATAGAACCCAACAATGAAGCCATCTGGGCCTGGGGAAGAGTTTGGCTGCATCATGAAGAGAGCTTCTTCAATTTCAGAATGGGAGTACGCGGTGCGTAGATGCTCATTCATATGACTAGTAACTTTATTAGGAACAAAGGCAAGAATATCAGAGGGATCCGTGCCCTCCTGCGCTTTGAAGAGCCCCTTATAAAAGTTATTAGCCTCCTGCTCAAGATCCTTTTGATCAAAACACATGGCTCCATCCTCTTTCCTTAGGCCGGTTATTCGGTTAGATCTAAATCTTTCCTTTGCTTTGGCGTGGAAGAAGGAGGTATTGTGATCCCCTTCTTTTAGCCATTTGATTCTAGAACGTTGCTTCTTCATTGTTTCTTCCCTAGCCAACAAATCTGAAATCCTTTTCATGACGTTGCATTCTTCTCTAGTTGGCCCAGTCCGAAGGGAGGCCGGACGAAGGAATTCCAGTCTCCTTCTCATCTCTTTGAGTTGTTTTCTCATAGAGCCAAATTCATTACTACTCCAGGAGCAGAGAGTTGACCTGAGAGAGCCGAGGGAGTTGTGGATGCCAGCCAGATCATGGTTTCCACCTCTCCAACCATCGCGCACCACACTATCATAGTTTTCGTGTTGTCTCCACATGTTCTCATATTTGAAAGGCTTCACCAAACCCCTTTTGCCCCCAACGCTAGAACTGGCAACCGAGATCAAGAGAGCGCAGTGGTCCGACTCGGTAGATTGCACATGTCTCACCGAGGTTGTGTCGAATGCTTTAAGAAATTCCTCATCCCCAAGGGCCCGATCAAGCCAAACCTTAACATTGCAAGATCCACCTTGGCGATTATCCCACGTGAAAGGAAGGCCAGAGTAGCCCAAGTCTGAGAAGTGGCAGAGATCAACCACATTCCTAAAGCCTTCCATTTTCCATTCCTCACTGTCCTTGCCACCGAAGTGTTCGCTGGCACACACGATCTCGTTGAAATCCCCTGCACAAATCCAGGGGGTCTTGAATTGGCATCTCAGAAATCTCAACCGTTTCCAGCTTTCTTTCCTCAGTTCTCTTTTAGCTTCTCCATAGAAGCCTGTAAACCGCCACGCATTGCTTCCAGTGGCCTCACAAGTTACCAAAGCATCAATGTGCGATTTATAAAAAGATTTCAAATCCACACTGACATCATTGTTCCAAAAGAGCACCAAACCACCACTAAGGCCATCGCTGCTCACACCAAAGCTGCTGTCAAAACCAAGCCGCCATTTCAAATTTTGAGCTCTCGTAGCATGCATCTTGGTCCCCGAGAGAAAAACCAAGAATGGATGATGGATCTCCACCAAGTGGCGGATTTCTTGAACTGTCTCGGACTGCCCGCAGCCCCGACAGTTCAGGCAAATGATACTCATTGCTTGCGGTGGGGCTGCATCACATTGGCAGCCACCACCTCCAAAGTTGTCGACCCAACTGTCTCAGCCTTGTGTTTTTTTGCAGCCTCAGCCCCTTCAGCATCGCTTCTAAGAAACAGACCAGAAGGGCTGTCTAGGACTTTTTCATGTGGAACTAGAGCAAGAGATGGCTCATGGGTTCCACCAAGAGGGTTTGCATCAACCTCCTCAAGCATTCCAGCGGTGCCACTGCCTGTAGCAGGTTTCCTTTTCTTAAAGGAGCCAGTGCTCCTATTTTTCTCCCCCGACGAAGCAAACAATTATTTCGCAATTTCAGAGACTTTAGATCCAGTTTGTTTCGCATCAGCCTTTGATTTGTCCACCGGATAGGTAACCTCATCTTCACCCGGTTTCCCTCCACCATCTCCTCCCGTCTCTAGCGAAGTTCTACTTGTCGCTGAGCCAGGATAGGATTTCCTGCTTCCACCTCCATGTTCCTTGGAGTCACTGTTCTAGGAAGCCGACGCGGCAACCTGACTGAAAGATTGCAGTTTCCTTCATCGATCTTCAGGGGCACACAGCTTACGGTCAAAGGGCAGCTTGCCAGCATCGTCACGAGCTGCCGGGGAGGCGCACTCAAGGTCACCGTGGCCAATTAGGCCACAGCTGAAGCAGTAGAAGGGCAGTTTTTCATACTGCAACTCAAAACGGATCACCTCATGTTGCTTGGAAGTTGTCACCCATCTCCCTAGAGGGCTGTCGATGGGAATAGAAACCCTCGCACAGAGGAAACAGCCTGCAGCATCACCATGCTCATCCACATCCAAAATGCAGTTCTTATCAATCATCTTCGCAATCTTTAGTCCCTTTCTATTGTTCATCCATTCAAATGGCAAATTCAGAATGCGATCCCAAATCAGCATCGAGTCAAACCTGATATCAAATGGTTGTAGCCGAGGATCAAGCTCTTGGAGAAGGACAGCATGCCTGCCCACCATCCACGGGGTCCCCTCGAGGGCCCGGTCTCTGTCGCCAATACTAGCAAAAACTGCAATGAAGATGTTCTCCGCCACCCCGGCAGCGCAGCTCTTTGGGATTGCCCCATGCCGGCTTCATTGCCGCCCGGATAGACTGGATGTGAGTGGTGGAGGGGGAGAGCACTTTCCCAATCAGCAACCACTTCACCGGAATAGCCTCTGTTTCCTCATCACCATCACTCATATCAACCACATCGGTCTCGTCGGCCAGGAGGTTGAGCCTGCCCATCATCGAATCCACTCCCTCATCAGTAGTTTCTGCTTCCTCGGGCACTTTGTTCTTCCCCTTTCCAGGACCGGCCAGAGCAGAACGAGATGCCATTGGTTTTCGTCCGAGCGGCAGAGGGATGATGGGGAAAGATAAGACCTCCACATGCTGATCTAAATCGGCAGCGAAACACAGAAGCAACTCACCAAAAGGTAAGGCAAGGTCAACCTACTGTTCCTATCGTTCAAGATGGTTTGTTTCCCTAGCGAGGAAAACAGTTCCTCTTGTGGGTATTATGCCTTCTATCCCTTCGTGCCGCCTTTGCCCCTACATTGTTCCAATTATATTGTCGTTCGGGTGGCCATTTTCGGTTTGATGCTGCGGTGACGATAGGCACACTTCACCTTGGGAAACCGATTGCTACTCGTCTCTGTCAGTCAAAAGTGCATCCCTCAAAGAACATAGTATCCATGACAACTTTCTATATGTTCAAGATTTAATTCAAAGCCTTCATCACGCCAAGATTCCCTCATTTTCTTCTTCCCAAGATATGGCTTCGGCCGGTGCTGTCGGAGCCTCATCGCTGTTTCTCTCTCCTCGACATGGTCGCGTGTCCTCCACAATGGCGCCCCTGGAACCCTGTTCTTCCATCATTGTGGGCTTCCCCTCAACACTCGTAGGCCTCGACGCATTTACCTCCAGCCGATCATTGACAAGCTAGCCGTCCGGCTTGTCGGATGGAAGGGGAAACTACTCTCTAAATCGGGCAGACTGACGCTGATCGACTGAGTTCTCACTTCTCTGACCGTGACAACCTATTTTCTCACTTTGTTCGCCCCTACGAAGTGGATTGCCAAACGCATTGACATTGACAAGATCATAAGTTTTCTTTGGAAAGGTGATGATGGAGCCAAAGGTGGACACTGCACTGTCAACTCAGAAGGAAGGCTCGACATCAAGAACCTTGCTGTGTTCAGTAGAGCTCTTCGTGTAAGGTGGCCTTGGCTCTCTCGGGTGAGCCCTTCGTTCGTGACCTTTTTTGCGGGCAATATGCCCTGATCCAGCGCCGATCTGGATGACCCCTTCAACGTCTTCACTTGGATCACTGTCGGGAATGGCGAGACTACGAATTTCTGGGCGAATCGATGCCTTCATGGTCAGGCGGCCCCATAATATGTTTGTTTGAGCTTGTTTGCGCTTTCCAGACGAAAAAAACTTAACAGTGGCTACTGCTGTGAATCAGGCAGATTTTTTTAAAATGGGAAACGAAGACGACCCAACCTATGCATCGAAACAATGCACACAATCTTTTTCATTACAAATTTCTAAAAGATTACAAAATAAACATACCTTAGACCGCATGCCTCGCGATAATCACTCCACCAGACTATCACTGGTCCTATGATAAAAGACAAAAACAAAGAGAAAATACACAACTTTTAGGCAAACCCTTCAAAAAGAAAAGTCGCACGTGTGCCGCTGATGACGAGTCCAACCAATGGTCGACCAAGGATTTTCATCCCCAAAGACAGGCTTCGAGCCACCACCTTCAGCAAGGGCAGGATGCGTCAACATTGCCAAAAATGTTTCCACCTCAACGTTGAAGCATCTATCATCATCACCCGTCCGTTCAACGATACATCTCTAACCAGATGTCGCCGGAGGAGAAACTGTAAGCCGATGACGTCCCATACCGCCACGCCTCCAGCCACTATCGCACCACCTTCGAACGAATAGCAGCAGACATGACTTGATATCACGGAGGAGACGTCGTGCGTAGCACCTGCCAGGATTAGCCATAACATGACGCCTCCGCGACCACCACCGGCCAGGCATGACTTGACTGCTCCCCCAAACCTGTCGTGTGTAGCAACTGCTGCGTCGAATCGAACCCAATCTTTAAGTGTAGGGGGCATCCCATACCACCACCGGCCTCAAAGCTCCGCCACACGAAGCATGAGATCATCACCAGATCGAAGATCCGGTCACCGCATCGACCACATGACCATGATGCCGCCACCATCTAAAAACCAGGGCCGAAATCATCGAAATATCCTCCTCCCCTGAAAGGGAACCCGAAAAGATGCTGAAAGAGCATGGTTGCCACCATGTGTGGTTTTGGTAATTAATGATAATCCCTATGAACTAATGTGTGTTTGGTGCCTTACTTGTAGGTTATGTCCATAAGCAATGCTTGGACTCCATATGTTGGAGTCAAGGCTAAAAGAAGAAGATTATATTTTGATCAAGGCTAAGTGCAAGTTGATCAAATCAAAAGGCTAATGATATATCATGAGGGATCGTATGATCTCATGGTATGGTAAGCAATTGTCAATATAGCCTTGTGAACTAACCCATGATCTATGTGCTTTGTAGCTCTATGTGGGGTTAGGTATTTCTCCATGAGGTAGCAACGAAAGGGAGTACCTATGTAGCCCATGAAGAATGGCGTCACATGGTGATCGTCATCAAGATAATGGTCAAGTGAAGATATGCCGAAGAGTGTCTCTCCCATATTGGTGTATGGGGGAGCAATATGTGAGTCTTCACCAAGCAAAGTGCAATCAAGAAAGGTCAAGATCGTCATCATCTAGCTCAAGTGGATTATGCGCAAGGCAATGTTATGTTCCTGATAGGTTTTCTATTTTACCGGTCTCATGATGTTAGTTGAGAGACCGGGTTATAGGATAGATAGCCATACTATCAAGAGGTGCTCTCGAGCAAGTATCTTGATCGTATCGTCGTTGACAGCTCAAATATTTGCATCCTTGGCATCATCTTTATTGGTTCTTATTTGGCTCTTATCTATGTGAGTGGTTAGTGCTTGTCGTGCTCGTCATGACAAGACCTAGCTCATCGAAAACGGATTTTGGTTGCATCTTCTCTTGCGTTTTTGGTGTTGGAGATTTTATCGGTTCATCTATGCGGAAGGTTTCACTTTTGTAGGGTAGCTCTTGTCGTCCACTTTCCAACAAAATTGGATTCACCTTGATCGGAGTTTTCTTGCAATAGTTATTTAGTTTCAGGTTTTAGCTGTTCTCCTCTGATCGACAGTAGTACCGGGCAGGCGAGCGGTAGTACCGCTAGCCTGGGATTTCCACAGTACTACCATGGCAGTACCGGCTCTCTCCACGAGCGATACTACCGCGGCTAGTACCGGACCCGATACCGCCGAACTTGCTTTTGCTCTCTGATATCCCTCCTGTACCCCGGCGGTAGCAGCCACGTTCTACCATTAGGACCCTTCGAATGGCATCATAATTCCAAGTTTCGATGAAATGGTGCCAAAAAGGGGCAAAACCAAGAAAAGGAAGACATGAGGTCATTGTTGATTATTGCTACAATGTGGGCACCTTCTACATTGTTATAGACTATATTACCATGGATTGTGACCATTGCTTAATTGAGTTATTTTCATAGTTGTTTCGGAACTTCTATTGTGTTGAATATTTTCGTATCAAAGAGTTTTCTTTGTTGCAACCAAAAGCAGGACAATATGTCAAGCTGGTGACTGTATTATATCTATGAACCAAAGAAAGGTGTTATTATAGATCTGATGTTTGCATTTTTTATTGTGCTCATGCAGATGTTGTTACTTTAGATAGAGCATGTCTGAAAGTGCGAACAATCAATCCAACTCATTGACCATGAATTCATAATGATATATAATTAATTTGTGTTTTAATTCACTTGGAGTTGTTGGCTGGAGTGAACACTGACGATATTTAATTGGTTAAATACATAACTATTTAAGTTAGTCAATTTTAACTATTTTAGACAGCTGAAATTTGCATATTCAGGTTTAGAAAATATATTAAATTATTTTGGTGATCCTCTGTTTGCGGCAGCTGGGAGTTACCATAATGCAGGTGATGCCTTGCGTACTGAAACTCAGGCACTCCTCCAAGCCATCATGTTTGCTGAACAAGCCAGGATAGGACGTGTTATATTCGCCATGGACTGTGAGGTTCTAAAGACGGTGATCACATCAAACAGCTACGATGCTGCCCCACTTGGTGCCATGTTCCATGAAGCAAAATTCCTCCTACAGGTTTCGTTCATTGAGTACAAGGTTGTTTACATGCATCGAAGTTCTAATAAGCTAGCTCATGAACTGGTAGCCCTAGGCCCGACTGAACCTTCAGGTTTCAGTCGAGTGTGGGAGGATAACTATTCTGTATCTGTAACCAGGGCCCTGTCTGGCGATTCTACCATGCAACGTTAATGCAATGACTTCGTTCCATATTAAAAATATATTAAATTATTTATAGATATTAGCTTGGGGGATGGGGGCAATTGCCCCCCGCCAACACGAGTTTGATTTTAACTTCGCTGCCCGCTAGGGGTGCAGCCTGGCCGACCGCTGTCGGGGGTGCAGCCTGGCCATCCGCCGCCGGCATGATTTCGTTTGCTTTATCTCCGCCAGCCCGCTAGGGGTGCAGCCTGGCCGTCCGCTGTCGGGGGTGGAGCCTGGCCACCCGCCGCCGGCATGATTTCGTTTGCTTTATCTCCGCCAGCAGCCGGGGGTGCAGCCTGGCCGCCCGCCTTTTGCTGCCGAACCTTCGTCTGCCTACGGCGGAAATCGCAGAGTGTTGCGATGACGACGATCACGCTACGCCGACGACGATGATTGCCACGGTGCCTGTCGGCATGCTGCCTGTGTCTGTGGACGGCGATCTGTGCATTGCCTCATCAGTCGGCAGGGTGCTGCCCCCTGCGGCCTTGCCCCATCTATCACCGAAGCACACATGTGCAAAATCATGAGTAGGACGACGATCTGTGAATCGCCGAAGTTTGTGATCTGTAATTTTGTTCTGGGCCATGTGTGAGGGCCTGGAAGCCTCGGCATCGGGGGAATTTAATGGTTCTACTCCATGTTCCCCTTGCATTTAATCAAATAAGCGCACGAGTGATTGGTGGTGGATGTATTAATCGAAACGTTGGTGTTCACCCCAAGCGAAGGTGTAGGTTGTAGTCAGCAACAATTTCCCTCAGTTAAGAACCAAGATTTAATCGAATTAGTAGGAATTTGAAATCAACAACGAGGTATCCGTTGGCGATCTCTAGCTCGTAACCGTCAACGAAAGTGGACCTGCACACACTCAAATATTTACTTTGCCCCCAACGGCAGAAAGATTGTCAAGCTTCCCGGTCTGCTGAAAACAAAGCGGTTAAATGTATGGTGAAGTGGAATAAAATATGAAACGGACCAGCGAGCAAGTGATGGTGGAAAGCAAGTAACGGTGTTGTAATCAATGTAAAAATATGGACCGGGGACCATGGGTTCACTAGTAGTGTCTCTTCATAAGATAAAATACTCATATGATGGATAAATAAATTACAGCCAGCCAATTGACAAGATTGTGACACAAACTTAATCTAGCTATGGCAAAAAGTTCATGGTAATATTTATGTAGGCATCACGACAAATAACAAAGACCGTTAATCCAACTGCATCTTTGTCTAAAAAGTCCACCGCGGGATCGCTATCCAGCCTGTCATCCAACGGTATTAAGTTGCAAGCAACAGACATTTACATTAAGCATAGCGCATGATGTAAGAAATTAGGGATATTATAACCGCACCATCTAGGAGGCCTCTCACGCATCTCTCCCGAACTGGGCAGTTTCGGCCGTCCGATCTCGTCTTTGATACATTTTTAAACATTAGATTATGTTAAATTCTGAACTGGGCCAAATATCCCTAGGGTTGCTTCACTGCGCATCAAATTGGCATAATCTCATGTATTGGGCCCGAAAAACTTGGTGAAGCCCATAAATGGACTGAGGTGAAAGGAATCATGTTCGGCCGTAACCGTTCCGCTCCAGAGAAGCGACGCCGCCTGTTCAAGTTCCGTTCCCCTCCTCTCCTCTCTCGTCTTTTTTTTGATAAAGGGGATACATTAATATCGCAGAGATACCAATTACACCCAGCCTCTGCACCAACAAGATATCGGAAGACATCTAGGATGTACACAACCAAGAAAAAAATAGAAAAGAGAGAAAATTTAAAAACAAAGATCCCATCAGAATGATGGAACACTCGCAACAGCAACACTCTAAGCACCACCAAAGTATAACACTCGGATCGCAAAAAGGTTCTCCAAAACAATGCCTTTAGCAAGGCCATTGCAAGGTACCACTAATGAAGGCCAGACCTTGGGCTTTCACCCTGAAGAAAGACCGGGATTCCAAAACAATGCCTTCAGCAAGGCCATTGCCAGGTACAGCCAATTAAGGTCAGACCTTGAGCTTTCGCCCTGAACATCACGGCTCGGTACTTAGTACCACTAGAAAGCTGTCCGCCTGTGTTGCGGCCCCCTCTTGTCAAGGCCGCTGCTGCAAGTCCCCAACACCTGACACACAGAAAACCTATGCCTAGAGTCTTGATCGCAAACAAACCTCCTCTCTGTCAGCACAAGCCTCCGATCACAACCACCATGACTTTCTTCACTACTGTCAATATCATGCAAATCTATTAGACATATCGCATCACCACGACAAGAGAGCGAAGCTTCGTGTCGGCACAGTGGAAACCAGGGTACCACGGGCCGGCCTGCCAGGGCCCACAAGATTCTTCAGAAGATTTCGCTAAGGACCAGGCTCTCCAAGCCTGGCGAGCCTCGCGAGGGACCTCTCCTCCTCGCCAGGGGTTTTTTCCCTCGACGAGGAACCTCTCCTCGAGAGGGCATCACGGGTGCTACCTACAATTCTGCTAAGGACCAAGCGGAAGGCCTCGCCGAGGGTTTCCTCCCTCGGCGAGGGTTCTTTCCTCACGAAGCCAGCTCTGCCGCCGCGGCAGAGCGCACATGGGTTCTGCACCCATGTGCAGAGTGACGCGCGCGCCTGCGCGTGGTGACGACGACGCCGTAGTTGCCGTTTCCATGTATAATGCGGTCAACAAGGCAGCACCAAGCAAAGCGGACAACGAGTATTGCCACTTTGGTGATAAGGGAACCGTCTGCAGCTACCCTCCAAGGACGACGTCACCGTGGGTCACCTCCCACCTCAGCAGCGCCAGCCCACCGTCCTGTTTGGGCGGTGGCTTTTCCAGCTTTGGTGACGCCGCCCCCTGACGTGGACCGCGTCCATGGGCCTCACCTTTATTGCGGACTCTACCTTTATTGTGCACCGCGCCTCCTCCTTCGTCGCCGTGTGGTAGCCCTTCCCGCCAAGATGTTTTGGGGGAAGAGGCCCGAGACGCCTATAAAAGGAGGAGGAGCGCGTTTGGGCGAGGGGTTCGCATTCTGGTTCGCATTCTGGTTCACAAGTTCACCATCTTAGAGCTTGGACCAAACCCTAGCCATTGTTAGCCACCTCGAGCTCGCCAAGCTCTCCTTGTACTGTAAACTCTCCAAGCAGTGCAATACACAAAAGCAGGATGTAGGGGTTTTACCTCCCAAAGAGGGCCCTGAACCTGGGTAAGACCGTGCGTTCATCTCTGCAGTGTTGTCCCTCAGCGAGTTCGACGAGCACCGTCGCCGAGGCACGTTGAGGGTTGTTTGATTCCGTGTTCAGCCCCTTACTCGATCCTTGTGAGACACACCCAGTTCCTGGGACAGTTCTCCGATATTTGGCGCGCTAGGTAGGGGGCTGAGGCGCATCTTCAACCTCGACACCGCCATGGCCGGCTCTCGCGCCGAACGACTCGCTTGCCGGACGGCCAGCGCCGCCACCGCTCCTCCCGCTGGCAACCCGCGCGGCCGCCCGCGCGGAAATGCTGCTCCGGAGCGCCACGTCAACCCCGAGCCCCGCGTCGAGCACCCGGAGGACGACGACATCGACCACGCTGAGGACGACCTCGGCGAAGAGGAGGCTTCCTCCCTGCACCCGTCGCGGGACCGTGCTGCCTCCTCGCTGGGCCGCCCGGCGCCCAGCCCGGCGACTGCGCTCCTCATGGTGCAGGAGCTGCTGCAGTACCGTCCCACGCCGGAGGCCCAGGAAGCCTGGCTCAACCGCCTCTCCGAGCTCGTCGGCGCCGCTCGCGTCGCCGCTCCCGCACCGTCCCGTTCGTTGGTTCTCTTTGCTCGTGCAGGGGACGTGGCGCACGGCGCGCCTCATGCTCCTCCTCCTCCTCGTCACCCCGCGCCCGCTCCAGCTCCACCGGCTCCACAGCAACCTGCTCCAGCCGGGGCTCCTCCTCGCGACAACTGCGCTGCATCGCACGCGTCGTCGCCGCACGATTGCCAAATCGTGCAGCGAGCCCCGGAGGACGCACGCGTGAGCATCGAGCGCAACCAGGATCGCCACAACCGCGCCGTCCATGACATCGCCGCCGCAGGGCGCCACCTTCGCGCCACCCTCGCCAATGGCACGGTCACCTACGGCACGACGGTTGCGTTCACTCGCAGCCTCCGTCGCGTCGTCTGGCCGATCAAGTTCTGGCCGGATCTTCCTCCGCGCTACGACGGCAAGAACAACCCCCTGGAGTTCCTGCAACTCTACACTCTGGCCATCTAGGCCGCCGGGGGCGATGACAAGGTCATGGCGAACTAGTTCCCGATGGCCCTCAAGGACTCCGCGTCCTCGTGGCTCACCAACCTCCCCGCCGAGTCCATCGGCACCTGGGAGGACCTCTGCCGGTGCTTTGTCGCCAACTTCAAGGGCACGTATGAGTGCGGCCTCACGTACAACGATCTCCGCGCCGTGCACCAGAAGCCTGGCGAGACCCTCCGCAAGTACATCCAGCGCTTCAGCCAAGTGCGCAACAAAATCCCCAACGCCACCGACGCGCAGGTCATTTTGGCCTTCCAGGCTGGGGTCACGGATGTGCGGATGCTCGAGAAGCTTGGCATCCACGACAACATCACCACCGTCATCAAGCTTTTCGACTTCGCGGACAAGTGCGCCAAGGCTGAGGAGTGCCGCTTGTTCTTCAAGAACGAGCCAGGGGACCCCGCCGAGGGGTCCAAGAAGAAGAAGAAATCCACCAAGAAGCGCAAGACCACTGCGGTCCTCGCGGCTGAGCCTGACACCAAGCAGCCTCGTCAAGCTGCCACTCTAGCCGCAGGACCCGAGAAGAAAGATGATCGTCCTTTCTGCATCTACCACAACAGGCATTCCCATGCCACCGAGGACTGCTATGACCTCAAGAGGCTTCGCAAGGCTCGCAAGGCTCGCGAGGCCAACGAGCGACAGCAAGGCCGTGGAGGCCGCGGCGGCGGCCGCGGGGGGCGACGCTGGAACAACAACTACAACGACAACTACCAGCAGAACCCCCAGGCCAACGCCGCCCAGCCCATGAACGACAACTTGCCTACCGAGACTGATGAGGGCTACCAGGTGCCTCGCGGGGCCGCTTGCATCCTCGGCGGGGCTCAGGCCCCCAGCTCCAACCGCCACTTCAAGCAATTCGCTCGCGAGGTCGCGGCAGCCCTCCCCGGGGTTGAGGCCTCCAGGCCCCTCAAGTGGTCCCAGTGCCCCATCACTTTCGACTCCAGCGACCACCCCAAGTCCACCTCGACTGTGGGCACCATCCCACTGGTCTGCACCCCCACCATCAACAACATCGCCGTCTCTAAGACGCCCATTGATGGGGGTGCTGGCCTCAACGTCATCTCTGTCGAGACATTCGAGAAGCTGCAGGTGCCCTACGAGCGGCTCATGCCCACCAGGCCCTTCTCGGGGGTGACTGAGGGTCTCACCACCCCTTTGGGACAGGTGAGGCTTGCTGTCACTTTCGGCACCCAGGCCAACTACCGCACCGAGCTGATCGATTTCGACGTCGCGCACATCGGCCTGCCCTACAACACCATCCTCGGCTACCCCGCCCTCGCCAAGTTCATGGCGGTGACCCACCACGCCTACAACCTCGTCAAGCTCCCTGGCTCGGGTGGCACCATCGTCATCCGCGGCGTGGTCTTGGATGCCCTGTACGCTGCGCAAGCGGCCTACAAGGCTGCCGCGATGGCGTCACCCGCTGATGAGGACGAGGAACCCCTCCCGAGGCCCCCCGCGAAGAAGAAGCAGCTGTTCTCTCAGGAGAAGGCCGCGATGAAGCAAGTGCCTCTTCAGGCAAACGGCTCGGGGGCTAGCGTCACCATCGGCGCCAACCTGCCTCCCAAATAGGAAAGCGCGCTCGTCGCCTTCCTCAGGGCAAACTCTGACATGTTCGCGTGGACACCGTCAGATATGTCTGTAGTACCGAGGGAGGTGATCGAGCACCACTTAGCCGTGTGTCCAAACGCACGCCCCGTGAAGCAAAAGGCGCGGCGCCAGGCGCCAGAGAAGCAAGATTTCATCATCAAGGAAGTAGAGAAACTGAAGAAGGCCAGCATCATCAAGGAAGTGGTCCATCCCACTTGGCTCGCCAACGGTGTGGTCATACCCAAACACACCGGAGGAAGCCGCCTCTGCATCGACTTCACCGACCTCAACAAGGCCTGCCCCAAGGACCCCTATCCCCTCCCGAGGATCGACCAGATCGTGGACTCCACCGCCGGCTGCGCACTCCTCTGTTTTCTGGATGCCTTCTCTGGTTACCACCAGATCAAGATGGTGAAGGAGGACGAGGAGAAGACAGCATTTCTCACCCCTTGTGGTGTGTTTTGCTACGTCTGCATGCCCTTCGGCCTGAAGAACGCCGGCGCCACTTTCCAGCGCCTCATGAGGATCGCCCTGGGGGCTCAAATGGGGAAGAATGCAGAGGCCTACGTCGACGACATCGTCGTCAAGACTCGCGAAGAAAGCACGCTCATCCAGGACCTCGAGGAGACCTTTGCCAACCTGCGCAAGGTCAACATCAAGCTGAACCCCGCCAAGTGCGTCTTCGGGGTCCCTTCAGGCAAGCTCCTCGGGTTCCTGGTATCCCACCGCGGCATCGAGGCCAACCCCGACAAGATCAAGGCCATAGAGCAGATGTAGCCTCCTCGTCGCCTCAAGAACATGCAACGCTTAGCGGGATGTATGGCCAGCCTTGGCCGTTTCATCTCCAAGTTCGGCGAGAGGGCGCTGCCATTTTTCAAGATCATGAAGAGATCCGGTCCTTTCAAGTGGACCCCTGAAGCAGCAAAGGCCTTTGAGGACCTAAAGAAATACCTGGCGAGCCCACCCATCATGGTTGCCCCACGCCCTCATGAGCCTCTGAAGCTGTATCTTGCAGCCACTCCTCAGACGGCAAGCGCGGTCTTGGTGGCTGAAAGGGAAGAGCCAGTCCTCGCCAAGCAGAACTCCGCCTCGCCAAGCCAAGAGCCACCCGACAAGGAAGCAGCCTCGACAAGCCTCTAGCCTCCTGCCGAGCCTCCACAAGTGGGGCCTCAAGAAACCCTCGCCGAGGACTCCACCGAGCCTGGAGAGGAGCCAGCCGCTGCCACGCCAATGACTACCCTCGTCGAGCATCCCGTGTACTTCGTCAGCACAATGCTACAGGACGCTCGCGAGCGCTACCCCATGCAGCAAAAGCTCCTCTTCTCGCTCCTCATCGCCTCCAGGAAGCTGCGCCACTACTTCCAGGGCCATCCCATCAAGGTGGTCACCTCATACCCCCTGGAGCAAGTCCTGTGCAACCCAAACGCGACAGATTGCGTCGCAGGCTGGGGCATCGAGCTACAACCTTTCGAGCTGGAGTTTGACACCACCAGGGTCATCAAGGACAGGGCGCTGGCTGATTTCATGGCCGAATGGACGGACATGCGTGAGGAAGAGCCTCAAGAGGAGGAAGCCAAAGACTCAGGAGGGACGGAACCAGGCCACTGGACCATGCATTTCGACGGCGCCTTCGCGGCCCGGAGTGCAGGGGCTGGTGCTGTCCTCACCTCACCAACAGGCGACAAGCTCTACTACGTCGTCCAGCTGTACTTCAAGGACAACGACAAGGTCTCCAACAACATTGCTAAATATGAAGGCCTCCTCGCCGGGCTTAGAGCCGCCATCGCCCTCGGCATCAAGCGCATCCTCATCAAGGGCAACTCCCAGCTCCTCGTCAACTTCTCCAACAAAAGCTACACGGCTAAGGACACTTACATGGTGTCCTACCTTGAAGAGGTACGCAAACTTGAGAAGCACTTCAGGGGCATGGAGCTCAAGCACATCCCGCGAGCAGAAAACCAAGAAGCAGATGATCTCGCCAGGCGAGCAGCAAGAAGGGAAGCCCAGAAGCCTGGAGTGTTCGAGGAAAGGATCACCAAGTCCTCCGTCAAGCAACCAGTTGTCAACATCAGCATCGATGAGGAGCTCCCACCAGCCCCATCAAGTGGAGCACCAAACTGCAGGATGCCCTCAGGCGACCGCTTGCTGATGACTTTGGTACGACAAGACACTGGTTGGATCGACGAGATCAAGAACTACCTGCAAAATCGAGTCCTTCCCGAAGAAGACGCTGAAGCCGAAAGGGTTGCTCGCCAGGCCAAGTCTTACTGCCTCCACGACGGAGACCTGTACCGTAAGCGCCCCAATGGGGTTGCCTTGCGGTGCGTCCCTGCCGAGGAAGGCCGCCAGCTCATCAACGACATCCATAGCGGAGAGTGCGGCCACCATTCGTCCTCGCGCACCCTTGCAGGCAAGGTCTTCCAGAGTGGCTTCTACTGGCCTTCAGTGCTTCAAGATGCAGCCGCAATCGTTCAATCCTGCGACGCCTGCCAATTCCACGCCAAGCAGATCCACCAGCCCACCCAAGGACTCCAGACCATCCCGCTCTCCTGGCCGTTCGCGGTCTGGGGGCTGGACCTCCTGGGACCCTTCCCGCGAGCGCTCGGGGGCTACCGCTACCTCTACGTCGCCATCGATAAAGTCACCAAGTGGCCTGAGGTGGAACCCGTGCGCACCATACCAGCGAAGTCGGCGGTGAAATTCATAAGGAGCCTGGTCTGCCACTTCGGCGTGCCCAACCGCATCATCACCGACAACGGCTCGCAATTCATCAGCGGTGCCTTCAAGTCCTACTGCGGCAGCCTCAGCACCCAAATATGCTACGCCTCGGTGGCGCACCCACGAAGCAACAAGCAAGCTGAGCGAGCCAACGCCGAGGTACTCAAGGGCCTCAAGACGAGAAGGTTCAACCGCCTCAAGGCCAGCGGAAAGCACTGGATCGATGAGCTCCCCTCGGTGCTCTGGTCCATCCGCACCACGCCAACAAAGCCAACTAGTGAGACGCTGAAAGTGCATGGTTGATCCCATGCATGGTTTTGGTAATTAATGACAATCTCTATGGACTAATATTTGCTTTGAGCTCTATGTGTAGGTTGTCCTTTAGCTTGTGTCAAGATCATTTGTTGATCAAGGCCAAGCTTGTCTCCATGTGTTGGAGTCAAGGTGCTTTGCTTGATCTCCATTTGTTGGAGTCAAGCTCAAGGGAAGAAAAGTGTTGGGTTGATCAAGACTTCGTGCGGGTTGATCAACTCTCAAGTTCATGTGAAGATATGTCGAAGAGTGCTCTCCCCATCTTGGTGTATGGGGGAGCGTCATGTGATTCTTCACCAAGCGAAGCGCAATCAAGAAGATGGTTCGCCTTGAGGAGATGAAGATCGTCTCCATCGATCTCAAGTGGATTATTTTACCGGTCTCATGTTGTTTAGTGAGAGACCGGATTATAGGATAGATAGCCGTACTATCAAGAGGGGCTCTCGACCGAGTATCGTGATCGTATCGGTTGTGGAGAGCTCAAACCTTTGCATCTATGCAATCATCTTTATTGGTTCTTATTTGGCTTTTATCCATGTGAGAATATAGAGCTTGTGTTCATCTCCATACCAAGCTCTAGTTCATCAAAAACGGATCTCATGAATATCTTCTTGCGTTTTTTATTTCGGAGGTTTTACCGGTTTGTCTCTTCTACGAGAGGTCAAACTCTCTCCTTATGTTTTCCTCCTCACATGATAGACTATGATGTGTATATGCATGATCTTCTAGGGCTTGTGATTATCTTCGAAACAAGCCCAAGATCATAGAAAACGGAGTCTTGATGAAAAACTTGTGCGTTTTCGGTTTTGGAGATTTTGCCGGTTCATCTATGCGGAAGGTTTCACTCTTCCATTTTTTAGCAAAATCTCCATTGCTTGGTTTCAATATTTTTACTTTTTGTAGGGTAGCTCTTGTCGTCCTCTTTCCAACAAAATTGGATTCACTCGATTCGGAGTTGCCACGCAAAAGTTATTCAGTTTCAGGGTTTGCCTGTTTTTCTCTGCTGGCCGGAAGTACCGGTCCCTGGACCGGTACTACCGCTGGGCACTTCCGGTGCCCAGTTCCGGCCCTACTGCCGCTTATTTTTCTGGGTACTGGACTCCCTGGGTTCCCCCGAATTTTTGCACCGGAAGTAGCACCGGTAGTACCGGGCCACCGGAAGTACCGGTGGCCACAGCGGTACTTCCGCTCCTACTTCCGGTGGAAAGTTCCGGAGGAACTTCCGCTTATTTTTTCAGGCACTGGACTTCTCGGGGTCTCCCAACTTTTGGACCGGAAGTGGGCCCGGAACTACCAGCCCACCGGAAGTACCGGCCCCCGCCGCGGTACTTCCGGTCCTGCGGGTTTTCTTCTCTGAAGTGAGCCGTTGGGGCAGTTTTGCTTGGAGCGGTAGTACCGCCCCTTGGGCCGGTACTACCGGCCCTGCGGGATTTTGTGCCCAACGGCCAGATTCCCAGGGCTCCTATTTAAATGGGTTTTCTTCCCCAACAGTTTAATGGCTTCTTGGTGAACCTTTTGCTCTCTCTCTCTCCTCCATTGTTGCACTTCTTTGAGAGCTTGATTCCTCCACTTCCCTCCAATGATTCTTGCCCATCTTTAGGGAAACAAGAGAGGAGATCTAGATCTACCATTCCACCAATCAAATCCTCCTCTAAGTGAGGGGAACCTAGTGGATCTAGATTTAGGGTTGCTTTGTGTTCTTCCCTTTGTTCTTCCTCTCAAATCCCTCCATAGCATTAGTTGCTTTGGTTGGATTTCGGAGTGAAGGACTTGACCACTTTGTGTGCTCTTGCCTTTTGCATTTGTTGCATCGGGTTGCTCTCCCTACGGTGATACGTGAAGATCGAAGTTGAGAAGCTTGTTACTCTTGGGTGCATTGTGTTCCCAAGAGCTTGTTGCCTCTTGGGTGCATTGTGTACCCTAGACGGTTGGAGGTGCCGCGAAGTCTTCGCTTGTGAAGCTTCGGCACGAGTTTGGGAGCCCCCAATTGAGTTGTGGGTGTGTGCCCCAAGAAGAGTTGTAAAGGGCTCCGGAATCCGCCTTGAAGGATTCCGATAGTGGAAGGTGAACCAATCCCTTGGGTGAGGTTCATCGGAGAATAGGGTGAGGCCTTTGTGGCATCTTGAGTAGGCCTTTTGTGGCGAGCTCACACCCCTCCAACGAGACGTACTCCCTTAACAAGGAGGAACTCGGGAATACATCCTCGTCTCCGCGTGCCTCGGTTATTTCTATACCCGAGCTTTACTTATGCAATTTACATTGTGATAGCCTTCGTGCTTGAAGTTCATATCTTGCTATCACCTTGTTGCTTTAATTGCTTAGCATAAGTTGTTGGTGCACATAGGTAACCTAGCATATTAGGTTGTTGGCTTGTTAATTTAAACACATAGTTTTATTCCGCAATTATCAAGCCCCTAATTAGAAAAAGTTTTAATCGCCTATTCACCCCCCCCCCCTCTAGGCGACATCCGGGCATTAGTTGTTCTTTCAATTGGTATCAGAGCCTCGTCTCTCTTGTTTGGCTTTACCGCCTAGAGAGTAAAGATGTCGTCTAGGGATTTAGTGCACAATTCCTTGTTTATATTTAATGGCACAAATTTTAATGTTTGGAAAACTCATATGCTTAGACACTTACGGGTCTTGGACCCCAATATTGAGCGTATCTTAGATATAGGTTTTTCTCCTCCAAAGGACTACGAAAGTACGACTTTAGAGGATGAGAAAAACTTATATCTAGATGCTCTAGCTTCTAATGAGTTTTGCAAATTTGTGAGTGTTGTAGTGTTCGAGTCAATCATGCCTCTCCGGGATGCTCATGAGCTTTGGACCAAGCTTCAAGACAAATATGGAGTGTCCAACTCTATTGAGGATGATTGTTCTCCCTCCACCTCCGGCCGTGACGAGCTCTCGTCTTCATCTACTTCACCAAAATGTGGTAAGCCACAATCCAATGAAATGGTGAGTAGTGATAGGTTTTGCAACCTTGATAGTGAGCTCATTATTGATGATCATTTATCTCTATCTTGTTGCAATGCTTTATCTTTGGACCTAAACACTCGTAGCACTATAAATGATTTACATGCTAGTGTTGATAGTCCTTGTATATCATCCAAAAATTGCTTAGATAAATCTAATGATGATATGCTTGCTTTATCTTGTTGCCATGATAAAAATGTTTGTGTTCCCTCTAAATCTTGCATTGATAATAATGTAGAGGAAACCAAATTTGCTATGCAACAAGATATGAACTTGAGTGGTTCAAAAATTAATTGCTCTTCTTCATCCATCACTTATTGCCTTATGGCTAAATCTTCTTCTAGCAATGAGAATAATAATGATGATAATGATGATGAAGAAGACGATATTGAAAAATTAATGCTAGGCTTCAAAATAAAGGTCTAATGATTCTTAAAGCAATTCCTACTAATAAAAGTGCTCAAGCTAACCTCTTTGAAATCATGAGCACTCTTATTGAGCGTGGGGAAGCTATTGAGACCTTGGAAGCAAGCCTTGAAGAAAAGGGTAAGGTCGAAAGAGATGATGCTATGGAGAAAGCATCATTAGAAGATGCTCTTGAGGAAGAGCAAGAGACTCGTGCTTCTCTTGAGGAGAAACTAAATTCTATCGAGGAGTCTCATAATGAAATAATTGCTAAAATCATTAAAGAACGTGACCATGCTCATGCTAAATATAAAGTCACGAAAAATGAAAATGCTAAATTAAATGAAGAGCTTGCTAAGATTTCTTCTTCTATTCCTATTGTAAATGATGCTTGTGCTACTAACTCCAATTCTTGTGAAGCATCTACTTTGAAGGAGAATGTTGAGCTAAGGGCTCAACTTGAGTTGCTAACTAGCAAGTATAGGGAGTTGGAAGAAAGTCATAAAAAGCTATCTAGCTCTAATGATGATCTTCTAGCATCCTATGCTTGTCTTAAGTTAGCTCATGAGGCCATCACTACAAAGGTAACATCTAGTGAACCTCATGTGGATAATAGCACAACTTCAACTAAAAATGCTATATTGCCATGTGCTAGTCCTAGTAGTTCATCCACTAAAAATGTTGGTACATCTTGTGATGAACTACTTGCTTTGCCTTGTTGCTCTAACAACGATGCATCTACCTCCTCTAGTACTTGTGTTGTCACTAACCATGTAGAGAAAAGAGGAGAGCTCAAGGCCCAAGCCACTTCTTTGAAGAAAGGCTTGGAAAAGCGTCATGAAGGGAAGCGTGCACTTGACAACATGTTGAGTGTGCAACAATCCCCACATGACAAGAGTGGACTTGGATTCAACTCCAACATCAAGATCAAGTCCAAGGTTGAGAAGAAGAAGGGCCAAGTTCAAGTCAAGAATCCGGCCAAGATCATTTGCTTCAAGTGCAAGCTAGAAGGGCACCACGTTCGGGATTGCCCAATGAAGAAGAAGCCTCTTAGTGAGAAGCAACTAGGGAAGCGGCCTCTTGTTCAATCTCGTGCTCAACCACGGGTTGAACAAAGACCACCTCCTAAGAAGACTCAAGTCAACGCTCCTCAAGTTGAGGAGCCTATTAAGAAGAAGAAGAGTCGGTGTTGCTACCTTTGCCGTGGCAAAGGTCATTTTGCTTCTTCATGCACTAACGGTACCCCATCCAACCCTATCATAATTGATGATGTTTATTCTCTTGGAAGGATAGAGTTGGCAATGTGTTTGCCAAGTATGTGGGAGCTCAAAGTGGTGTCAAGAAAAGCACCATTTGGGTTCCCAAGCCTATTGTGACTAACCTCTTAGGACCCAACTTGGTTGGGGACCAACAAGCTCAAACTTGATCAAATAGGTGTTTGTGGAGGACATTGGTGACTTGGCTATTTTTGAAGAATTAAGGGATCTTCATGGTTTTATTTCATCAAGCCAAGTCAATTGGATTATCACATATCTATCTCATATCCAATGCTTCCTCCTTGCGGTAACATGTATTTAATTCATATATTCATTGAAAGTTGCTTGCTCCCTTGCATGTGTTAGTTTTGTTCCTAGATGTGCTTGTATGTGATATGCTTCTTTCCTACTAGTCTTGTTACTCAAGGTTGTGTATGTTAGTTGTGTATCATGTATGTGTAACTTTGTGTTGAGCTTTATTGAATCTTGTGTGGATTTTAATTGGCTCTTTGAGATATTAATGGACTATCCCATTTTGGGGGAGTGATGTGCTTTGTGCACCTCACAAACCTAAAATGTATGTACATGAAGCACACCACATAGTATTGATATTTCAATATTATCTAGCTACTATGTGGTATGTCATACTCATGAGAAATTCAAATTCTATAATGTCCATTAATTTCTCTAGTTGGTTTTATTTGCCTCTTGTTTAAAAAATAAAATGAATCATCACATTATGGGGGAGTAATAAGCTATGTGCATATTACAATCCCATAAAAATGTGAACATTTGAGGTTTGCCACTTAGAGTTGATATTGTACATTATCCATTTCCTATGTGGCATGTTTACTCGAACAAGTTCTAATTTCCTTTTGGTTATCTTTTGGCTCTTGTTTGCATGGGCTTGCTTGGTGTGGTTTTTCTCTAATATGCCTTTCCATATATTATGTGAGAAACCATTTGTTTCATTTTATTCTAACCATGGCTTTGCCGGTTGGTTCAAATAGTTGAAACTACCAACAAATCTTTTCGAAATAAAACACCATTTTTATTCCTTGTGTTTAATTCCTATCTTTTGCCATTTGCTAGTTTGTGGTGAAGTTGGTCTTGTACATCATTCCTTTATACCACCGAGAAATATCTCTATATACTCCTTGTCCATGACAAGTGATACTAGTAATTGTGGTGGATTTTGTAGACCATCTTCACATTGGCTCTTGCGTTGATTTGCTTTATCTATTGCCTTCCTTGCCTTTTGAATGGATCCTATCTTTCAATCGGTAGTGTTTAGTGTTTTAGATAAAATATGGAGAGTAATGATCCCTTGTGCATGCATTTTGTATTCAAATGCAAATATCTAAGATAATGCATTAATCTTGGGGGAGCATTCCTTTTTATTTAGAACACTTATTCTTTCTATCAATTTTTGATCCCTCTCAATTGGCATTTGTTTCTTTATCTTGTGTTGGTACCTTCAATTGGTATTAATTGGAATGTAATCTCTTCCATAGATATTTGTTCCAATTGATATTTATTGTGGGAGTCTTGATACCTTTTGCCTTATTTTAACTTTACTTGATTTCGGTCAAGTATCGCCCTCTTCTTGGTATCTTTTCTCCTAGTTGATATTTTTGTTTTAATTGGTATCTTATTTTCAATTGGTGTCTTATCGATCATTTGTTGTGTTGATTTGATTCTTTTGATATCACACTTCATGTGTTGATGTGTTTCGGAATCAATCATTTGTTGATTTGATTTTTCCTCAATCATGTGTTGATTTGGATATTGATATAATTTGGACAACCTTTTGTGTCACACCTTGGTGTGCTCTCTTCTTGGTTTACTTGGTGTTTTTGTCCAAATTGTATCTCGTTTGGTTCTTGTAAGTCTATGCATGCATATTTACTATATATATATTTATGGCATGCTAGTCTTTCTAGTTCCAATATATAGGGGATACTCCACCGAATCCTAAATCGGCTAAGATGTGCATGAAATTCAATTTCATATCTATATGCACATGTTTATGTGGAGTGCTTCCTATATATTGTAGTTGATCTAACTACTATGGGACCCAATGAGTTTGGGAACCATTTTGTACTCTAATTGTGTTTTAGGTACAATGGAGATGCATTGGATGCTTGCCTCATTCATAAGGAAGGTGTTCTCACCGTGTGATTGTCGGAGTCAAGCTTTGATGACAAACCAACTCTCATCATCTTCATCTTCAATGCATCTCGGTAACAAGTATCTATCCCATGCATACCTTTCTAGTATTCAACCTTGTGTAGGTTGCCTCTTGGCATGAAAGCTCTTATATGCAATTGTTGTGGTTTTGGCTTTTTCCTTCACTTAATATATCTTTGTGATATGTGTGATGAATTTGCAAAAACCTTTTCTTCAATTGATATTATTTGTTTGTGATACTTGTTGCCTATTTCAAAGCATCTTCACTATCTCTTGTTCCCTTAGTGATATGTGTGATGCATTTGATATATTTGAAGTTCATTTATATACAATGAGATAATTTTGAGCTATGTGCTATGCTTTCAAGCAACAATCTCGTTTGTATATTTATGACTTCCTTTTGGATACCTTGTTCTCTTTTTCCCGGACCATTTCGTATGTATATGTTTCTTTGCGGATGTATATCTTTGTGGTTTGTCTAATTAGAAACCTATACATATGAGAGAGGTCACCTTTTAGTCGGTATCCTATTCCTTTTGAGCCACCTTGTGTTTCTTCTATAATTCTTTGGTGGCTCCAAATTTGCCTCATGAGTGCTTGTCTTATTGTTTATTGGTATCTTTGCACACTCATGTATTTCTTAAAGATCTTTGACTTCATGCCTACCATGGTGAGCATGTTGAATTTTATTGGCTAAATGTTCTCACTTGCTTTTGGCATTTTCAATTGGTTTTAGTTTCCAATTGGTATCCCTAAGCTTGTGAAAATGTTTCTTTAAAAGATCGTCTTTTTATCTCGGTTGGGCCTATCTTATGTTGAATCTTTGAAAATTGGTATCTTGTTTTTGGCTCAACCACATCTTTGGTGCAAGTGCTATGATTTGCTTTTGCATTATGCACAATTGCACGTGTTGAGTGTTCTAGATGATTTTGGGGGAGTGAGGATTCCATATTTGTGCACTCCTCATTTGTGCATGAACATTGGGGAGCTTCTCCGGTTTTATTTAGAACTCTCGTCTTGGATCGTTTTGATTGCTTTCCTCCTTTGTGGAGATGTTTAAAATGTTTTCATCTTTTTGCAATCTTTGGATCCTCAATATAGTTCGATTTCCTCTAATTATTCGTCAATGAATAAGTGCATTTGATTTCACTCATATATTGAGAAATGCACACCTCTATGGAGGAACTCATATTATATTGGCTCTCTAAATTTTTCTTCCCATTTCGGCAATCGATGCCAATGGGGGAGAAGTTTAGAGGGTTTAAGGGAATTTGGGTTTTATGCTTTTGTTGCATTTGCCTTTAATGCGCTTTGCTTCCTCGCTTGTTTGTCGTGCAAGGTTGCTTTATTCTTTATTTAAACCCTCTTAAACGGGATTGTCATCAATTACCAAAATGGGGGAGATTGAAAGTGCATGGTTGATCCCATGCATGGTTTTGGTAATTAATGACAATCTCTATGGACTAATATTTGCTTTGAGCTCTATGTGTAGGTTGTCCTTTAGCTTGTGTCAAGATCATTTGTTGATCAAGGCCAAGCTTGTCTCCATGTGTTGGAGTCAAGGTGCTTTGCTTGATCTCCATTTGTTGGAGTCAAGCTCAAGGGAAGAAAAGTGATGGGTTGATCAAGACTTTGTGCGGGTTGATCAACTCTCAAGTTCATGTGAAGATATGTCGAAGAGTGCTCTCCCCATCTTGGTGTATGGGGGAGCGTCATGTGATTCTTCACCAAGCGAAGCGCAATCAAGAAGATGGTTCGCCTTGAGGAGATGAAGATCGTCTCCATCGATCTCAAGTGGATTAATGCGCAAGGCAAAGGTATGATCTTGGTAGGGCTTTTATTTTACCGGTCTCATGTTGTTTAGTGAGAGACCGGATTATAGGATAGATAGCCGTACTATCAAGAGGGGCTCTCGACCGAGTATCGTGATCGTATCGTTTGTGGAGAGCTCAAACCTTTGCATCCATGCAATCATCTTTATTGGTTCTTATTTGGCTTTTATCCATGTGAGAATATAGAGCTTGTGTTCATCTCCATACCAAGCTCTAGTTCATCAAAAACGGATCTCATGAATATCTTCTTGCGTTTTTGATTTCGGAGGTTTTACCGGTTTGTCTCTTCTACGAGAGGTCAAACTCTCTCCTTATGTTTTCCTCCTCACATGATAGACTATGATGTGTATATGCATGATCTTCTAGGGCTTGTGATTATCTTCGAAACAAGCCCAAGATCATAGAAAACGGAGTCTTGATGAAAAACTTGTGCGTTTTCGGTTTTGGAGATTTTGCCGGTTCATCTATGCGGAAGGTTTCACTCTTCCATTTTTTAGCAAAATCTCCATTGCTTGGTTTCAATATTTTTACTTTTTGTAGGGTAGCTCTTGTCGTCCTCTTTCCAACAAAATTGGATTCACTCGATTCGGAGTTGCCACGCAAAAGTTATTCAGTTTCAGGGTTTGCCTGTTTTTCTCTGCTGGCCGGAAGTACCGGTCCCTGGACCGGTACTACCGCTGGGCACTTCCGGTGCCCAGTTCCGGCCCTACTGCCGCTTATTTTTCTGGGTACTGGACTCCCTGGGTTCCCCCGAATTTTTGCACCGGAAGTAGCACCGGTAGTACCGGGCCACCGGAAGTACCGGTGGCCACAGCGGTACTTCCGCTCCTACTTCCGGTGGAAAGTTCCGGAGGAACTTCCGCTTATTTTTTCAGGCACTGGACTTCTCGGGGTCTCCCAACTTTTGGACCGGAAGTGGGCCCGGAACTACCGGCCCACCGGAAGTACCGGCCCCCTGCCGCGGTACTTCCGGTCCTGTGGGTTTTCTTCTCTGAAGTGAGCCGTTGGGGCAGTTTTGCTTGGAGCGGTAGTACCGCCCCTTGGGCCGGTACTACCGGCCCTGCGGGATTTTGTGCCCAACGGCCAGATTCCCAGGGCTCCTATTTAAATGGGTTTTCTTCCCCAACGGTTCAATGGCTTCTTGGTGAACCTTTTGCTCTCTCTCTCCTCCATTGTTGCACATCTTTGAGAGCTTGATTCCTCCACTTCCCTCCAATGATTCTTGCCCATCTTTAGGGAAACAAGAGAGGAGATCTAGATCTACCATTCCACCAATCAAATCCTCCTCTAAGTGAGGGGAACCTAGTGGATCTAGATTTAGGGTTGCTTTGTGTTCTCCCTTTGTTCTTCCTCTCAAATCCCTCCATAGCATTAGTTGCTTTGGTTGGATTTCGGAGTGAAGGACTTGACCACTTTGTGTGCTCTTGCCTTTTGCATTTGTTGCATTGGGTTGCTCTCCCTACGGTGATACGTGAAGATCGAAGTTGAGAAGCTTGTTACTCTTGGGTGCATTGTGTTCCCAAGAGCTTGTTGCCTCTTGGGTGCATTGTGTACCCTAGACGGTTGGAGGTGCCGCGAAGTCTTCGCTTGTGAAGCTTCGGCACGAGTTTGGGAGCCCCCAATTGAGTTGTGGGTGTGTGCCCCAAGAAGAGTTGTAAAGGGCTCCGGAATCCGCCTTGAAGGATTCCGATAGTGGAAGGTGAACCAATCCCTTGGGTGAGGTTCATCGGAGAATAGGGTGAGGCCTTTGTGGCATCTTGAGTAGGCCTTTTGTGGCGAGCTCACACCCCTCCAACGAGACGTACTCCCTTAACAAGGAGGAACTCGGGAATACATCCTCGTCTCCGCGTGCCTCGGTTATTTCTATACCCGAGCTTTACTTATGCAATTTACATTGTGATAGCCTTCGTGCTTGAAGTTCATATCTTGCTATCACCTTGTTGCTTTAATTGCTTAGCATAAGTTGTTGGTGCACATAGGTAACCCTAGCATATTAGGTTGTTGGCTTGTTAATTTAAACACATAGTTTTATTCCGCAATTATCAAGCCCCTAATTAGAAAAAGCTTTAATCGCCTATTCACCCCCCCCCCTCTAGGCGACATCCGGGCATTAGCTTGTTCTTTCAGACGTCGTTCTCCCTCGTCTATGGTGCTGAAGCCGTCCTCCCCAGCGAGATCACCCACGGCTCTACGCGAGTCCTGGCCTTCAAGGAGGCTGAGCTGGAGGAGCTCCGCAACGACGACCTGCTACTGCTTGAAGGGCTCCGCCGCAATGTGGCCCTAAGAGCGGCAAGGTACCAGCAAGACCTCCGTCGCTACCACAGCCGCCACATCCGCCCACGCACTCTCGAAGCAGGAGACCTTGTCCTGAGGAGAATCCTCTCTAGGGCAGGCCTCCACAAGCTCTCGCCAATGTGGGAAGGGCCCTACAGAGTCGTGCACATCGCCAGGCCTGGCTCCGCGTGACTCGAGACGAAGGACGGCATCCCTGTCGCCAACCCCTGGAACATCCAGCACCTGCGCAAGTTCTACCCCTGATCGCCCCCGGCGAGCAACTTTTAGCCTCAAGGGAGAGCTACGCACCATCATCCTCCACGAGGAAAAACTTCGGGCTCCCCTCTCTACTATACGTTGCCGCGAGCCGTTCGAGAAGACTCCCAAGCCACCAAGCCTCGGCAAGGTGAGCTCTTCAGGCAGCATGCCTTGGCGAGGTGGATCCCTATGCCCAGACATGGTGGACCGCAGGCTCTACAAGCCTCTGAGCTCTCTCTACATGCATCGCCCTGAGCACGCCCCCTCGAGAGTCTCAGCCACAGCATGTGGAACCCCATGCCTGACATGGCGGATTTTTTGTGTTTCTGGCCACGCCAGTGTAATGAACCTCTGTTTCAAGTCACCTTGAACCTTTGCGCTTCGCGCCAGCATATGTTATTGCTTTGGTTAGTTTTTATGTTATTGCTGATTCATCCTTGCTCGTACGATCCCTCCTATGTATCTCACGAGCGGGGGCTAGCATGGTGCCATGCCACGGGTGCATCCCGGCAGCGCCTCAAACCCAAGGGATCCGAGCTCTGAACTCACGGGTCAGCTTTCATGCATGTCAACTCCCAAGGAGCTCTGAACTCATGAGCCGGCTCCCGTGCACGTCAACTCACCAAGGACCTCGGTGCCTGTTCTCCTTGCGAGACACACATGAAGGAACCTACGAGCGCGCATAAGTTATCTAGCTATGTGTGGCACCCCCTTCTGACACAAGTTGCCAGAGAGGCGGTCGCCCCGTGCGCCAGCCCAGGATATCCGGACGCACGTTACGACAATGCAACATAGCAGAAATATCATTACACAATCAGGCCCAGAGGGCTACAAATGGTTTACATGGCCATCAAGGCAAGAGAAAAATATCGTGGCCAAGTATGGCGCGGGACAGAGTTTAACTGGCAGCGGAAGTCATAGATTCGGCAACGGCTTGGAGGGACTCCATTCCACAGGCATCTGGCTGGGCTACTGATCCTAGCACGCTCCTGCTCGATCTCCTTGCTATGGTGGGAGATGGATCCTCTCAAGGTCTGGCCACATGAAAAGCCAGTCTGAGTACAATGATGTACTCGCAAGAAAATAACCACAAGACATGAACAGTCAAGCAATCATGCGACAAGTAACTAGTGACAGAAAATAATCTAAACATGGCAAGTGTCTACTCACGACATTCCAAGTGGATAGCAACAGGGTGGCACGACAAATCATGGCATAAGTAGATGATGGGGTATCACCAGTACAGAGTCCAAGCCAGGTGGGGTTGGATCGTGCACCGGCGATCAGACAAGAGAACTTACCTGTGACGAATAACGGAGGTACCCATTGGTAATAAGTATTATAACAAACCTGTCACAACTAGGCCCAACGGCCTCACCACATCTTTCCACTGCTAGGCCCACTGGCCTCATCTATCCACTAGGTAATGCACGGACGATGTTGGCTCAGGCCTAACTCTAGGCCCCCAACGATCGCACCGCCATCCCTCAACACGGGTAACCATTCACAACTGAGGTAACATTCCCTGCATCATCTTATTGTTTATTTAGTGAAATCAGGTTGTTCATCTTACTTTCACACCGAACTTAAGTTTAACCTCCGGACTCGACAAAGGACAATAGTGTGACCGACACTGAACTGTTCCATAACCTAGGAACAAGGCTAGCTGCTAGTTGATACACTCTCGAGAGGTTGCAGTTACCACCCATCTAAATGCACCTTGCTTCGCGACGGCAAGATACAATTACATAACCGTTCACGCTACCAAGACACTCCCTGTATAGCTACCGACATAACTCTATGTCTTATGTCGAAGTGAATCCGGCACGTCCCCAACTCATGAGCAACGCCTAGCTCCGGAACCTTCACAAGACTAGCCCCGACCACAACTATGCAGTATCCGACTAGACTTGCCAAGTGGGTAGCGTCAAAGGAGGCTTGATAGGTTACATAGGTTATGGCTCTCCCATTTGGGCGACAGTGGTAGTGCGTTCAAGGTTCAGATTGGTGGCACTATGGACTGACCCTATCGAAGCTTGGAGGGTTGGTTCATTTAATCCAGTTTCTTTCAACAACAATTCCAACAACAGAGGGTTAGTCCCACACAATAAATATAATATCATATCAACACGAAACAGATTAGTCCAATGCAAAATCATAATATCAGATCAACACGAAACAGAAACAAACTGCACTCAATATTTCAAACAATATATAGTTAGTTCAATCCATGGTTAGTTCAACCGGGCGATGGCGGAGATAACTCCGACCAGTGACAGCCACAGGTTGAGTAAAAGAAAATAAACAGCACAGTTGGTTAGCGTCAACCGGGCGATGGCGGAGATACCTCCGGCCAGTGACAGCCACAGGTCGACTACAAAAGTTAGTGGAGGCGTCCACGCGATCCCGTTCCTCCATTCCATTGACTGCGGCGGTTCCTCCAGTCCATCATCGCCGGAATGGGGAGTGGTGCATGGTACCGTCCAACACACGCCACAACTCTACAGAAAAGTAGACGAGATTCAATCCACGTGGGCGGTGCCCAACATGTATTTAGTCGCCGGCCGGAACTCAACCCACACTTGATGGGTTTATCGTATTACAGGAATGAAAACAAAGTCACGATATCTCGTGACGCACAGTTGACAGGATATAAACCAAAGCCACGATATCTCGTGACGCACAGTTGACAGATGATAAGCAATCATAAGAAAGAAAGCATCCATTCCACTCGAGGATTAACTCGACGTGGTGTCAGCAATCTTGGCAAAAAGACCCAAATGAAAGCCAGCTTCCCAAGCGTCGCAGTCAAGGCGGGCATACGCCAGCCAAGTTTGACGGAGGGAGAAGAAGCAAATAACTCTTTTGGCAAATGCCCCAACTCCGAGGATCATAAGACGACATTCGTCCGCTCCTCACCTCGGCGAAGGAGAAGAAGCAAACAATCATGGGGACGCTTAGTTATAGTTAGCTGGTCAGGTGGTTCGACAAAGCCACGCAAGTGCGAGGCGCACAAATTAATCATACGCTAATCGTTTACACACATGGATGATGAGTGAAACATGGCATCGCTAACTATACTGGAGATTAAACATGGCGTAGCTACCTAAGCTTGAAATAAACATAGCATGCAAATATACCCATGAAATCACCGGAACCAACATCAGCATCGGCTAGCAATAAAATATAACGCGCATGTGTGACATGATGATCTGCAACAAACAACACCGCTTGAGTGTTCATAGCAAGTGGTTAGCTTGCCTTCGGAGATCGACGCCATTTGGCTTGAGGGTCACGGACACGTCGCGGTTTAGGGTATCGGTTTGCCGGTACCGCGGGATGGACCTATGCATATGTATAAGGGTGCTCAGCATACAAACATTTTACAAAAATGTAAAACCTATACCACTGGATAGAGCTTTTCAAACTATGAATTTACAAATTTGAATCACCTCAATCGGAGCTACGGTTCAAAAGATATTGGACTTCTAGTTCTTGGTAATTATGAGCCACTTCCGGAAAAAAAAACGTTCGCGGGCCGAATCTTACTGGGCTGGGCTGGTTGCGCATTCACTGGAAATACGCTTTCCCTTGAGGGAAGCGTAAGGCAGAAAATACGCTTTTAGCTGGCCAAAGGGGATCGATCGGTTCGTCATCATCCTGGCTCCCGCATGCACAGAGGTGCTCGGGGACGACGGGGAGGGGCCGGCCGCCGGCAGCAGCCGTCCCGGCGAGGCCGGACGGGGGCGGCGGGGAGGTCGCCGTGCCCCACCCCAGCTGGGGTCGCGCGGGGCGTGGCCGTGGACGGCCTCCGCGTGCGGTGCCCGCAACCACCGCGGCACGACCATGGCGGACATGACCGGCAACGACGTCGGCGAAGGGGCGGGCTGAGGCGGACGCCGACGACGCGGGCGGACGCGCCGGGCTTCACCGCAACCGAGGGATGGCCAAGGACTATGGGCGTCGCCGCCGGGAGGGCTAGGAGGGCCGAGACGCGCAGGTCGCTGCCTTGGTCGAAGCTGGCGTCGGCCGGGGTGGGCTTCCGGGAGGACGCCGGCGACGGGGCCGAGGACAGCGGTGGAGGCGGGGGTTGGGGATGACGCCGTGGTTGCAGGAGGTCGGAGGAGCCGACGGTGGGGGCGACCACGGGAGGCGCAGCTCGGAGCTTTGACCACGGCGGCCAAGCTCGACGCCAAGCGCGGGGGCGGCAGGGGGTCTCATCGTCTATGGAGAACGAACAGCGGCGGCGGTCCGCGTCCGGGGAAGGCGGGAGCTGGGGCTCGGGAGGTAGGGGGACGCGCGGGTGAGCTCGAGCTCGTCTCGGTCGTTAGCCATGACGGCCGTGCACGACGAGCACGTCTAGCACGTCGAGCCTCCGGCTACCCTGGGTGGGGGAGAGGGAGAGCGCACGGGTGGGGAGCGCGGGGCAGGAGTGGAGAGTGTGCCGCGGGCGCGAGGGGCTTGGGTGCTCCTCATATATAGGCAGGGGACGTCGATGCTTGTAAGAAAAAAAAAAGGAGAAGGGGGATAAGGACGGGAGCTGGATAAGGAGGCCGATGTGGAAGAGCAGTACCCTACAGGAAAGTTACTGTGCAGCGGGGTTAAGCAGGGTTTAGGGCAAAGCCGGTTTAGTTCACGCCAAAGCACATGTCCGGGACGTTCTGGGCGCGACGCGAGCGACGTCGTCGCGTTCCCGTTGACTCGGGGCATGAAATGGAAAACGGGTCGCACCACTGGGTTCGTAACGACGAGACCAACACAACAAAACCAGAATCGCTCAAAGGCGACAAACTTTTATATATAAGATTTTCAGAAAATCGGGGTTGCGCCAGGTGTTCGATGAAATGACAGACGTCTTCCCCATCTCAGAAAAATCCCCAAAATTCACAGTAGGCTAGAAGAGGGGTATGTAGTATGTGTGTGAAGTTTGAGCTCAGTTGGATACCTGGAGGTTGGTCAAATAATTCGGTGTCCAAAAATGCCCTAATGGCATGGGTATGCCAAGTGAACAAGATCAAAAGATATTGACATGATATTCTGTATATGTGGTTATATAAGGGAGTTGGTCAATTGGGCAAAGTGACAATGCCAAATGATTTTTGTAGCTAGGGGTTGCTTTGGAAATTGCAAATAGGCATGAAAAGGGCATTACAAAGGAAGTACCTCAAATCTTGCTCAAATGAGGTTGGGCCAATGGAGTGAAAAGTTCAGGAGGTGAAATTAGGCCCATCCACAAAATTGTAGAATTTTTGGATGAGTGGAAGGTGTCTGAATACTTATTGGACTGGAAATGGCATAATAGCGGATATGGTTTAACCGAGGGTTTTTCATTGGACTATGGAATATTTTCCCATAGGGTGGATGTATAAGTATGAGGGAACCATATGGTAGCTTGGTAGAATTTATCTTAAGATGCAATTGTGGTGGTGGCTTTTGGTGGTGTAGACAGAAGGGTTTTGGAAATATGGAGGGGCATCAATGTGTGACAACGAAAATAGTGGCATCGAGATATGGTGGAGGTTGATAAGCTCAAGGTTTGTTGGGAAATCTCTAAGTGAGCAAAACCAAAGTCAATTCAAAGACCAACAAGTGGGAGAAAATAGTTTGGAAACAGAAAAAGTTTTTCAGGCGGGAGAAAAACATTACTAACATTAGGGACGAATTTTCGGGATGTGACACTATGTATTGCTTGTGGGTACGCCTATCTGTCAAAACGCAGGAAACAGGTCGAAAACACCTCGTCAGGGAACCAACACCCTCTCCAAGGCGAAAACACCTCACCAGGGAACCAGAACCCTCTCCAAGGCAAAACGCCTCGCAAAGCTAAGTCCAAACACTCGGTTGAATTTCCTCTCACTGGTTTTTGCCCCTTGAGCCTCTTTTTCTCTCTCCTATGCCTCATGGGCTGCTTGCACGTTAAAGGGGAGCCCCAAGCATCACGACTTGGGAGCTCTTACCTCTTGAGACCTTACGCACCCCCCGGCCTTGTGGAGCCCTGACTCTCGCATACCGAAGCGGCGGTGGTGTAGCACTAAGAGAGATTCCTAAGACGTAGAGCGAAAAAGACATGAAAGGGAAGACAAAAGCCTCACGAGGGATATCCACCAAGCAAATACAGCTTAAAGCAAGTCTTTACAAGGCTATTACAAATAAATGCTAAGATAATCCATGCCTCTACACGTCCAGATACAGGAGAACTCAGGCCGTCGCGCCTCCTGAGGTGCCCGCTCCGTCCACGGCAGCCTCCGCCTCCTCCTCCAGGGCATCCTCCTCGTCGTCGCCCTCGACCATGACTTGGTCGAATTTCTTGGCGTACGCCTCGGCAGCTTCCCGCGCCTTGTTGCTGATGGCGACCGGCGGCGCCGTCACGGCCTCGAGGTCAAGCGAGGGCTGGAGCCTCGCGAGGTTGCTGAAGATGCGGCAGGTGGCGATGACGAGGAGATCGCGGCTCTCCTCCACGACATGCTCGTCGAAGCCCTTCGCGACCCCTTCAAGCTTTCCGAGGAATTGCTCGAAGAAGAACGAGTACGCTGCCTCGTCGTCGCTCCCTGCGGAGAAATTGGGAACCTCGATCCTCAGATCATCCCCGACGGCGCGCGCACGGGTCACCAAGTCTTGGAGAATGCGCTGGCGCTGGCGAGACATGGACTGGCCAATCTGGCGCTGGTCCCGTGCCCGATCCACGAGATCCGTGACTGGCCCCACCTGCTGTCAAAGCTCGTCCAGGTCTCTCTCCAGGGCGATAGCGTTCCCCTCCGCGCGAGCCTGGGCCTCCCGGGCGTTCTCTAGGCAGGAGGCCATCCGCTTCTCCTCCTGCTCGAGCTCCTTGATGCGGTCTTGGAGCTCCTTGCGTTTCGCTTTGAAGCGGTCCTCCTGCTTCGTGGCCTTCTCATCATAATCCTTGGAGAGAGTTTCATGGATGAGCTTGACCTTGGTGTCAGCCTCCTCCTGGATTCTTTTCTGTTTCGGCGCGAAGTCGGCGTTGGCCTTCTCGTGGCGCTCCGCGTAGGTGGCCTCGTTCTGGGCCACCAGGCCCTCGCGTTCCTGCAGCTGCCCCTCGCGAGTGGCCTGGGCCTCCTCGAGCAGCTGGGCCTGCTCCTCGCGCTGGCGCAGCTCCTTCTCGCGGAGGGAGAGCTCTCCCACGCGTCGCGTCAGCTCTGCCTCATGCGGCGCCAGCTGCCCCTCGCAAGCGTCCAGCAGCTCGCGGAGCTCCTTCAAGCTGGCCCTTGCGACCTTGGAGTCAACGGCAAATTTCTGCTCCGCGGCCGCTAGTTCCTGGTGCTTGGAGGCGGTCTCCACCTCGAGCGCTTCCCGGGCGGCGTCCAGCTGGTCCATCACCTCCTCCGCCTCCCGCTTGACGCTGTCGCGGGTCTCCTTAGCGAAGCGAAGGGCCTCTTGGCGCTCCGCCTGGGCCGCCGCGTCCTGCCGGTGGCACAACTCCACCCTCTCGTGGAGGAGGGCCCAGGCCTCGCCAAGCCTTGCCCGCTCCTCCGCTATGGTGAGTTCTTCTTCGGCGAGCTGTGCCCCCAGCTCGTCGAGCGTCCGCCGCGCGTGGTTGAGGACGGCTTGCCGACGGACTGTATGGCGCCATGGCTCCCGCAGCGCCAAAGTCCCCGCACCACTGCTGGGTGCGGAGGCCTCGATCCTTGTCGAGGCGCCCGAGGCCTCCTGCCTTGGGCTCACTACCGCCTCTGGTGCGGCCTGGGGGCTCGTGGGGGCACCTCCCTCGTTGCCCGCTTCAGGAGCCCTCTGGGGGCTGGGCATCCTCTCGCCCCCAGCTTTGGTGCCTGCGGGCTCCGGAGGCGCCTCTGCCTCCTGCTCCTCAGGGGCGCCTCCTGCCCCTCCCGTGACGGCCGCGTCCGCCACGGCCTTGGGCGCATCGGCCCCTCTTGAGGGAGCCTCCTCCTCCTCCTCTGGAGACGGCTCCATGACGATTTCCTCATCCACCCTCTCCTCCTCCGTTTCCTGCTGGACGGGAGGAGTGGCCGCCCTAGTTGGCGACGGCGGCGCCACCTCTTCGGTCACCTCCTCCACGCGGTGCTCCACCACGGGAGGAGTCGCTGCCCGAGCCGATGACAGCGCCGCCTCTTCGACCACCTCCTCCGCGCAGTGCTCCACCACGGGAGGAGTCGCCGCCCGAGGCGGCGACGGCGCCACCTCTTCAACCGCCTCCTCCGTGCGGTGCTCACCCGCGGGAGGGACAGCCACCTGCCGCGGCTCCCCAGCCGCAGGATCTCCGCGATGACGCTGGCGGTCTCTCCAAGCTTGTGGAGCCACCGCCTCTTTGGCTCTGCAGGTTGCCTGAAAGAAAGACAAGTAGAAGATTCTTCAAGGGGGTTTCCCAGAAGCGAAACACTAAATGAGGAAGGATGAAAAATCAAGACTTACTCGTCAANGCCCCCAGCTCCGGCGCCTGTTGGCTCCGGAGGTGCCTCTTCCTCCTGCTCCTCCGGGGCTTCCTGCCCCTCCCGTGGCGGCCGCGTCCGCCACGGCCTCGGGCGCATCGGCCCCTCTTGAGGGAGCCTCCTCCTCCTCTGGAGGAGGCTCATGATGATTTCCTCGTCCACTCTCCCCTCCTCCGTCTTCTGCTGGACGGGAGGAGTGACCGCCCTAGTTCGGCGATGGCGGCGCACCTCTTCGGCCACCCCTCCGCGCGGTGCTCAACCACAGGGGAGTCGCCGCCCGAACCGGCGACGGCGCCGCCCTTCAACCACCCCCTCCGCGCGGTGCTCCACCACGGGAGGAGTCGCCGCCCGAACCGGCGACGGCTCCGCCCCTTCAACCTCTCCTCCTCGCGGTGCTCACCCGTGGGAGGGACAGCCACCTGCCGCGGCTCGTCAGCCGCAGGTATCTCCACGACGACGCTGGCGGTCTCTCCGAGCTTGCGGAGCCCGCCCTTTTTGGCTCCGCAGGTTGCCTGAAAGAAAGACAAGTAGAAGATCCTTCAAGAGGGTTTTCCGGAAGCAAAATGATAAAAGAAAAAGAAGAGTCGAGGCTTACTCGTCAACCATCCTCCACACCCTTTTCTTCGCCTTGGGCGGCTGGGTGTTGCTTGCTCCGGCCTCCTCTTGAGGCGCTCTTGCCTCCTCACGAGGAGCGCAACTCGCAACCGCGGCTCTCCTGTCGTGGATAGCCTTGGAGCGGGGCTCGCAGCGTCCTCCCCCGCTGCCGCTCGTCTCCTCCTCCTCTCCGACGCGTCGGGAGCGGGCGACGTGGAAGGCATCCTCCTCATCGCCGGAGGAGATCACCTGGAGGTCCACCTCGGCGAGAGCGCTCCTTGAGGAGCCGGCGGAGCCTCTCGAGGGGTCGGCACCTCTCGAGGCCTCGCCCTCGCCAACGGGGTCGGTGCTTCTCGAGGCCTCGTCCTCGGCGAAGGGATCTGCGCCTCTCGAGGCCTCTTCCTCGACAGACTCTTCGACCTCCTCCGGCTCTGGAGACTCGTCCATGTACTCCGGCTCCGCCGCCCACGGATTGGGACGAGGCCCGCGGTGCCCTGCGGGCACAATTCCCCACTCGTCGAACATGGGCATGCACCGGCGTTGCTCCTCAATGCTCTCCTCGGCAAAGCTGATGAGTGGCCGGGCCTCGTCGTTGGTAGGAGGCCGGATCTCCGTCGTCGCGAAGACGACCCCCATGATCTGGCGTAGCACCTCAGGCAAGAAGTTGTCCGAGCACAGGCGCATCGTGTCCTCCTTGCCTGAGTACCGCCACACCGGCTCGGAGTGCCACTGGAGAGGAGCGACCCGGCGCCTCGTGAAGTCTCTTGCCACCATCTGGCCAGTGACCCCTGCCTCGCGGAGGCGCCGGATGCACTCGTACATCGCGTCGAGCCTCGGGCCCCTGAAGTCTACGCTCGCCCAGTGCGCCCACTTCCTCGGGGGCGCCTCGGGCACCTCTAGGAGAGGGTTTGTCTTCTTGGTGTCGACGAAGAGCCACTTCTTGCGGAAGTCCTCCACCTTCTTCGTCACCTTGGTGATGGCGTTCTCACCGCACCAAGCAATGGGAATGTAGTTCTCACTCCTGGCGGCGGCGATGCGGAAGGAGACGCAGCCGAGCCGCTCATTGGAGGCGGTGCTCCGAAGGGAGTAGATGCTACGGAAGAGCGCCACCGAGGGACGGATGCCGATGTAGGCCTCGCAGAGGTGGGCGAAGATGGCGAGGATAAGGATGGAGTTGGGATGAAGATGAAGAAGTTGGATCTAGTACACCTCCAGAATCGCCAAGAGGAACTCGGAAAAGGGGGGAACAAGACGGCGTAGAGTATGGAGGAAGATGGGGTAGTACCCTGCGGTAAGCCTGCTGCCGGCCGGCCTCATCTCGTGGCGCCGTGCTCATTGGTGCTCGCCGCCGCCAGATGGCGCACCTTTGCTATCGCCGCCGCGGTGACGCGGGTCTGCGGCAGCGCCTCCTCGAGAGCAGCACCACGCGCCGCCGCCGTAGACGTGCCGGTCCGCATCGTGGCTTTGCCCTTCGGGTCGATGTTTGCTTTCTTGGGCGCCATTGGTCGCCGGAGAAGGAGATTTCGAAGCCGGAGCGCTCTGGAGAAGATTGGAGGCGTTGGGAGAAGAGTGCGGAGGAGTTATGGGAGAAGTGAAGGGTGAAGTCTGCGCGCCCAGGCTTTATTGACCGGCTCCCGAATCATGGGGCCCCGCCACGTCGCCCGTTGAAGCCGAGGAGGTCGTGGCCTCGGGTGCAACCGCTGCGCTCCACGTGTCGCGGCCCTCGCATGCACCGTTGGGCCCTCGACGCTTCGCCTCCATCCATGGGCTTAGGCGTGCCCATCGCGGGCCCGGGGGCTACTGTCGGCACAGTGGAAACCAGGGTACCACGGGCCGGCCTGCCAGGGACCACAAGATTCTTCAGAAGATTTCGCTAAGGACCAGGCTCTCCAAGCCTGACGAGCCTCGCGAGGGTTTTCCCTCGCGAGGGACCTTTTCTCCTCGCCGAGGGTTTTCTCCCTTGGCGAGGGACCTCTCCTCGAGAGGGCGTCTCGGACGCCACCAGCAATTCTGCTAAGGACCAAGCCAAAGGCTCGGCGAGGCCTTTTGCCTCGCGAGGCTTCCTTCCTCTCGAAGCCAGCTCTGCCCCCGCGGCAGAGCGCACATGGGCTATGCATCCTCCTCCAGAGTGACGACCGCGCCAGCGCGCGATGACAGCACGCCACAGTTACCATTCTTGTGTATAAAGGAGTCAACAAAGCTGCACCAAGCAAAGGCGCCCCAAGGATTGCCGCTTTGGTGATAAGGGAACCGTCTGCAGCTACCCTCCAAGGACGACGTCACCGTGGGTCACCCCCCCCTCAGCAGTGCCAGCCCCCGTCCTGTTTGGACGGTGGCTTTTCCAGCTTTTGTGACGCCGCCCCTGCCGTGGACCGCGTCCATGGACCTTACCTTTATGGTGGACTCTACCTTTATTGTGCACCGCGCCTCCTCCTTCGTCGCCATGTGGTAGCCCTTCCCGCCAAGATGTTTTGGGGGAAGAGGCCCGAGACGCCTATAAAAGGAGGGGGAGCACGTTCGGGCGAAGGGTTCACTCTTTGGTTCGCATCCAGATTCACAAGCCCAAACCCTAGATCTGAGGTTAGCAGTAGCCATTGTTGGCCACCCAGAGCTCGCCAAGCTCGCCCTGTACTGAAACCTCTCCAAGCAAGTGCAATACAATCCGAAGCAGGACGTAGGGGTTTTACCTCACCTAGAGGGCCCTGAACCTGGGTAAGACCGTGTGTTCCTCTCTGCAGTGCTTCCCCGTAGCGATCCAGGCGAGCACCGCCGCCGAGGCACGTTGAGGGTTGTTTGATTCCGTGTTCAGCCCCTTACTCGATCCTTCGTGAGACACACCCAGTTCCTGGGACAGTTCTCTGACACTGCTATTATGAGATCCCAATCTAGTTTGGTTTTATGACTTCAACCAAGTCTACCACTCTCCAGATTCAATTTTTCTCATCTTCATGTTAAATGACTCCTCATTCTAACACGTTCTTCTAACCAAGAACTTGGGTCACATATCATCAAATACAAAATACGTGGTTCATATATGTTTAGACTTATGAACAATTCCTAGCGAATACCAACATATCCTCCAACCATTATTCTGGTACTGAGTTATCAACTCAATGTTTCACCTATTTTTTTTTTGCGAAACACAGTACAACACAGGCGCTCACATACACGCGCATACACTCACCCCTATGAACGCACACACGCACACCCTACCCCTATGAGCACCTCCGAAATACTGAGCCGGCGGGTCAGGTCTTGAGATTGACGATGTCACCACGGGCGCCTCGCTATCGACGGGAACGTCGCCTCCCACTGAAGAATATTCCGCCAAATATGAGAACACCAGTGTCAAACCTGGGGTTTGAACTCTGGTGGGCTGGGGGTACAACCACCCACCTAACCATCCAACCAAGGTTGGTTCTCCTCAATGTTTCACCTATTTCTCACAAGCAGATGAACCTTTCTTCTCTTGTTCCATTTTGAACTCTTTCAAAATCTTACTTAGGTTAAACATCGTGACATAACGCTTTATCAAACATATCTATCCTCCATAGATACATCCATCTCCATGGATATTTGACGTTCAAACTAACTTCATAAGTTATACGTTGGTTCCTGACTCATTTACAACATTTATGAAATCTCCATTTCACTCAAACAAGATGTTGTAAACTCCCACTCAAATATGGGAAAATTTTGTTTTTGCCACTTTTGTTTTTGCCCATTTTGCTTTTGCCACTCTAAATTTTGACATTTTGCTTTTGCCCTCCCAGTTCTTGGTAATGCATAATTTTTGCCCTATGTGGGGCAAAACCAAAATGAAAACTGCGAAATTTGCTTTTGCTTTTGCCCCTACTCTTGTTGTTTTGGTTTTGGTTTTGCCACTTAAAAGGGCAAAAGCAAAATGTCAAAATTTAAGTGGCAAAAGTAAAATGGGCAAAACCAAAGTGGCAAAAACAAAATTTTCCCCTCAAATATACACCATACACATATTAAATTGTGAAACCACTTTGGCTCACTACTAGGAAACTATCTATAGGTGGAAACTTATTTTGTGGCGCACCAAATAGCCATGCACCACAGAAACATTTTCTGTGGCGCACCAAATAGCCATGCGCCACAGAAAATTTGGAATTCTGTGGCGCGTGGGTCCAGATGCGCCATAGAAATGTGGCTTTCTGTGCCGCATCTAGACACATGCGCCACAGAAAGCCACATTTCTGTGGCGCATCTGGACCCATGCGCCACAGAAATATGGTGGGCCCCGGCACCAATGATTGGGGGGAGCCATTTCTGTGGCACATGGGGCCACATGCGCCACAGAAATGTGGCTTTCTGTGGCGCATTCTTCTACATGCGCCACAGAAAGTGATATTTGTGGCACATGTGGCCCCATGCGCCACCGAATTTTTGAAAACAGATCCCGCCCCCCCCCCCTGTGGATCGACTTTTCAGTTTTGCACCAAGTGAAAGAACATGATAAAAAATTCAAAAAATAAAATCCTTTTAGCTGTAGGGAAGGTTTAGGGTCTAGTTGTTAGGAAAAATTAAAAATACACATTTTGACTTTTTTTTTCGCAAAGTAGGTGAGAAAATAGTAAAACCGCCATAACTTTTGCATACGACGTCGAAAAATGCGTTTAATACCTCAAAAAAACTAGAGAAAATTTCGGAACCGCCCTCACCCGGGTTTACCCGGTTGGACTTTTTTCAGATTCTCAAAATTCCAAACGAAAAAAAAGATATGGCCAAAAGAAGAAATTTTCCAGCAAAATCAAAAAAAAAGAAAAAAATAAAAAAGACAATTTTGTGGCGCATATGCAGCCCATGCGCCACGGAATTGTTGGGCGGGATTCGAATTTTGAATCCCGCCGGCGCCCCCCTTCTCCCTCTATTTTCTCCTTCTCTCCTCCACTTCTCCTCTCCTCTCCCCTTCTCCTCTCTCCACTTCTCCTCTCTCTTCTCCTACTTTTCCTCTCCCCTTCTCCTCCCTCCTCTCCTCTCCTCTACTCCGCATCTTCTCTCCTCCTCCTCCACCTCTGGCGACCTCCTCCACAACCCCGGCGACCTCCACCTCTGGCGAACTCCTCCTCCACACCCTAAGACCTCCACCTCCGGTGACCTCCTCCACCAACCCGGCGACCTCCACCTCCACCTCCGGCGACCTCCTCCGGCGACCTCCTTCTCCTCCTCCACCATCTCCGGCGACCCCCATCCTCCACCCACCCACCTCTCCGGCGACCCCCTCCTCCACCCACGGCAACACGGCCTCCGACGAGCTCCGACGAAATTCCGGCGAAATTCTGGCGGCTAGATCTAGATCTGGCCGCCCTTTTTTTTGAAATTCAAAAAAAAATTCTGTGGCGCATGGTGGTGGGTGCGCCACAGAAATATTTCTGTGGCGCACGGTTATGGGTGCGCCACAAATATGGGTATTTCTGTGGCGCACCATCGGCGTGCGCCACAGAAATATTTTAGTGGCGAGATGTTTGTGGCGCATCCCACTTTTTCCAAGATGCGCCACAGAATTGCAAAAAGGTGCGCCATAGATAAGCTTTTCCTAGTAGTGGCTCCTACTCAGAAATATGTTATCCTTATATTTGACCATGATTTAACTAGCTCCCACTCAAACATATGTCACCACATATTTTGATCATGGAATATAGTCTTTGGTCTAACTTAACATATGTCACCACATATTATAATTAGATCCCACTCATTTTCTTATGAACTTTCTCGATATTTTGGACACCTCCAAAATTCTTAATTAACTTTTAAAATTCGAGAACTCATATACGAAACACTAGTACTTTTCTAGCTTTAAGTTTTATTTATTCTCTACAAAACCCCTTTTGAGGAATAAATATTTGAAACACCACTTTCACAAAATCAAGCAACAATTACTTTGTGATTTAAACTTAATATAGGATGTCTCTTAGTCACTTTCGTATTTAAGGCTTCTATTTCTTCTTTGTAGTTTCGTAGGTATGTCTTGTTTCTCAAACATGACAAGTAAATCATGAATATTATTTTGTAACCTGACAAAACTTTAATATTCTTGAATCCTACTTTTCTTTAGACAAGCTAAACCGAAATTCAATGATCACCATCATTAATTCCTTCACGTGTCAAGTTTTAACCAACAGAGCACTTTACATATGTGCCACTTGATACATAACAAGCAAGGTTTCAACTTTTCGATTTATTCCATCAATTATTTTATCAATGAAACCTTTTCATGATAAAACACTAAAATACTTAGCACAACCAACAAATTGGTTTGCCCCTTTTAGTCTCATATTGTGGAATCACATTCATAGTCATACTTATGAATATCTACAATATTATTCGGAATAGTCCTAATTATCTCATAATTAATGAAACCACCTTTTCTCATAACTCATAGAAAAAAATGCGAATCATACATAGACTCTTATTTCTAAACAGAGTGTGTATCAAATAAATCTAAATGCTATTATTAAAACCACGAAATAAAAACCCTTCTTTGAGACCACACAATATCGAATAGTGCGTGATTACAAATCTTAGGATATATCAAACACATTTAAAATATTCTAAACATTGTAATTTGTGATAACACTTCTCACAAGTCCGCATACTAACATATAATTCAAATATTTTGTCTCTTTTGATCAAATCATAAAGACTCAATTTTCTTGTTAACTTAATATCCTAAAACTCTAGAATTTTATTTGATCTCATCAAATATCATAACTCGAACAAATACATATTTACTCATATCATTTATGATGGAGCGCACAAAATAATGACATTTAACATTTGCTGAAAATAACCAACACTTGTGTTTATTTTCGGCAACTCATGGCACTCTTCCAAAGGGTGACATTTCAGTCATACTCCTTACAATAAGGCGCATTGATAAAACATCAAAATGTTTATTCAATATTTAGCACGACTAAAAAATTATCATTATTAAGTTTTGGATATTTTAGTATGTCACATATTTTATAAATGTTTAACTAATCATCATTTAGATTAAACTAAGGATAATGATCTCATAATCGAAACGTGATCACCAAAAAGAATTACTCATGAAAATAGAATAACCACTTGTCTTTAACATGAATAACCGTCTCACAAACCGAGACACACTAATTTAAAGATCACACTTAATTCGATTATAAAAAACTCATTCTAATCCTCTAATCAAAACGATAAATGTAGAAGTAGAATGTCGCCAGCATCAACTCCTTGATTGCCATCAATCCGCGATATCCACTCAGTCCCTCCATGCACTTCTAAACGGCAGGCCCTGTTTTCATAAAACGCACAAGTATCAAATACTTAGCTCACCACAAGTGTAAACGGGACACAAAACATTTACAACTTGTATATCACTATATACCTTCTGCATTGACAACTTCTCCTGACATGACGAAGCCAAGACACAAACTCATAGAAAGTCATCGAATCCCTTCCCATGACATAGTCCCTGACATAATTCATGAAGCTGGGGGAAAGCGAACGCAGCACCCCATCTATCACGAATTCATCCGTCATCAAGTAGTCCCAAACAAGCACTAGACGGTGATGAATCTCATGCATCTTCCTCAAGTGTTGTTCCAAACAAGTGTTGTTCCAAACAAGTGTTTTTTTCATCTTGAGTGAAAGAAACTCATTCAGATTCTCAAACCTCGCAATTCTGACTTGTGCTATGAACCTATTTTTCAGTTCATCAACATTCTCATTGGCACGCAAGTCTTTGAATTGACTACTCAGGTCAGAATTCATGCAGGTGCACATCAACCACTCAACTTGTAAGTAAGTGGTTTCTTGGCGAAGCCATTCTATGTGCTCTTCCTCAGTTGCAGAAACGTTTTAGTGGCGCACCGCCTGATGCGCCACAGAATTACATTTTAGTGGCGAGACTTCTGTGGCGCATCCCCCCATTTCCTGGATGCGCCACAGAAATCAAATAATGGTGCGCCACTAATGACCATTTCCCTAGTAGTGGTTGGGTTTATCTCCTATTGGTTGTTCTAGCACGTCAAGCAAGTCATTGGCGTGTAGGACTTCACACAAAAGCAGGTACCACTCGATAAAGTTTGACCCATCTACACGCAGCTCCTCGGCTATGAAAAGACGACCATAGTCGGCCATGATCTACAAGGATTTTTTAAAGACATCTTAGGACTTTAGTTTATGATAATTTTAGTTCATCTTAATCAAAATTACTACATGAACTCACACTAAACTCAACATCTCTCTGGTTGTTTAGTGACACACGATCCAAATTCACTACACCACAACCGATCATCATGTGAGATTATGTAGCTTCAATGGTTAACATCACCATGTTGATCATATCGTCCATATGACTCGTGTTTAACCTTTCGGTTCTTGTGTTCCGAGGCCATGTCTGTACATGCTAGGCTCGTCAAGGAAACCGTAGTATTTCCGCGTGTGTAAATCTGGCTTACACCCGTTGTATGCGAACGTACAGTCTATCACACCCGATCATCACGTGGTGCTTCAAAACAACGAACTTTTGCAACAGTGCATACTAGGGGAGAACACTTTATTATCTTGATATTAACATGAAAGATCACCTTATCATGCTACCGTCGCGATCAAATCTAAGCATAACAATAAGGTGCATAAAAGGATTAACATCATATGCAATTTAAAATTGTGATATGATATGGCCTTTTTCTTCTTGTGCCTTTGATCTCCATCTCCAAAGCACCGAGCATGATCTCCATCATCACCGACATTGTGGTGCCTCCTCCATGGTTGCCATCACCAACTATTGCAACTACAACTATTGCTACTCTTAGCGATAAAGTAAAGCAATTACATGGTGATTCAATGACACGCAGGTCACATAAAATAATAGACAACCATATGGCTCCTGCCGGTTGCCGTACTCATCGACATGCAAGTCGTGAAAGATTACAAACATGATCATTGCATACATTATCACAAATCACACATTGGCCATACCACATCACAAACCCTGCAAAAACAAGTTAGACGTCCTCTACTTTATTTATGCAATTTTTACGTGGCTTGGGATAGAACCATTCTAATCTACGCAAAAACCACAACGGTGATATAGAAGTTGCTTATTTACTCATCCTTTTTAAAGGCCTTCCATTGCAAATCGCATCTCACCATAGCTAGAGAAACAGACACCCGCCAGCCACTTATGCAATACAAGTTGCATGTCAATCGCGGAACCGGTCTCTCGTGCGTGGACGAGTAAAGTTGGTCCGGGCCGCTTCAATCCAACCATCCAACAAGATACGAAGTACACGCGACAAGGTAGCAACAAAAATATCAACGCCCACAACACCTTGTGTTCTAATCGCACCAACATCTACGAATAGATCTAGGCTCTGATACCACTGAAGGGGTCATTGCATAGAAACAAAAAATTTCCTACGTAACAAGTGGAGGAAACCCCAAGGATCTAGATCTATTAGACGAAGGTAGCGAAGTGGAGATCCAATCTCTTACCCTTGAAGATCGAACAAACGCGTTTTGTCGGTGCAGGGGTTGGCTAGTCGATCCCCGCAACTAGACACATCTAGTCTCGAGGAGATGTATTTCCTCGAAGATCCAATCCGATGAAGTGCCACAACGAGTAGCAGCCTCCTGCGGTATCCACACGTACGCTCGATGTAGACTCCGCCTTCTTGATCCCGCAAGCAAGGAGGGAGTGGCTAGATGGATCTCGGCACCACGACGGTTGTGGTGCGTTGATGGTGTAGATCTCCACTAGCATGGCTTCGCCCTAAGCCATGGCACAAAGAGGGGAAGGAGGAGGTAGCGCAGCAGCAGCCCTACAGCTAGGGGTGGTGTGGCAAGGAGGAGGTAGTGGTGGCGGCAGCCCTCCGGGGATAGGGGTGGCGCCGTCTAGGAGAGGAGGAGGGGTGCGGCTAGGGTTGGGGCAAAAGGGTGTGCCGCACCCCCTCCTTGTCCCCTTTATATAGTGGCGGCTAGAGTTTGGAGGGGCCGGCCAACTTGGCCCCCAAGTCGAGTCCTAAGTGGACTCGGGCTTGGGCCCTTGCAGATAGGGGTGGCCGGCCACCTAGTCCAACTAGGACTTGGCCTCCCCTTTCCTTGCCTTGGCCTGGCTGTAGGCCCATGTGGTTGCTGCACCCCTTTGGTCCATGTGGGCCCCACTTCTAGACTCCTCTAGAACTTTCTAGAATCTCCCGATACCCTACCGAAATATTCCGGAACTTTCCCGATACCTCCGGAAACCACTTTCCTTATATGAATCTTATTCCCCGGACTCTTCTGGATCTCCTCGTGACGTCTAGGATCTCATCCGAGACTCCGAATCACCATTCGTACATACCGTCAATTATCTCAACACTAACCCTAGCTACATCGGAGCGTTAAGTATGTGACCCTACGGGTTCGAGAACATGTAGACATGATCATATCAATAATCAACAGCGGGACCAGGATGCCCATATTGACTCCTACATATTCAACGAAGTTCCTTATCTATTGAACCACGATGCCGGAGATTCTTAATCTTATAATACGATCCCTTTGTCTCACAGATAGTTAACATTGCCGGATTCGATCGTCGATATCTCCATATCTAATTTCAATCTCGTTACCTGGCAAGTTCTCTTTACTCGTCCATAATATAGATCTCCGTGATTAACCTATCACATGGTTGCAACTTTCTGATACTATATTACCGAGAGGGCCCAGAGATATCTTTTCGTCACAAGGAAGGACAAATTCCACTCTTGATTCATGTCACCCAACAAATACCATCGAGATACCTGAAATCCACCTTTTATAATCACCTAGTTACGAAGTGACGTTGATGTCCACAAAGCATTCCTCCGGTAAACGGGAGTGACATAATCTCATGGTCTAAGGAAACTATACTTGGCATATACTAAAAGCGTTGACATGAAACTGAGTGACACGATCATTTGCAACTCTATATTGTCGGGTCTTGTCCATCACATCATTACTCCTAATTATATGACTCCGTTATCAAGTGACTATACAAGTCCATGGCTAGGAACTCTAACCATCTCTTGAATAACGAACCAGTCTGATAGAGGCTTACTAGGGACAACTGGTGTTTATATTCCACACTTGTATTATGTTTCCGGTCAATATAATTATAGCATGGAGAATAAACTATTATCATAAACATGAATATGCTAATAAACCATTTTATTATTGCCTCTAGGGCATATTCCCAACAGTCTCCCACTTGCACTAGAGTCAATAATCTAGTTTAACATTTTCTCGATCCAACACTCAATGGTGTCTAACACTCATGGAGTCTCAGTGCTGATCATGTTTGCTCGTGGGAAGAGGTTCTGTCCGTGTTCTGTACTATACAGTTCGCTATGTTCTTTGCAAAACGTTAATGTCACCTACTTTGACAGTACTTTATCATCACATGATAAACCTCATCATCATATGACGAATATAATATATTTGTTTACAGAGTGAGACTTTCGTTTCCCTTTTATGCTATATGACGTATGAATCAGTCAAAAGAACTTTCACATAGCATGTGCACCCGAAACTCACTCATTCTGAAATAAAATTTCTCAAACCAAATATTATATCTTTTAAATCTTTCAATTAATCATATACTCCTATATGTTGTAGACTCAACAAATCGACAGTGCAACCCATGTCACTTTGATATTTCTGATCATGCTTTCGCCTGCGCTTCTGCTATTATGAGATCCCCAATCTAGTTTGGTTTTATCACTTCAACCAAGTCTACCACTCTCTAGATTCAACTTATCTCATCTTCATGTTAAAATGACTCCTCATTCTAACACGTTCTCTAACCAAGAACTTGGGTCACATATCATCAAATACAAAATACGTCGTTCTTATATGTTTAGACCTATGAACAATTCATAGCGAATACCAACATATCCTCCAACCATTATTCTGGTACTGAGTTATCAACTCAATGTTTCACCTATTTCTCATAAGCAGATGAACCTTTCTTCTCTTCTTCCATTTTGAACTCTTTCAAAATCTTACTTAGGTTAAACATCCTGACATAACGCTTATCAAACATATCTATCCTCCATAGATACATCCATCTCCATGGATATTTGACGTTCAAACTAACTTCATAAGTAATACGTTGGTTCCTGACTCATTTACAACATTTATGAAATCTCCATTTCACTCAAACAAGATGTTGTAAACTCCCACTCAAATATACACCATACACATATTAAATTGTGAAACCGCTTTGTCTCCCACTCAGAAATATGTATCCTTATATTTGACCATGATTTAACTAGCTCGCACTCAAACATATGTCACCACATATTTTGATCATGGAATATAGTCTTTGCTCTAACTTAACATATGTCACCACATATTATAATTAGATCCCACTCAGTTTCTTATGCACTTTCTCGATATTTGGACACCTCCAAAATTCATAATTAACTTTTAAAATTTGAGAACTCATATATGAAACACTAGTACTTTGCTAGCTTTAAGTTTTATTTATTATCCACAAAACCCCTTTTCAGGAATAAATATGTGAAACACCACTTTCACAAAATCAAACAACAATTGAATAGTCTCTTTCTTCAATAACACAAGCATCAAGAAACCTCATGATCTATTCAATCCGACAATAATAAAGAACAAACTCATGATGAAGATCCTTCCAATCTATTATCCATAGACTCACACACGGCACCCATCCTGTCATCGAGGGTACCATGATCACAGTGGTGGCTCCAGAAATTGTACTAAATAACACCACTTGAGCACATCATATCCATTACACATAGGGAAACATCATGTATTCAACTACACTAAAAAGCTCATGATCACCACGAGAAAACATCATGGGGAGAGAGAGATAACCATATAGCTACTTGTGTAAGCCTCAGCCCCGGTGAGGGACTACTCCCTCCTCATCGCGGGAAGCAACGGTGTTGATGGAGATAGCCCCGGTGGTCGATCGCCGTCCCGGCAGGGTGCCGGAACAGGACCTTCTGAACCCCCGAAACTTGTCGGCGATGGCGGCGGAGCTCTGTTGCATATTTGGGAAAATCCTTCGGGGGTTAGCGTTTTTTCGTCGGGGATGATTTTATAGGCGTCGGAGGCGGCCGGGGGGGTGCCCACAGGGCAGGGGCGGGTCCCACCTACGGGCTGCCCTAGGGCCGTGGCAGGGGGCCACCCTGGCCTGTGGGTGGCCCCCCAGGTCGCCCTTTTGGCTCCGGTCTTCATTTGTCCAATAAAAAATCCCCGTAAATTTTCGTCCAATTCCGAGAATATTTCTAGAAGTAACTTTCTGCAACAAAAACATGACAAAAACAGGGAACTGGCACTGGTCATCTTGTCAATAGGTTAGTCCGACAAAATGCATAAAAATGATGTAATATGATAGTAAAACATGTGACAACATCACAAAACTAGCATGGATCACTCAAAAATTATAGATACGTTTGAGACGTATCAATTATGCGGCCCTTACTTCAAGAGTCTTTTGGAAGAGCCCAACCAAAGCAAGAGAGCTAGTCAACCAATCAAGTGGTAGGAAGGAGGGTGGCCAAAGGGTTCGCTCATGCTACAATTGCCAAAGCCAATATCACTTTGTTGTTGAGTGCCCCTTTGAGAAGAGAGAAGAGCATGGAGGAAAGCTTGTTCCCAAGGATAAGTCAAAGTTTGCTCACAAGAAGCCGGTCTTCAAGAAGAACACCTCCAACAAGAAGCCTCCAAGAATTGTGTTGCTTGCTCAAGAGGAGTACTCATCCGGGGAAGAAGAAGAAACCACAAATGAAGTGGCCGCCATTGCCATTGCATCTTCATCGTCTGATTCCCTCTTTGAATCCCCCAATGAAAATGTCACCAACTCCTCCGCAATATGTCTCATGGCTAATGCCACCGAGGTATCATCCTCTCCCTCTCCTAAGACTATGAATGATGCTACTAGTCTTAGAGTAAAAGAGAAATTGTTGCCTTGGATCATTTTATAACTACTTGCAAGGTGAAACCAAGAAGCACTTTGAGGCTCTCATGAGCTAATATGGTGAAGCTCAAGAGATGCTTGAGGTCAAAGTTAAATTGAAAGAGAGGATGCTATGGAAATTGCCTCCTTGAATGCTATTCTTAAGGAGGAGCATGAACTTAGGTTTCTCTTGAGGAGAAACTTGAGATTATTGAGGAATCAAATGATTTAAGCATTGCTAAACTCATTAAAGAACGGGACCATGCAATTGTAAAATACAAAGTATGTAAAAAGGAAAAGGTCGAGCTTGGTGTTGGTCATTATAGACTAACCGAGGAGCTAGAGAAGCTTTCCAAGGCTCACAAGGCTTTGGAGAGTGAACACTCTACCCTCACTAAGTCGCATGAACAACTTCAAGCTCAACCATCTAAAATTGTTGTGCCTATTCCTCCACTCCTATTCCTTGTGATCATGCAAATATTATTGAGGAAAATGCTAGATTGAAGATCAATCTTGCTAAAGCCATATCCCTAGGTAAAAGACCATTTGTACTTCACAAAAGGGGAGAGTTGGTGTTGGATTTGTTTGAGGAGGAAAAGAAGAAGGAGAACTTCATGAAGGATGCAAGGGCTTCTCAAGCAAAGAAGATCCCTCAAGCAAAGAAAGTCAACATTGCTAGTGCTGGTGCCACAAGGGCAAAACCACTAGTGATGACTTTGCGGGAAAACCTAACCCCCACTATATTCTATATGTTGATTATTATGGGGATGTACATGCTAAATTTTTTGGTCCTAGAAATGTTTCTATTGCTCGTTCTATTTGGGTTCCTAAGGCCCTTGTTGCTAACAAAAGAGGACCCATTGGAAAATGGGTACCTAAATCAAAGCAATAATTTCTTGTAGGACTATGCTTCCGGTGGGTCAAAGGAGATAGTGATGGAGATGAGACCAAATCTAAATCATGCAACCGTTACTTATGGAGATCGATCAAAATCCGAGGTATCGGGTTTTGGCAAGGTGGTAGTCGCTAGGGATATCACCCTAGTGAATGTCATGCTTGTTAAAACCCTTGGTTATAATTTACTTTCAGTTCGTGCACTTACTAAGATGGGTTTTTCCGTCTTTATTGATATTGATATTGTGGTACTCTTGTGGAGCAAGACTCTAAAGGTCGCTTTCGTTGGGTACATAAAAAATGATTTGTTTGTGGTGGACTTTCGGGGAAAAAACCACTTCAAATTCGATGTGCCTTTTGGAAAGGCCGATGTGGGTTGGTTGTGGCATCGCCGCCTAGCCCATGTCAACATGAGAACTTTGCAAAATCTTCACAAGGGTGACCACATTCTCGGACTAAAAGAAAATGTCTCTTTTGCCAAAGATCAGTTTGTAGGGCATGTGTTGAAGGAAAGATGCATGATTCTCCCCATCCTAGCAAGACTATTATTTCATCCAAGAGGATCTTGGAGCTCCTCCATGTGGACCTTTTTGGTGCCATTCCCGAAGCTAGTCTTGGTGGGAAGAAGTATTGCTTGGTTATTGTTGATGACTATTCAAGATTCACTTGGGTTTATTTCTTCAGTGAAGAGTGAGCACCAACAAACCTTCATCGACTTATCCAATGAAATGCAACGTCAACACAAGTGTCCCCATATTTGCAATTAGAATTGACAATGGCTCCGAGTTCAAGAACTACACGCTCAATAATTTTCTTAGTGAAGAGGGTATTCGTCATCAATATTCCGCAACTTATACCCCTCAACAAAATGGTTTAGCCGAGAGGAAGAACCAGACTCTTATGGATATGGCGAGGTCCATGTTGGCAGAGTTTAAGTCTCCGTTGACCTTTTGGGCCGAGGCTATATCCACGGCATGTCATTCATCCAACCGGCTCTACTTCCGCAAAGGGTTGAACAAGACTCCTTATGAGATTCTCACCGGCAACAAGCCTAACATCTCCTACTTCCGTGTATTCGGTTGTAAGTGTTTCTATTTGATCAAAGGTTGTCGCTTAACTAAATTCAAATCTAAATCTCTAGAGGGTATGTTTGTTGGTTATGGTGCCGAATCCCACACTTATAGAATCTGTGACAAAGCCTCACGGGCTATCATAGAATCCTGTAGTGTGGTGTTCGAGGAAAATGACGGCTCCCTAGTGGCGCAATTCCATGTTTCTAATGTAGATGATGAAATACCTCAAGATGCCATAAGAAGAATGGGTGTGGGATTTTTCCGCCCCTTTGAGGAAACCCTTGTGGTGGATCGAGAAGGAGAATGCTCTACTCAAGTGGAGCCTCATCTACACAAGAAAATCATACCAATGGAGAGCCTATTGCACCAACGCAAGAACAAGTTGAAGACCCTCAACCCCTTGATCAAGTTGCTACGCAAAAGCCCAACTCTCCTATTAGTGATGCTAGCCATGATCAAGACCTTGCTTAATCATCTTCTTAAAATGTTGAAGCCGTGCCTATTGATGAACAAGGTCAACTTTCCCGTCAAGACGGGGACTCAAATGATCAAGATGATCAAGTGATACCTCCAAGATGCAATGAGGATATTGAAGCCCATCGTCAAGGTAGATTAGCAAGAACTATGGAACATCGTCAACACACTCTTGGTAAGGTTATTGGTGACTTGAGAAGCAAGGTGTCCACCCGAAGGCAATTGGCCAATTTTAGTGATCATCAAGCTCACATCTCCATGGTGAAACCGAAGAAAGTCTTTGAAGCTCTTGAAGATCCGGATTGTTGGAAGCCATGCATGAAGAGATCAATAATTTCAAGCGCAATAATGTATGGAAGTTAGTTGAGAAGCCAAAGGAGTGCGGCAATGTTATTGGCACTAAGTAGATTTTCAAGAAAAAGCAAGATGAACATGGCATAGTTGTGAGGAACAAGGCAAGGTTGGTAGCTGAAGGGTTCTCTCAAGTTGAAGGCATTGATTTTGGAGAGACCTATGCTCCCGTGGCTCGCCTTGAGTCCATATGTATCCTTCTTGCTTATGCATCCCATTATAACTTTAAATTACAACAAATGGATGTGAAAAGTGCCTTTCTTAATGGTCATTTAAAGGAGTTGGTTTTCTTTAAGCAATCCCTAGGGTTCGAGGACCTCAACTTCCCTAACCATGTCTACAAGCTTGATAAGGCGCTCTATGGACATAAACAAGCACCACGTGCGTGTTATGAGCACCTTAGAGAGTTATTGTTAGACCGTGGATTTGAAGTTGGGCAAATTGATCCCACTCTTTTTACTAAGACGGTTAACGGGGAGCTTTTCATGTGCCAACTATATGTTGATGATATTATCTTTGGCTCAACTAACAAAGCTTTTAATGATGAATTTTCAAAGCTTATGACTGATACGTCTCAAACGTATCTATAATTTTTGAGTGATCCATGCTAGTTTTGTGATATTGTCACATGTTTTTACTGTTAATTATATCATTTTTATGCATTTTGTCGAACTAACCTATTGATAAGATGCCCAGTGCCAGTTCCCTGTTTTTGCTGTCTTTTTGTTTCAGAAATTTACTTCTGGAAATATTCTCGGAATTGGACGAAAATTTACGGGGATTATTTTTACGCCAAGATGAAGACGGAGTCCGAAGGGCAGCCTCGGAGGCAACCCACAGGGCACACGCGGGTACCAGCCGCGGCCCAGGGGTGACCCATGTGTGGGGCCCACCCCTGCCCTGTCGGCACCTCCTCGGCCCCCTCCGACTCCTATAAAATCACAATTAACCTAAAAAACGTCGAGGCGGCGATCATTTTCCAGAAACTCGACCCCGACGCGCCATCACCGAAAACCCTAGTTCGGGTTCCAATCTGAAGCTGATCCCGGCACTCTGCCGGAGGGGAGATCGATCCCGGAGGGCTCTTCATCGACATGCCTTCCTCCGGGATGATTTGTGAGTAGTCTCACCTTGGACTACGGGTCCATGGCAGTAGCTAGTTGGTAGTCTCTCTCTCTTGTGCTTCATGTCTTATGATCTTGTGAGCTGCCTAACATGATCAAGATCGATTATTGTAATGCTATGTGATGTGTTTGCTGGGATCCGATGGATTATGAAGTTATGTTTAGATTGTGCATGATTCTTATATGAGTAATTTATGTTCTTGCATGATCTCCGATGTGCGTGGTTACTTTGGCCAAGTGATTGTGTGTGTCTCCAAGAGAGGGTATTTATGCTAGATAGTGGGTTCATGCCCCCTTTTGTTCCTGGGCACGAGTGACAGAAACGTCTAAGGGCGAGGGTGTGCTATTTCTACTAAGGGTAAAACAGCGGTGTTAATGTCTATTTTGATAGTAGTATTGCTTACTGCATGCACTTTACTTAATACAATTGTCTGTTGCTTTCAACTTAATACCGTTGGGTGACAGGCTGGATAGCGATCCCACGGTGGACTATTTAGACAAAGACGCAGTTGGACTCAACGGTCTTTGTTCCTTGTCGTGAAGCCTCCATAAATATTATCATGTCCTTTTTGTCATAGCTAAATTGGGTTTGTGTCATGATCCTGTCAATTGCCTAGCTGTAATTCGTTCACCCATCACATGCATATTTTATTTACTTGAGAGACTACACTAGTGAACCCATGACCCCCGGTCCATCTTTTTACATTGTTTTCAACCTCATTTACTTGCTTTTAATCATCATTACTCCTCTGGTAACTTTTCATATTTTATCTATTTCATCATACGATTAACCGCTTTGTGTTCTGCGAGACCGGAGAGATTGACAACCTCTCCACCGTTGGGGGCAAAGTATTTTGGTTGAGTGTGTGCAGGTCCACGTCTGTTGAAGGTTAAGCACCAGAGATCTTCAACATTCACCTCGTTGTTGATTTTAAAGTCCTACTGGTTCGATAAACCTCGGTTCTTTAATTGACGGAAAACTGCTACTAGCTACAATTCCGCCTTCGCTTGGGGCACCACCCAACTTATCAATATCAACCATCAAACAGTTTTCTAGTGCCGTTGCCGGGGACTTTGGAGCTACAGAAAGGGGAGTCTCATACTCTCAATCTCTTTACTTTGTTTTTGTCTTGCTTGCTTTATATCTCGTTTAGTTTATTTTCCTGTTTCAAAATTTTAAAACCCAAAAAAATTAGTGTAGTCTTTATTCCTGTCTTGTTATTTTATCTTATCGTTATGTCTTCTACTGAAAACACTAAGTTGTGTGACTTTACTAGCACTAATAACAATGATTTCATATGCTCGCCAATTGCTCCACCCGCTACTAAAGCGGAATCTTATGAAATTAAACCTGCCTTGCTAAATCTTGTTATGAAAGAGCAATTTTCTGGAGCTAGTACTGATGATGCTGCCTCTCATTTAAATAACTTTGTTGAGTTATGTGATATGCGAAAGTATAAAGAGGTGGAAAGTGACATCATAAAACTGAAACTTTTCCCTTTCTCTTTGAGAGGGAGAGCAAAAGAATGGTTATTGTCTTTGCCTAAAAATAGCATTGATTCTTGGATTAAATGCAAAGATGCTTTTATTGAAAAATATTATCCACCTGCTAAAATCATACAAATAAGGAGTAACATTATGAACTTTAGAAAATTTGATAATGAACATTTTGCTCAAGCTTGGGAGAGAATGAAATATATGGTTAAGAATTGTCCCACGCATGGATTAACTATGTGGATGGTTATCCAAACTTTTTATGCAGGTTTGAATTTTTCTTCAAGGAACCTTTTGGACTCGGCCGCGGGAGGCACCTTCATGTCCACAACATTAGGTGCAGCAACTAAACTCTTGGATGAGATGATGGCAAATTATTCACAATGGCACACCGAACGAGCTCCAAGTGGTAAGAAGGTAAATTTTGTTGAGGAAATCTCCTCTTTGAGTGATAAGGTTGATATGATTATGTCTATGCTTGCTACCAATCAGTCCTATATTGATCCTAATAATGTTCCTGATGAGGCCATAACTACGCCGGATACGACCAACAAGACCATAGTTGAGCAAGAAATGATGGGAACACGAAGATACATGATTAGGTGTTATTCAATAAGTTCTCCCACGTCACCTTGGGTCCAAAAGAAGTTAGAGATCAAGTTCTTCATGTTCGGGACGCAGATTCGGACTACAGAAATATACATGACTTCAAACGAGGATTATATACCTACTACTTGGCGTGATTTAAAACTTGCTATGCGGTATAGATTTGTTCCATCATACTACACTCGTGACATGGTTAAGAAATTGCAAAACTTGAAACAAGGTAATAAAAGTGTAAAAGAATATTATGATGATTTGGAAACTACCTTGTTGTATGCTTTTGTAGAAGAAAATGAAAACGATTTTATGGATAGATTTTGGACAGGGTTAAACCATGATATTCAGGACATAGTAATGCAGGTAAAAGAGTTATATTCTGTCGACCATTTGTTTCGTCTTGCTTGTCAAGCTGAACAGGAAATAAGAAGACGTGTCAATAAGACCGGCAAGCGTTCGATCGAATCATTGACATCATCTGAGATAGAGCTACATGTAATAGTAATGGTATTTATTCTGTTTCTCCGTATGAGATTGATTTATACTCTTGTAGTTTAGACAATTCTTGTGTTGAATTTCATGCTGATTTGGTCACACCACCTGTTTTAGAGGACATTGATACTGATTTGAATTTACCATGTGCGCAAACAAGTGAGATAGATGATGTTTCGAGTGCACCTATTGCTGAATTTAATTCTTCTATTGATTTGTGTGTGTCTCCTGAAATAATTGCTCATGAGAATGAAAAGTGTGTCTTGTCTACTAAATCTGATTTCGATCACATAAAATTGTTTGAACATGATGAGCTTTTCGCTAAGGTTGCTTATGATACTTCATTATGGTCTATAATCATGGATACACCTATGTCTTTTTCACATGCTACAAATAAGATAGCTGAACTCACATGTTTAAACAATGTTCATGCACCTAATGTTACATTTAACTTGATCGGAGAGTATGGTGTAGACAATGAATTTTTGGTGTGTAGAATTTTCATTAAATGTGATGACCTTGCTGTTTTGAAAAAGAATAGTTTGGTGCAAATGCTTGATCATTTTGATATAACCTCCAATATTGGTGCTGATTTTATGTCAAATAACTTGAAACACGATTACTTATCTAAGAAAGTTGTTACTTCACATTATGATACACTGAACTTTTACTCACCGTTGTTGGGATGGTTTAATGATAATCATTGCGAATCTGATCATATGAATAAGAGCTTCACTTATATTGCAAACTGCGTTGCAATAGATTGATGTGGTTTATTTTTGCTGATCATTCTTTGAATTTATATTTCACTAGACATGACAATTACAACCACATAAATGTGTCATATGTGCAACAATTGAGGGATATAAAATGGATGACCTATACATATACCATGTGTACACTTTGTCTCTTTTGTTATTCCAGTTTCAGAAGAAACAGCGCCGAGGACGGCTTAATTTTCAAGAAAGGGAGGATGATGAGGCCATAACTACGCCGGATACGACCAACAAGACCATAGTTGAGCAAGAAATGATGGGAACACGAAGATACATGATTAGGTGTTATTCAATAAGTTCTCCCACGTCACCTTGGGTCCAAAAGAAGTTAGAGATCAAGTTCTTCATGTTCGGGACGCAGATTCGGACTACAGAAATATACATGACTTCAAACGAGGATAACTTTTGCATCCGGACTCCGAATTGGGTGATTCTTGTTTTGTTGGAAAGAGAAACTCGTGAACTTTCCAACACAATAGGCCGCAGCTCCAAATTCATTACGAGCATAAATTGGTGTCCAAAACAGTACAAGGCTGTTGCAGGAACTGAGCCAGATTTCGAGTCAAAAGGTGCTGCGTCACCTCTAATTGGGCCCAAAGGCCTTGTACGAATTAGGGTTCAGTTTTGGGTGTCTTGGGGCGTGCTCCCACCTCCTTGGCCGCCACCCAAGGCTCTCCTCCTTATATACCCCCCATAGGTCATCGTTTAGACTTGGATTTTGTTTAGTTAAAAGTTAGCCAACTGCTGCAACTTCGTGTACTCGATTTGTGTCCAACGACCAGATCAAGACCGCTTCTCGGAATCCCACCTTTTAAATAAAGCTCATCTTTCATCCGCAATTTCGTGATTGCAATTTCGGTTCTTACTTGTTTCTCGATCGCAGGTAGAACTAGACCTTTTTGGTCAGGCCGATCGTGCTGCTGCAAGGTTGGTAACTCACGGAGATTGGTTTAGCGATTGCATAGGCGCTGCGTTCTTGTACGTGGAAGTCGGATCGCCAAGGTCGAACTCCACCAGAATCGACGTATCTCATCTCATCGAAAGATCGGACTACCTTAGCCATATCAGTTCCACTTGCTTCATTAATTGCCCAAGAAAAGGATCAAGTTGATGTTGATTTTCTTAATAGAAACAACTTCAACAATAATGCTTATCGAAATAATTTTGCTAGTAACAACTATAAGCCTTATCCTCCCAATAATGGCAACTTTCATGGTAAAACCTATGGTCAAGGATTTTGTAATAGTATATTGGATGAAATAGAGAGGTCTACCAAAAAATTCATGCATGAACAATACGAACAAAATAAAATTTTCTCTAGGCAGAGGAATGAGAATTCTTCTATATTAAAAAATATAAATGATCAACTTGGTGAGTTGAATAAAGAAATCTCTAAACTTCAAACAAGGCTTGTTAATACTGAAGCTTGCATTTCAAACATATCCCAAACTCAAGCTACTTTGATTAACCGAATGGCTGCCAAACCTGAGTTAGTTGCCCCTACTGAAACTGATGCCTTTGATGTCCTTAAAACTGCTAATACTCATGTTGCCTCGACTAATATTGCTGGAGATTACAAAGCTTCAAATAGTTATGAGTGTCCTATTGATCCTAAAATTTTTGATACAGCTCCTAGCTCGTCTTCAAAGGATCATGGAAAACTGGAAAAACTAGATAGTCTAGTCTCTAAAGTAGACGTTCTTGCTAATGATGTTGAAATTTTGAAAATTAGAACCACTCTAAATCAAGACAAACATACTGAATCATTAAATGCTATCTCTCTTCAAATTAATGAAAATGAAAGGATGATGGCTCTCTTGAAAGCTAGGTGGGCTAGAGAGGCTGAAGAAGCTAGAATTGCTGAAATGAATAGGAAAACTGTTAAAGTTTATACTATCCAAACCACTAAAGAGGATCCTCCTAGTTTATTTAAAGATGATGAAATTGATTTTGATAATTACAATCTTACTGAATTCATTAAGTTCCTACAAATACTTGCTATGACACCGGATGCTAGTAAAATAAATCTTGCCTTTACCAAACACATTACCGATGCTCTTATCAAGGCTAGGGAAGAAAAACTAAAGCTTGAAACCTCTATCCCTAGGAAGTTAGAAGATGGTTGGGAACCCACTATTAAGATGAAAATAAATGACTTTTATTGCAATGGTTTATGTGATCTTGGTGCAAGTGTTTCCGTTATGCCTAAAAGTTTCTATGATATGCTTGATTTAAATCCTTTGGAAGAGTGCTATTTAAATGTTCATCTTGATGATTCTTCTAAAAAGAAACCTTTGGGTAGAGTTGATGATGTCCTTATTGTTGTTAATGATAATTATGTTCCCTTTGATTTTATTGTTATGGGTATTGAGTGCAATGCTTCTTGTCCCATTATTTTGGGAAGACCGTTTTTGAGAACCGTTGGTGCTATTATTGATATGAAAGAGGCAAATATAAAGTTTCAGTTCCCCCTTAGAAAATGGATGGAACTCTTCCCTAGAAAGAGAAAGAAGCTTCCTTTTGAATCAATCATAAGGTCAAGCTATGCTCTTGATGTTGCAAAGGCCTCCGAAAAAACTTGATATTTGGCATTGCGCCTAGCTAAAAGGCGTTAAAGAAAAGTGCTTGTTGGGAGGCAACCCATCTTTTACTTTCAGTTTTATTTTTATTTTTCTTGAGTCATGAAGTTATTACCTCTGTAAAAACTTCATTGTATCTTTTTCTTTTAGTTTTTTGTGCCAAGTTTAGCCTCTAATGCATTGAAAGTGCGAGGTATTGTGTTGCTGTCCAAAAACAGATTCTGTGCGCCTGTTGCACGAAAATCCTAAAATCGCCAGAATTTTATCTTTTTCTTATAATTTTTGAAAGAAAGCCTGATTCTTTAGTCTATCTTTCATTAGTTTTAAGTTTTTTTATTTGAGCTGCACAAGTGCCTCGAAAAATTCAATCTTTACAGACTGTTCAGATTTTGACAGATTCTGCTTTTATTTTGCATTTGTCTCTTTACCATCGTCATATGTGATAATCTAGGGGTAGAGTGCCACATTGAGGCTTAGTAAACTGTAGCTAATGTATAATTAAGTTGGTTTGCAATTTGTCATGAGTTGAACACATGTGCATTTTAATTTATGAGCACTAACCTTCTAATCAAATTATGAAAAGTTTTGTGTGAAGGGAGTTTTTAAGTTCCGAAGGAGAGGAATATGAAGAAATCGAGGATGGATCAAAGCTCAAGCTTGGGGATGCCCCCATGGCACCCCCTCTGAATATCAAGAACTATGAAGAGTCAAAGCTTGGGGATGCCCAAGGCATCCCCTCATCTTCATCGACTATCATAAGGTCGTCTTCGTTGAACTTCGTTTTTATCACTTTACATATTATGTGCTATGCTTGGAGCGTATTTTTACTTTAAGTTTTATTTGTTTGTTTGCTGATCATATCTTTGTTGGATCCTAGCTTTATTTGTGTGGGAGAGAGACACGCTCCGCTTATATCTTTTTGAGTATTCTTAGCTATTGTCTGTTTTCTAGTAAGCTCTCGCTTTTAGCTTTTATCTTATTAAGAGCTGCTAGTTGTTAAGTTAAACTCTCTTGTTCTTCACTTATATTTGTTGGAGAGTTTTTTTGGTTGCTTGGTTAATGTGTTAGATCGGAAAAATGCTATGCATGTGGCAGTAGTATGAAATAGAAAAAACCTGCATAGTCTTGTAGATCACTATGTGGATAATTTGATAGTCTTCAATTGTTTTGAGGCACTAAAATAACTAATGGTTAAAATGTGTTGGTTAATGGTGTTAGAGCTGATTAGTGGAGAGGTGTTATTAAAGCATGGAGCTGTACTTTTCTGAACTAAACAACCTAAGTCAACAATGCTAATGTGTCATGAATTCTGCTAAGTTGAAAATAAGTCCCTAGTGGGTAGTTACTGCAACGGTCGGGGAAGCCAACGGGGCACATGTGTCGCCACCACGATCCCTCTCGGGGTGTCTCTAACCATTTGTGGAACATTGAAACTGCTAGTTGTTTGCAATATACGAAATGCATTGTTGAGTTTTGGTTTTTGGCACTTCCACTTCCATATTTTGCTAGCCTCTTCGGTGCTGTGCAATGTCCTCTCTCACATTGAGATTAGTGCATACTTCGCGAGTGCATCCAACTCCGTGGGAGAACTTCGTCCTGTTCTTCTACACATAAGCCAACTATCTTCCTCAAAACAGCCACCATACCTTGTCGGCACAGTGGAAACCAGGGTACCACGGGCCGGCCTGCCAGGGCCCACAAGATTCTCTGGATGATCTTCGCTAAGGACCAGGCTCTCCAAGCCTGGCGAGCTTCACGAAGATTTCTCCCCTCGCGAAGGGTTTTCTCCTCGCCAAAGGCTTCTCTCCCTTGGCGAGGGATCCCTCCTCGACAAGGCGTCTCCGACGCCGCACGCAATTCCGCTAAGGACCAAGCTGAAGGGCTTGGCGAGGCTTTTCGCCTCGCGAAGCGCCTTCCTCGTGAAGCCATCTCTGCCCCCGCGGCAGAGCGCACATGGGCTCTGCGCCATGTGCAGAGTGACGCGCATGCCTACGCGCGATGACGACGACGCCGCAGTTGCCGTTTCCATGTATAAAGCAGTCAACAAAGCGGAGCCAAGCAAAGGGGACAACGAGTATTGCCTCTTTGGTGACAAGGGGACAGTCTGCAGCTGCGCTCCAAGGACGACGTCACCGTGGGTCACCTCCCACCTCGGCAAGCGCCAGCCCGCTGTCCAGCTGGTCGGTGCCCCTTTTCAGCTTTGGTGAGGCCGTTCCCCTGCCGTGGACCGCGTCCACGAACTTTACCTTTATGGTGGACTTCACCTTTACGGTGCACCGCGCCTCCTCCTTCGTCGCCATGTGGTAGCCCTTCCCGCCCAAATGTTTGGGCAGAAGAGGTCTAGGATGCCTATAAAAGGGGGAGGAGCAGGCCCTAGCAAAGGGTTCGATTCTTGGCTGGTTCGATCTTCGGTTGGTCCAGCTCTAGCAAACCCTAACCCTAGATCTAAAGCCTAGCAAGTAGCCATTGTTAGCCACCTCGAGCTCGACAAGCTCTCCTTGTACTGTAAACTCTCCAAACAGTGCAATACACCGAAGCAGGACGTAGGGGTTTTACCTCCACAAGAGGGCCCTGAACCTGGGTAAGACCTCGTGTCAATCTCTGCAGTGTCGTCCGCAGCGAGCCTGACGAGCACCGTCGCCGGAGCACGTTGTGGATTGTTTGACTCCGTGTTCAGCCCCTTACACGATACCTTGGAGACACCCCTAGTTCCTAGGGTAAAACCCCTACCTGGCGCGCCAAATGTCGGAGATTGTCCCCAGGAACTAGGGGTGTCTCCAAGGTATCGTGTAAGGGGCTGAACACGAAGTCAAACAATCCACAACGTGCTCCGGTGACGGTGCTCGTCAGGCTCGCTGCGGACGACACTGCAGAGATTGACACGAGGTCTTACCCAGGTTCAGGGCCCTCTTGTGGAGGTAAAACCCCTACGTCCTGCTTCGGTGTATTGCACTGTTTGGAGAGTTTACAGTACAAGGAGAGCTTGTCGAGCTCGAGGTGGCTAACAATGGCTACTTGCTAGGCTTTAGATCTAGGGTTAGGGTTTGCTAGAGCTGGACCAACCGAAGATCGAACCAGCCAAGAATCGAACCCTTTGCTAGGGCCTGCTCCTCCCCCTTTTATAGGCGTCCTGGACCTCTTCTGCCCAAACATTTGGGCGGGAAGGGCTACCACATGGCGACGAAGGAGGAGGCGCGGTGCACCGTAAAGGTGAAGTCCACCATAAAGGTAAAGTTCGTGGACGCGGTCCACGGCAGGGGAACGGCCTCACCAAAGCTGAAAAGGGGCACCGACCAGCTGGACAGCGGGCTGGCGCTTGCCGAGGTGGGAGGTGACCCACGGTGACGTCGTCCTTGGAGCGTAGCTACAGACTGTCCCCTTGTCACCAAAGAGGCAATACTCGTTGTCCGCTTTGCTTGGCTCCGCTTTGTTGACTGCTTTATACATGGAAACGGCAACTGCGGCGTCGTCGTCATCGCGCGTAGGCATGCGCGTCACTCTGCACATGGCGCAGAGCCCATGTGCGCTCTGCCGCGGGGGCAGAGATGGCTTCACGAGGAAGGCGCTTCGCGAGGCGAAAAGCCTCGCCAAGCCCTTCAGCTTGGTCCTTAGCGGAATTGCGTGCGGCGTCGGAGACGCCTTGTCGAGGAGGGATCCCTCGCCAAGGGAGAGAAGCCTTTGGCGAGGAGAAAACCCTTCGCGAGGGGAGAAATCTTCGTGAAGCTCGCCAGGCTTGGAGAGCCTGGTCCTTAGCGAAGATCATCCAGAGAATCTTGTGGGCCCTGGCAGGCCGGCCCGTGGTACCCTAGTTTCCACTGTGCCGACAGTAGCCCCCGGGCCCGCGATGGGCACGCCGAGACCCATGGATGCAGGCGAAGCGTCGAGGGGCCAAAGATGCCTGACAGGGCCGCGACACGTGGCACGCAGCGGTTGCACCCGAGGCCACGACCTCCTCGGCTCCAACGGGCGATGTGGCGGGACCCGCCACGACTTGGGAGCAGGTCAATAAAGGCTGGGCGCGCAGGCAGCGCCCGTTACTTCTCCCATAACTCCTCCGCACATCTCTCCACGCCTCCAATCTCTCCAGATCGCTCCAACTCCAGAGGACTCTGCTTCTTCTCCGGTCGACCGATGGCGCCCAAGAAAGCAGCCACCGACTTGAAGGGCAAGGCCACAGCGCAGGCGAGCACGTCTGCAGCGATGGCGCGCGCCGCCGCCCTCGAGGGAGCACTGCCGCGGACGCGTGTCACCGCGGCGACGATAGCGACGGTGCGCCACCTGGCGGCGGCGAAAACCAACGAGCACGGCGCCACCGAAATGAGGCCGGCCGGCAGCAGGCTCACCGAGACGTTCTACCCCATCTTCCTCCACACTCTCTACGCCGGCCTGGTGCCACCATTCTCCGATTTCCTCCTGGCGATCTTGGAGGTGTACCAGATCCAACTGCTCCATCTTCATCCCAATTCCATCCTCATCCTCGCCATCTTCGCCCACTTCTGTGAGGCATACCTCGGCATCCGCCCCTCGGTGGCGCTCTTCCGCAGCTTCTATTCTCTTCGGAACTCCGCCAAGGGCGAGCGGCTTGGGTGCGTCTCCTTCCGCATCGCCGACGCCAGGAGCGAGAATTACATCCCCATCGCCTGGTGCGGTGAGGACGCCGTCACCAAGGTGACGAAGAAGGTGGACAAGTTCCGCGAGAAGTGGCTCTTCGTCGACGCTACGGCCGCACACCCCCTCCTGGAGGTGCCCGAGGGGCCGCCGAGGAAGTGTGCGCGCTGGGCGAGCGCGGACTTCAGGGGCTCGAGGCTTGACGTGGTGTACGAGTACATCCGTCACACCCGCGAGGCAGGGGTCACCGGCCAAATGGTGGCGAAGGACTTCACGAGGCGCCGGATCGCCCCCCTCCAAAGGCACACCGAGCCGGTGTGGCGATACGACGGCAAGGAGGACGCAATGCGCCTGAGTAGGGACGGCTTCGCGCCTGAGGTGCTACGCCAGATCATGGGCGTTCTCTTCACGACGTCAGAGATCCCGTCCGCCAAGAAGGAGGCAGCCAAGCCGCTCATTGTCTTCGCCGAGGAGAGCATCGAGGAGCATCGCGCGCGCATGCCCACGTTCGACGAGTGGGGGATTGTGCCCGCGGGGCACAGCAGGCCTCGCACCAACCCGTGGGCGGCGGAGCCGGAGTACTTCGACGAGCCTCCGGAGCCAGAGGTGGAGGAGTCCGCCGAGGAGGAGGCCTCGAGAAGCGAGGACCCCCTTGGAGAGGACGAGGCTTCGAGGGGCGCTGACCCCGTTGGCGAGGGCGCCGGTTCCTCGAGGAGCGCCCACGCCGAGGTGGACCTCCAGGTGCTCTCCTCTGGCGACGAGGAGGACGCCTTCCGCGTCGTCCGCTCCCAGCGCGCCGCCGAGGAGGAGGAGACGAGCGGCGGCGGAAGAGGGCGTTGCAAACCCCGCTCCAAGGCCGTCCACGACAGGAGGGCCGCAACCGCGAGAGACATCCCTCGCGCGGAGACAGGAGCGGCCCGGGAGGAGGCCGGAGCGAGCCAGACTCAGCCACCCAAGGCGAAGAAAAGGGTGTGGGTGATGGCCGGCGAGTAAGTCTTTGATCTTTCTTTTTCCCTCGACATTTGCTTCTGAGAAAACCCTCTTGAAGGATCTTCAACCTGGCTCCCTTTCAGGCAGCCTGCGGAGCCAAAGAGGCGGCGGCTTGGCGAGGCTGGAGAGACCACCAGCGTCGTCACGGGGACGCCTGCGGCTGGTGAGCCGCAGCAGGCAGGTGTTCCTCCCGCGGTCGAGCACCGCGCGGAGGCGGTGGTGGCCGAGGAGGCCGTGCTGTCGCCGATTCGGGCGGCGACTCCTCCCGCAGCGGAGCACCGCGTGGAGGAGGAGACCGTAGAGGCGGCGCCGTCGCCAATCAGGGCGGCGACTCCTCAAGTCCAGTAGGAGACGGAGGAGGAAACCATGGATGAGGACATCGTCGTGGAGCCGCCTCTATAGGAGGAGGCCTCCTCGAGAAGGGCTGACGCGCCCGAGGCTGTGGCAGGTGCGGTTGTTGCAGAGGGGGCCGGAAGCGTCCCTGTGGAGCAGGAGGCGATGGTGCCGCCGGAGCCCACTGGCGCTGAAGCTGAGCGCGGGAGGGCGCCCAGCCCCCAGAGGGCAACCGAAGCGAGCGCCGAAGAAGGCGCCCCCACAAGCCCCCGGATCGCACCAGAGGCGGTCATGGGTCCGGGGCAGGACTCGGGTGCCTCGACGAGGATCGAGGACTCTGTACCCAGCAGCAGCGCGGGAGTCTCCTTGGCGCTGCACGCGCCGCAGCGTCAAGCAGCCCATCGCCGGATCGTCCTCAACCGGGCGCGGCGAGCGCTCGACGGGCTGGAGGAGCAGCTCGCCAAGGAAGAAGACGCCCTGGCGGAGGAAAGGGCAAGGCTCGGCGAAGCCTGGATTCTTCTCCACGAGAGGGTGGAGATGTGCCGCCGGCAGGACGCGGCGGCAAAGGCGGCTCGCGAGGAAGCGATCCGCTTCACCAAAGAGACCCGCGACAGTGTCAAGCGGGAGGCGCAGGAGGTGATGGATGAGCTCGACGCCGCCAGGGAGGCACTCGAGGAGGAAACCACCACCAAGCACCAGGAGCTGGCGGCTGCGGAGCAGAAGTTTGCTGCCGACTCCGAGACCACCCGGGCCAGCCTGAAGGAGCTCCGTGAGCTGCTTGATGCTCGCGAGGGACAGCTGGCGCCCCGCGAGGCGGAACAGGTGCGGCGTGAGGAGGAGCTATCCTTCCGAGAGAAGGAGCTGGACAGGCGCGAGCAGTAGGTCCAGCTGCTCGCGAAGGACCAGGCCACCCGCGAGGGGCAGCTGGAGGAGCGTGAGGGTCGGGTGGCCGCCGACGAGGCCAACCTCGCGGCGGAGCAGAAGAGGCTCCAAGAAGAAGCTGACCTCAAGGTCAAACTCGTCCGCGACAGCCTCTCCAAAGAGTATGACGAGAAGGTCGCGAAGCACGAGGACCGCCTCAAGATGAAGCGCAAGGAGCTCGAAAAGCGCATCAAGGAGCTTGAGCAGGAGGAGAAGCGGTTGACCTCTTGCCTCGAGGTCTCTCGGGAGGCCCAGGCTCGCGCTGAGGGGAACGCCTTCGCCCTGGAGAGGGACCTGGACGAGCTCCGGTAGCAAGTGGGGCCGGCCGCGGCCCGCGCGGAGCAGGCACGAGACCAGCGCCAGGTTGACCGGTTCATGACGCGCCAGCGCCAGAGCGTTCTCCAGAGCTTGGTGAGCCGCGTGCGCGCGGTCGGGAGAGATCTGAGGGTCGACGTCCCCTCCTTCTCCGCGGCGACCGACGACGAAACCTCGTACTCGCACTTCTTCGAGCAATTCCTCGGAAAGCTTGAAGGAGTCGCGAAGAGCTTTGACAAGCGCGTCGTGGAGGAGAGTCGCGACCTCCTTGTCGTCGCCGTCACCACCGTCTTCAGCAACCTCGTGAGGCTCCAGCCCTCGCTTGACCTTGAGGACGTGATGGCGCCGCCGCGCGCCATCAGCGACAAGGCGCGGGAGACCGCCACGCAGGCCGCCGACGCGTTCGCCAGGAAATTTGACCAAGTGGTGATCGAAGGCGACGACGAGGATGCCCTGGAAGAGGCGGAAACCGCCGTGGATCGCGCAGGCACCTCAGGAGGCGCGACGGCTTGAGCTCCTTGCCTGTAGCTGAGCGTGCGGAGGGCACATTTATCTTAGTCATTTTGATTGTAAACTTTGTAAAAACTTGTCAAGTTATTATTGGAGTGTGCTTGTGAGTGTCCCTCGGGAAGCCTTTGTCTTTTCTCCTCATGTCTTTTTCGCTCTACGTCTTAGGTCCCTCTCTTAGCGCTACACCACCGCCGCTTCGGTATGTGCGAGTCAGTGCTCCACAAGTCCGGGGGGTGCGTGAGGCCTCAAGAAGTAAGAGCTCCGCGAAGCGCGATGCTTGGGGCTCCCCTTTGACGTGCAAGCAGCCCATGAGGCGTGGGAGAGAGAAAAGAGACTCGAGGGGCAAAAACCAGCAGAGGAAATTCGACCAAGTTCTTGTACTTAGCTTGACGAGGCGTTTCCGCCTTGAAGAGGGTGTTGGTTCCCTGGCGAGATGTTTTCGCTTTGACGTTTGCCTGAGGCTTGGAGAGCCTGTTTTCCTGCATTTGGAGAGATAGGCATACCCACAAGCAATAGATAGCTAAAAAATCTTAAGGTGCTCGTAGGTTCCTTCATGTGTGTCTCGCGAGGAGAAACAGGCACCAAGGTTTTGGTGATCCTTGGTGAGTTGACGTGCGCGGGAGCTGACCCATGAGTTCAGAGCTCCTTGGGAGTTGACATACATGAGAGCTGACCCGCAAGTTCAGAGCTCGGATCCCTTGGGTTTGAGGCGCTGCCGGGATGCTCCCGTGGCATGGCACCCTGCTAGCCCCCGCTCGGCAAGATACACAGGAGGGATCATACGAGCGAGAATAAATAGCAATAACAGCTTTGCCGGATTCGCAAAATATGCTTGGCGCGATGCGCAAAGGTTCAGAATGACCTGAAATAGGTGTTCATTACACTGGCGTGGCCAGGAGTTTTTCTTCTTTGGTGATGAAGTTTTGCTTCTCTGGGGGCGCGCTTCCCTACTTAGGAGGCGGGTTGGCGCCGATGGTGACACAAGCCCCCGAGCCACTTGCCTCCAGAGACACCTGCTTTGTCGCGGCCTTCTCCTGGGAGAACAGCTGCTTCTTCTTCGCGGGGGGCCTCGGGAGGGGTTCCTCGTCCTCGTCAGCGGGTGACGCCACCGCGGCAGCCTTGTAGGCCGCTTGCGCAGCGTACAGGGCGTCCGAGACCACGCCGCGGATGACAATGGTGCCACCCGAGCCAGGGAGCTTGACGAGGTTGTAGGCGTGGTGGGTCACCGCCATGAATTTGGCGAGGGCGGGATAGCCGAGTATGGCGTTGTAGGGTAGGCCGATGTGCGCGACGTGGAAGTCGATCAGCTCGGTGCAGTAGTTGGCCTGGGTGCCGAAAGTGACGGCGAGCCTCACCTGCCCCAAAGGGGTGGTAAGACCCTCTGTCACTCCCGAGAAGGGCCTGGTAGGCATGAGCCGCTCGTAGGGCACCTGCAGCTTCTCGAATGTTTCGACGGAGATGACGTTGAGGCCAGCACCCCCATCGATGAGCGTCTTAGAGACGGCGATGTTGTTGATGGTGGGGGTGCAGACCAGCGGGATGGTGCCAACGGTTGAAGTAGACTTGGGGTGGTCGCCGGAGTCGAATGTAATGGGGCACTGGGACCACTTCAGAGGCCTGGAGGCCTCGACTCCAGGGAGGGCAGCTGCGACCTCGCGAGCGAGTTGCTTGAGGTGGCGGTTGGAGCGAGGGGCCTGAGCCCCGCCAAGGATGCAAGCGGCTCCACGAGGCACCTGGTAGCCCTCGTCAGCCTTGGCAGGCAGGTTGTCGTTTGCGGGCTGGGCAGCGTTGGCCTGAGGGTTCTGCTGGTAGTTGTCGTTGTAGTTGTTGTTCCAGCGTCGCCCCCGCCGCCGCGGCCCGCCGCGGCCTCCGCGGCCTCCGTTTGCCTCGCGAGCCTCGCGAAGCCTCTTGATGTCGAAGCAGTCCTCGGTGGCGTGAGAGTGCCTGTTGTGGTAGATGCAGAAGGGACGATCGTCCTTCTTCTCAGGTCCTGCAGCTGGAGTGGCAGCTTGGCGAGACTGCTTGGCGTCGGGCTCTGCCGCGAGGACCGCAGTAGTCTTGCGCTTCTCGGAGGATTTCTTCTTCTTGGACCCCTCGGTGGGGTCCCCTGGCTCATTCTTGACGAACAAGCGGCCCTCTTCAGCCTTGGCGCACTTGTCCGCCAAGTCGAAAAGCTTGACGACGGTGGTGATGTTGTCGTGGATGCCGAGCTTCTCGAGCATCCGCACGTCTGTGACCCCAGCCTGGAAGGCCGAAATGACCTGTGCGTCGGTGGCGTTGGGGATCTTGTTGCGCACTTGGCTGAAGCGCTGGATGTACTTGCGGAGGGTTTCGCCGGACTTCTGACGCACTGCGCGGAGGTCGTTGTAGGTGAGGCCGCGCTCGTACGTGCCCTTGAAGTTGGCGGGGAGGTTGGTGAGCCATGAGGACGCGGAGTCCTTGAGGGCCATGGGGAACCAGTTCGCCATGACCTTGTTGTCGCCCCCGGCGGCCTGGATGGCCAGAGAGTAGAGCTGCAGGAACTCCAGGGGGTTGTTCTTGCCGTCGTAGCGCGGAGGAAGGTCCGGCCTGCACTTGACTGGCCAGACAACGCGACGGAGGCTGCGAGTGAACGCGGCCGTCGTGCCGTAGGTGACCGTGCCGTTGGCGAGGGTGGCGCGGAGGTGACGCCCGGCGGTGGCGACGTCCTGGACGGCGCGGTTGCGGCGTTCTTTCAAGCGTTCGATGCTCACGCGTGCGTCCTCAGGGGCTCGCTGCACGATTTGGCAGTCATGTGGCGACGACGCGTGCGATGCAGCGCGGCCGTCGCGAGGAGGAGCCCCCGCTGGAGCAGGTTGCGGTGCAACCGGTGGAGCTGGAGCAGGTGCGGGATGGAGAGGAGGTGCGGGAGGTGCGCCGTGCGCCACGTCCCCCACGAGCGCAGAAGGAACCAGGGAACGAGACGGCGCGGGTGCCGCGGCGCGAGCGGCGCCGATGAGCTCGGCAACACGGTTGAGCCAGGCCTCCTGAGCCGCCGGCGTGGGGCGGTACTGCAGCAGCTCCTGCGCCATGAGGAGCGCAGTCGCCGGGCTGGGCGCAGGGCGGCCCAGCGAGGAGGCAGCACGGTCCCGCGACGGGGGCAGGGAGGAGGCCTCCTCTTCGCCGAGGTCGTCCTCAGCGTGGTCGACGTCGTCGTCGTCCGGGTGCTCGACGCGGGGCTCGGGGTCGACACGGCGCTCCGGAGCAGAGCCCCCGCGCGGGCGGCCGCGCGGGCGGCCTGCGGGAGCGGTGGCGGCGCTAGCCGTCCGGCGAGCGAGACGTTCGGCACGAGAACCGGCCATGGCTGTGTCGAGGATGAAGACGCGCCTCAGCCCCCTACCTGGCGCGCCAAATGTCGGAGATTGTCCCCAGGAACTAGGGGTGTCTCCAAGGTATCGTGTAAGGGGCTGAACACGGAGTCAAACAATCCACAACGTGCTCCGGCGACGGTGCTCGTCAGGCTCGCTGCGGACGACACTGCAGAGATTGACACGAGGTCTTACCCAGGTTCAGGGCCCTCTTGTGGAGGTAAACCCCTACGTCCTGCTTCGGTATATTGCACTGTTTGGAGAGTTTACAGTACAAGGAGAGCTTGTCAAGCTCGAGGTGGCTAACAATGGCTACTTGCTAGGCTTCAGATCTAGGGTTAGGGTTTGCTAGAGCTGGACCAACCGAAGATCGAACCAGCCAAGACTCGACCCTTTGCTTGGGCCTGCTCCTCCCCCTTTTATAGGCGTCCTGGACCTCTTCTGCCCAAACATTTGGGCGGGGAAGGGCTACCACATGGCGACGAAGGAGGAGGCGCGGTGCACCGTAAAGGTGAAGTCCACCATAAAGATAAAGTTCATGGACGCGGTCCACGGCAGGGGAACGGCGTCACCAAAGCTGAAAAGGGGCACCGACCAGCTGGACAGCGGGCTGGCGCTTTCTGAGGTGGGAGGTGACCCACGGTGACGTCGTCAAAGAGGCAATACTCGTTGTCCGCTTTGCTTGGCTCCGCTTTGTTGACTGCTTTATACATAGAAACGGCAACTGCGGCGTCGTCGTCATCGCGCGTAGGCATGCGTGTCACTCTGCACATGGCGTAGAGCCCATGTGCGCTCTGCCACGGGGGCAGAGATGGCTTCACGAGGAAGGCGCTTCGCGAGGCGAAAAGCCTCGCCAAGCCCTTCAGCTTGGTCCTTAGCGGAATTGCGGGCGGCGTCGGAGACGCCTTGTCGAGGAGGGATCCCTCGCCAAGGGAGAGAAGCCTTTGGCGAGGAGAAAACCCTTCGCGAGGGGAGAAATCTTCGCGAAGCTCGCCAGGCTTGGAGAGCCTGGTCCTTAGCGAAGATCATCCAGAGAATCTTGTGGGCCCTGGCAGGCCGGCCCGTGGTACCCTGGTTTCCACTGTGCCGACATACCTACCTACCATGACATTTCCATAGCCGTTCTGAGATACATTGCCATGCAACATCCATAATTATATTATGACTTGATGTCGTTCTTCATTGCCATATAGTTTGCTTGATCATTTGAGTTAGTGTGCAGTGTGGCTTGCCACATGTTCTACATTTTTTATTTTTTCCACACTATGCTCGATCATGCATATCTTCTTTTATACATCATGTATTAGTCTTATGAGTTATGAGTACCAAAAGTGTGATGATCATCTTGTAAAAATAGAGTGTTGCCCCTACCTATGAGCATATTGAAAAGAGTCCAAAGTGGCCACATAAAAGAGTCCAAAAGAGACCAATGAGAGAAAATTTAAAAGAGCCACGGAGGCCACAATTAAAAAAAAAGAGAAATATAAAAGAGAGAGGGGGCAACACTACTATCCTTTATTCCACACTTGTGCTAGTAGCACCTACACTTCATTATAGAGAGTTTTCATGTTTTCATTTGTATAACTATGTGGGGAATTAACTTTATAGAACTTGGCTTGTATATTCCAAGGATGAGCCTCCTCAAGTTAGCTCTAGGTCTTCATGAGCAAGCAAGTTGGATGCACCCCCACTAGTTCCATTGGAGACCTTTCATACACTTATAGCTCTATGTGCATCGGTTGCATGGCAATCACTACTCCTCATACAGTGTCAACTACGGGACTTCCTTTTGTCTTGTGTTTACCTTCTCCACTGTTTGAGCCTTTCTTTTTGACCTTCCAAACCTCCATTATTGTCCTCTTTGCCATAACATCATGGTGCCAAAGCCACTTCTTACTTGCACTAGTTGAGTAGACTTCGAAACAGTTGATTTATGAAGTAGATGGATTAGGACACCTAACTTGAGCTTGGTTATTTTCATGAATGACTAATTAGATGCTTTGAAGAATGATTGATATTTTACATTGGAGACATAATTCGCAATCCTTCTTTCTAAACCATATGTATGGTTCCATGTCTCCAATCCACTTATTCATGAAAAGTTTCTAGCATTTGTTAGCTAGCGTTTGTTAATCATTGTTTGCTTAATGTCAACTATAGACAATTGTTTTGGATCACCTTATTCACTTCATGTGCTTTGCATTACTATCTTGATCAAGATTGTGTTGGTAGCATGTCTCATCAAAAATTATTTTTTATCACTTACCTACACGAGGACGAGTAGGAGTTAAGCTTGGGGATGCTGATACGTCTCAAACGTATCTATAATTTTTGAGCGATCCATGCTAGTTTTGTGATATTGTCACATGTTTTTACTGTTATTTATACCATTTTTATGCATTTTGTCAGACTAGCCTATTGACAAGATGCCCAGTGCCAGTTCCCTGTTTTTGCTGTCTTTTTGTTTCAGAAATTTACTTCTGAAAATATTCTCAGAATTGGACGAAAATTTACGGGGATTATTTTTACGCCAAGATGAAGACGGAGTCCGAAGGGCAGCCTCGGAGGCAACCCACAGGGCACACGCGGGTACCAGCCGCGGCCCAGGGGTGACCCGTGGGTGGGGCCCACCCCTGCCCTGTGGGCACCTCCTCGACGCCCTTCAACTCCTATAAAATCACAATTAACCTAAAAACGTCGAGGCGGCGAATATTTTCCAAAAACTCAACCCCCACGCGCCGTCACCGAAAATCCTAGTTCGGGGTCCAATCTGAAGCTGATCCCGGCACTCTGCCGGAGGGGAGATCGATCCCGGAGGGCTCTTCATCGACATGCCTTCCTCCGGGATGATTTGTGAGTAGTCTCACCTTGGACTACGGGTCCATGGCAGTATCTAGTTGGTAGTCTCTCTCTCTTGTGCTTCATGTCTTATGATCTTGTGAGCTGCCTAACATGATCAAGATCGATTATTGTAATGCTATGTGATGTGTTTGCTGGGATCCGATGGATTATGAAGTTATGTTCATATGGTGCATGATTCTTATATGAGTAATTTATGTTCTGGCATGCTCTCCGATGTGTGTGGTTACTTTGGCCAAGTGATTGTGTGTATCTCCAAGAGAGGGTATTTATGCAAGATAGTGGGTTCATGCCCCCTTTTGTTCCTGGGCACGAGTGACAGAAACGTCTAAGGGAGAGGGTGTGCTATTGCTACTAAGGGTAAAACATCGGTGTTAATGTCTATTTTGATATTAGTATTGCTTACTTCATGCATTTTACTTAATGCAATTGTCTGTTGCTTGCAACTTAATACCGTTGGGTGACAGGCTGGATAGCGATCCCACGGTGGACTATTTAGACAAAGATGAAGTTGGACTCAACGGTCTTTGTTCCTTGTCGTGATGCATCCATAAATATTATCATGTCCTTTTTGTCATAGCTAAATTGGGTTTGTGTCATGATCATGTCAATTGCCTAGCTGTAATTCGTTCACCCATCACATGCATATTTTATTTACTTGAGAGACTCCACTAGTGAACCCATGGCCCCCGGTCCATCTTTTTACATTGTTTTCAACCTCATTTACTTGCTTTTAATCATCATTACTCCTCTGGTAACTTTTCATATTTTATCTATTTCATCATACGATTAACCGCTTTGTGTTCTGCGAGACCGGAGAGATTGACAACCTCTCCGCCGTTGGGGGCAAAGTATTTTGGTTGAGTGTGTGCAGGTCCACGTCTGTTGAAGGTTAAGCACTAGAGATCTTCAACATTCACCTCGTTGTTGATTTTAAAGTCCTACTGGTTCGATAAACCTCGGTTCTTTAATTGAGGGAAAACTGCTACTAGCTACAATTCCGCCTTCGCTTGGGGCACCACCCAACTTATCAATATCCACCATCAATAACCGATAGGTTTGAGATGTCCATGATGGGTGAATTGAAGTTCTTCCTTGGATTCGAGATCAAGCAATTGATAGGAGGGACTTTCATTAGCCAAACAAAGTATATTCAAGACATACTCAAGAGGTTCAATATGGTGGATGCTAAGGAGAAGAAGACTCCTATGGATACCAAATGCCATCTACAACTTAACCCAAAGGGTATAGGTGTGGATCAAAAGCTCTACCACTCCATGATTGTTTCGTTGCTTTATCTTTGTGCATCTCGACCCTATATTTTGTTGAGTGTAGGTGCGTGTGCATGGTATCAAGCCGCTCCTAAGGGAAGCCACATGTTGGCAGTCAAGATAATCCTACAGTATTTGGTTCTTACCCCAAGGTTTGCTTTGTGGTATCCGAGGACTCATCTTTCACTCTTTGTGGGTATACGGATTCGGATTGGGCCGGTGATCAAGATGATAGGAAATCAACTTCCGGGGCTTGCCAATTCCTTGGTGAGTTGATCTTCTAAGAAGCAAAATTGTATATCTCTCTGCACCGCCGAAGCCGAGTATGTGGCCGCCGCTAGTGCATGCACTCAATTGTTATGGATGAAGCAAACTTTAAAGAATATGGTGTCAATTGTGACAAAGTGCCTCTATTGTGTGACAATGAAAGTGCTATCAAGATTGCTTACAACCCGGTGCAACATTCAAGAACCAAGCATATTGAGATTCGTCATCACTTCATTAGATATCATGTTGCCCCGTGGAGATATTGAGCTAGCATATGTGCCAACCAAAGACCAACTTGCCGATATTTGCACGAAGCCACTTGATGAAGCAAGGTTCACTTATTTGAGGAATGAGCTAAATATAGTGGATTCAAGGAGCTTGACTTGACCATCTTGCATACACACCTATAGGTTCAACTTCTATTTGGTTTAAGTGTAGGCATGGATTTAGGGGGAGTGTTGTCCTAATTAATTGGGCTCTCCCTCCCTCCAATATGCCCAAAGTAAAAATCATTTGTGTCTCTACTTACAATTCATGAATTGTGAGCTTCAATGACGAGTATTGGTTATGGGCCCAAGATATATCTTCGTGGTGTCATGCCATAAACTCAAACATGGTGGCTTCGACCACCGACCTCCTTATGTGAGGAGTTGGTTCTTATTTGGTATTTATTTGGTTCTTCTAGACCTATATGTGTCAATATGTGCGCCTCATGGAAATGCACTCATAATTGGCGTTTTTCTTTGCATCTTGCAATTATGAGTGTAGTACCATATTATGACAGGTTGAAATCTTCACCTAAGCCCCATCTCATCCCTGAACCAATGTTGTCTTTCGCTCATGTCCAGTTTTGTGTGTGCCTTTTCCTGGAGTTCTTGCTGGCGGCAGGCCAGAACTACCGCCCCTAGGGGACGAAATTTCTGGGGGCCGGAAATTCCGGACTTTGGCATGGAACTTCCGGTCTAAGTGATCGGGCTCCCTTTTAGGAGGGCCGCGGGATGGACTGGCTCACTCCGAGTAGTTCCCCCACCCCTGCGCCCTCTTCCTTCTCTCTCTTGCTTGGGATGACCCACCGCCGGCCGACCTCCACCGGGCCGCCCTCACCCCGGACTCCGCCGGCTCTTTGCCGGTTCTGCATCTCCTCGTTGAGGGGATCGCTCTCCACCAACTAGTTTTTGCCATGGATGCCGGTAACTTCCTCTATTTTGAATCTAGGACGATTTTGAATTTCGTTCAACCTAGATGATTTAGACAGAATCTACTTGTTTGCCTTGGTTGATGAGGACATCCCAACTATAGTTACAACCACTAGTCCTACCACTACACAAATACAAGGACCTATTACTCGAGCTCGTGCACGTCAACTAAATTATCAGGTACTTTCGTTTCTTGGAAATCTTCCAAATTTACATGAGAATATGCTACTGCCTAAAACCGATGTGTTTGTTACACTTAGGAATAATGGACATAGTGAGGAGTTGATGGACAAGTATTGGAGCATGATCGTCCATGGAGATGGCAGCAAGCATACGAGGATTGAAGTTGACGCCACACATGGAGAATCGAGGGTTGTGAAGCCACTATAAGGGAGCATGAAGTCATGGACGAAATATTCAAAGACCACACTTCATATTTTCGACCATAGCATTATATGGTGCTGCGTCACCTCTATTTTTGGGCCAGGCCCATGTATTTTCGAAAATACCTTTCCATAGGCTGTTTTCAGAGTCCGTATTGATAGGGAAACCGACTTAGGAAGGATTTCGGCCCCCTTTTCCAAGGCTACACGAAGTTCCCCTAAGTTTTCCTATAAATACTCTCCTAGGTCGTCACTTTAGGGTTTGGGTTTTGTTTAGTCTAAAGTTAGCTAGCCGTCGCTGCAACTTCGCCGTACTTCGTTTGTGCCAGATCGGCCAGACCAAGACCGCTCTTCGGAACCCCACTTTCATCTATAAACATTCATATTCGCAATATTTAGATTTCCAATTCATTGTTATTGCTTGTTCTTCGATTGCCTGCAGGAATAGACCTTAGTTGGTTTGGTCGATTATGCTTCGGCACTGTCATAAACCTTCCCGGAGTTGGTGTAGCGATTGCTAAGGCGCAGCGTCCTCGCACATTTGTAGTCGGATCGTCAACGTCAACGCCACCCAAATCGATATTTATCATCTCATCGAAAGATCAGACACCTCTGCCTAAATACTCCTTTAGGCTAGTACTTCATCTCAGTAGCAGGGATCTGAAAGTGGATGCAAATCTCACGGAGTCAACCGGAATTTCCGTCGGTTGCTGTGTGCACCGGAACCTCCGGCCTTATTGCCCAGAATTCCGGGGGGTGGAACTTTCGCCCCTCCGGTCGGAACTTCCGGTCTGAACCTGAGAGAGTTACTACTCTTTCTTTTTCTTGATATTTCATTTGGCCTCCCGGACATGAGTGCTTATCTGTGCTTTCCTACCTATCTGTTCATCTTCTTGCAGATGGTTCCTCTTGTCGTCGTCACAAGCGTGCGGCCTCTCGCACTCCTCGCCCTCAATTGGCTGAGATTGAGTCTGATTCTGATCTAGAGCTTGGCCTCACACCGTGCACAAATTGATGAACAGAGGAAGAAGAAGAAAGCCGTGCAGATCACTCTCAGTGACATGACCAAGACTGCATTCATTGAATGGCGTCGAACCAACTTTTATGCTCAGCCCCATGACCGTTTGATTGACCAATGCTTCTGGAGCTATGATCAAGAAATTCTGTTCAAAGAGGTCTATGCAGTGATGTCGAGTAAGAAGAAGGTGTGTCCTATGAAGGCTATTGATTTTGCTCACCTCCAGAAGAAGGCCGACTACTTTGGGACAGCTATTCAGGCTGTGGACTGTTTGGGACTGCGTCTCCTCATGGAGATAGAGTGTGAGTATAATGTGACTTTTGTTCAGCAGTTCTATGCCACTGTGGTTTTTGATGATGATGTGAACGTTGGCATGACTTGGATGTCTGATACTCATATGCTCACATCCACGTTCTGAGAATTTGCTGGGCTTCTTGGATATCCTTTTGGGGGGTCTCACCTCAATGAGGTGAGTCGCATGCATGTTGTTGGCTCCGAGTATGACAAGTCCAAGTTAAGGGAGGTCTAATCTGATGAGAGTGGGCTTGGGACTACCTCCGGTATTTTGCCTCTATGAAATTCTCGTGCGCATGTTTCGCGAGTCTATTGCTCCAAGTGGTGGAAACAATGATGCCATTCGAGGAGGGCTTGTGAACCTCCTTTACCATGCTTATGAGGCAGCCACTCAGGGTACTCTCCGCCCCAATGGGAGCCCCGTTGATGTGATGGACTATATATTCCATGAGATTTACGATGCCGTGATCCACACGAAGGTGCCTCCTTATGCCCCTTATGTGATGAAGCTTATCAAGGCAAAGTATCCTTTTGATGATGATTTGGCTGATATTGATGCGGAGCTGAGCTGTGAGCCACATGGTGTGGTCAAGATGAACCGGAAGCATGCTCACCTCGTCGCCCCCCTCCAGCCCGCCGTGCTCGAGGTGGGTCTCGTCCTTCTTCAGATGCTCCTGAGGGTTCTAGTGCTGCTGAGAAGGCCCCCAAGAAGAGGTCATGGATCAATCGTGCACTTGAGAAGATTTTTTGCATGAATGTTGCTCTTCGCAAGGAGAATCATGCATCCTATTGTGATCGCTGTATTATCATCAAGAATCAAGAGAAGATCATGGCTGCCATGAATTTTGTAACATCTCAAAAGTAATCCCCTTTTTATTTTCTTGCTTGTTAATTTTATTGCTACATCATCATGCCACCTTGGTTGCATTTGTGGTTTTACAAATTCAAATTAAATAAAATGAGTTGTTATTTTATGTCTTTATCACATGCAACACTTTAATTAATTTGTAACCCAAAATAATAAAACCAATTTTATTTTGAACAAGCAATTAAGTTGTTATTTGAAATTGTCGTGTTACAAAATATTTTGTGGGAAAAATATATAAAACCCTACCTATTATTTTTCCCTCTTCTCTTCTCTCTCTTTTATTCCCTGGAAAAAAAAAGAATTGCAAAGGAAGAAAAACTGGGAACAGGCCGAAGCCCATCATCTCTCTCTTTCCTTCTCTCCCTTTTCCTGGCCCAACCGGCCCAGTACCCCCTCCCTGGCCTCTCTTCTTCTTCGTCCGTACAGTGCGTGCCGCACGTCCTTTTCACGTCATCGCCCCCGACGCCACTTCCGTCGCCACATCGCCACCCGGCTCCCACCTGCTCCTATAAAGCAAGCCCCCAGCGCGCCTCTCCCCCCAAACCCTAGTCCTTTCCCCTCGCCGCCCCATCTCTTCTCTCCCTCTCCTTTCACTCTCCGTTCCATACCCGAGAGCACCATCACCACCTTCACTAGCTGGAGGAGCTCATCGTCGCCATGGGGTAGCCGAGCTGGAGCATGTCCTCGACGACCACGTGCAGGAGCACGTCGGCCACTGGAGCAGGAGCCAGACGCGCGGGAACAACAACACCAAGGCCTCCTTCCTTCTACTTCATCTTCCCCGGCCATCGTCTACCCTGAGCCGACGCCGTCGTCGACCTTCCTTTCTCCGTCGCCGATCTGCTCGCTGGGTGATCACACCGCCCTCGGGCACCTTCTTTGTCCCCGTACTGCTCTGGATGGTCGCCGTCGTGCGACCGTCACCCCCTATTAGCCGAGGCCGTCGCCATGGACGCAAGCACGAGCTCGTGCTCGTACTGCTCCGGCTGCTCGACCTCGAGCCTGTGCACACCCCCCTCTGAACCTGCTTCATGCCCCTACACGCGCACGAGCCCTCACCTGCGCCGCAAGAACGTGGTCGTCGCCGGCCATCACGTTTCTGTCGCCGCCGATGCCCCTGTTGTCTGAATCTTGTGGTGTCGAGTTTCAGTTAAACAGAGCAGATCCACCTCTTAGCACTTTAGTATCCCTTCCTTGACAACAACACGGCACAGCCCGACTAGTCCTTGTCCCTGGCACACGTGATCGACCCCGGGATCGAGTCCCCCTTGGGCCGAATAAAACACCCCCCCTTTTTGTTTTCTCTGTTTTCTTCCAGTCACTGACAACTGGGCCACTGGGTCCCACATGTCATACTGATGTGTATAAACACCCCGGTGACAAATGTTTTTCAGATCCAGACCCAGATCTGACGAAATTGCAGAAAACCCTAGTTTTTGAAAATGCTTTACTTCTAGGTCCTTTTCTTATGTTTCTACCCTGTTTTTCTAACTTTTAATTCTTGGGCTTTTCAAATTCAAAATTGCAACTAAAATATGTTTTCAAGTCAGAAATTTGTAATCTAACCGAATATAATTTTTGTTTGATTTTCGGAATTAAATTAAATGGCTAAAATAAATAAATCTTTTGCTAACTAATTAATCTTGTAAAATTCATAACTTTTGTTCAACTTATCCAAAAATATATGAATTTTATATCAATTTGTAGCTAAAAATGTAATCTACCTTTTTATAATTTTTCATGCATTTAATACACAATATAACTTTCGGGACAAATAGAAAATCCATTAATGAAACTTTAAAAATGCTTTAATTGCATAAGTTGTTTATATTTTTGCAATGAGCTACTTTAACCTTGCCTAATAAAATGTTTAGCACTTAAATTGCTGCATATTTAATTTGAACATGTCATCATCCTTGTTTGAAAGCATTTGTATTGATTTTCCTTTTGTTATGTTTTGGGGTTACCGTAGACGACGACCTTGCTGATTACCCCGACACCTCCGAGGATCTAGCCCAGTACCAGGCTACTGAGCCAACAGGCAAGCAGCCCCTCCCCAACTTTCTCATGTGATGCATATTCCTATCTTGCATGCTTTAGGACTTCCGTTCTGTTGTGTCTTACGATTCCAATTAGAATTGCATAGCCTGATAGAAGTCCAGATATTCCTGATATGCCTACCTATATCCTATGCTTGTTTTCCAGTTACTATCTACTAGCATGCTTAGGAGTTGATTGTGGTCTATCACATGTTTAGCTGGTATATCTTAAATAATTGAAGACTTTCTATGTGGGAAATCACTGTTATTATATTAATGATAAGGCACCGGCGGAAGGCCAATTATGGTGATTTGTTCTGCTAGTGTCGCCTAGGAAAAACCGTTCTTTTCCGCTTATCCAAGAATGAGCACCCTACCCACACGTGGGAAGACTTATGGAACCCCCCGCAACTCAGTATCGGATCTGCTATATTGGTTAGGGAGCCACAAATTAGTTCGGGTGTTTACCATTTGGAGCAGATACAAGAAAACAAGATGTTTTGAACTGCATATAGGTTTGCGGCATGAGCGTTAACCACATGTGGAAGGAGGAGCAATCGTATGAGTGTTATCCTCCCGAAGCCGTCCTCGCAACGTTTGGGCCCGCAAAGGAGTTTCGGCCGGGCTCCCCACGTGGATCAGTCTCAGATAGGTGGTTCTCTATCCAATGTAGTAGTGATGGGGAAGGTCGTGTTGAGATACCTAAATGCCTCTGTGGCATGTGGTTGATTGAACGTGTATGGTTACATTTGGGCACCCCTGCAGGGTTAAATCTTTTCGAAAAAGCCGAGTCCGCGGTTATGGACGACTTGGGTAATGTGCTGGCAAAAAAGATCATAGACATCACCGTATATCTTAAATAGCTAAATTGACTAGTAAATAGCCATATTCAAATAATAACCTGCTAAAACTTGATCAACGGGTGAGTGTCCGGACTTCTTCCTCGCGGGTATATGATACAATGGAGTTGTCTCTGGACAGGTATTGCTTGGTGAGTAGTTTAGCCCAGTAGCGCAAGTGCTCTCTTTCCTCTTTCTAATTAGACGCAAGTTGTAGCGTGTCTTCTGTAGTTGTTAGGTGCTGCTGCTGCAAGTCCACAAAGAGCCCCTTTTCAACCCCATTGCATGTGCACCGTACTTCTTTTACCCCTGTGCGTAAGACTTGCTGAGTACCCCCGTACACATACCATCGGGTGTCCGGTGCCCGTGTTTTCACCGATGCAGGAGCGACAGCAGAGTTTGACGATCCAGAAGGTGGCTAATACATAGAGTTCGACGCTGACTACGACGCGTAGATCGAGATCCTAGGCGGCAGCCTGAGACCACTGTGGTCGTTGATGTAGTCTGTACTCAGACGAGTGATTGCTTCCGCTGTATTCGGGACGTCTGATCCCTTGTCATGTAATAAAAGTATTTCGAACTATGTTTATTTATCTTTTTGTGTCGTATTTGTGCATGTGATGTAATCCAATTGTGGTTCTACTTGGCGAAATGTTATTTCCGCTAAGTAGGGCTTACAAATTTTCCACCTCCACCACCTGATGAGGTTGTCCAGCCTCGTGTTGCCTACAAGCACTAGAACGACAAGTGTGTGAAATGGGATTGTGAGGTGTCAGAGGATGATGACAGGGAGTCTGGGACTGAGGAGGACTCAGAGGCTACGGCGTCGGAGTGATCTCATTGGGACGTTAGCATCGCTCTTTTCCCCTTTTTGGTTTCTTGATGCCAAAGGGGGAGAAGTAGTTCTTTTAGGTTCTCGAGGGTGTTGCATGTGTTGGACACAAGCTTTTCTCGCTTTTCGTTTCATTCTTATGAGCTTGCGCCTATGTATCCTTCTTATTATCCGTTGAACTTTATGTGTGGTGTAAGACATGCAACTTGTGATGATCTACTTCTATGTTTCTATATTACCTTGTTGTTTTCTTTGGCTAAGCATGCTTATATCTAGGGGGAGCTCCTCACCTTTGTGGCTTATTTTATCTTGGTATTTGTGTGTTGTCATCATTCACCAAAAAAGGGATATTGAAAGAACATCTCTTAGTTTTGGTGATTTAATGACAACACATTCTATGTGCTAATCATCTCCGTTAAGTGATATGTTCAGGTACATTAGGTGATTATTCCAAGACGGTGAAAAGTTCGAAGATAAGATCAAAGACGGAGAAGAGAATTGAAATCAACGGTTGTTTCTGCTAAACAGGACCGGATATTCCGGTGGTGTTCCCGGAAGTTCCGGCCCAGCCACGGAATATCCGCCCTGTGGGAAAATTGACTAAGTCATAATCGGGAAACCTCTCTAGAGGGGTCCCGGAACTTCTGCCGGAAGTTTGCCTCGGATATTTCCGGTGGTCCAGAAATTCCGGTCGTGAGACCGGAAGTTCCTCCCCTCGAACCGATCCAGGGAAATATGGCTAAGTCTTTTTCAGGAAACCTCACTGGAGGGGTCTCAGATTTTTGGCCCGGAGATTCTCTCTAGAGATATCCGACGCCCCGGATATTTCGGCCCAGCCACCGGAAGTTCTGGCCCTCCGGCCGGAAGTTCCGGAGTTATGTCCGGAAATATCCGGCCCTCCGCAGTCCCAACGGCCAGATTTCTCGAAGGGGTATAAACACCCCTTCCCCTACCTCGGGACAGCCAGCTTTTGGAACTCTCTCTCCTCCATTACAAGCAAAAGCTCTAATCGACGAGATCTCCCAATCCCTCCACTCAAACTTGCTCAAACTTGGAGGATTGAAGGAGAAGGCCACGATCTACAAGCTCACCAAAGGGTTTTTCTTTTCCCCCTCATTTACTTGAGGGATTCGTGCCTAGGGTTTTCATTGGGAAAACCTAGGTGTTTTGCTGTACTCACTTTGATTGTTATTGTTTTAGTTGTTGTGTTGATTTGGGAGCCCCCGATTAAGTTGTGGGTGTGTGCGCCAAGAACATTGTAAAGGCTCCGAATTCCGCCTTGAAGGATTACGATAGTGGCTGGTGAACTGAACCTTTGTGGTGAGGTTCATCGGAGAATAGGGTGACGCCTTTGTGCCGTTGAGTAGGCCTTTATGGCGAGCTTACACCCCTCCAACGAGACGTACTCCCTTAACAAAAAGGAACTCGGGAATACATCCTTGCCTCTGCGTGCTTCTACTTTCGATTATCTCTATCCCTTAGTAGCCTTTACTTGTATCATGTTAATTGCATAGTGTTAGTTACTTGTTTGTCATCTAGGTAAATTCACCGTAGTTGCATATCTAGAGAATTTACCTTTTGTGTCAAGCCTAAATTGAAAAAGAATTAAAATTTGGTGTAGCACCTATTCACCCCCCCCCCTCTAGGTGCCCATACAATCCTTTCAATAAGTGATCATTGTAGAAACATGTAATAATTATATAAAACAAGCATGGAACAATCAAAAAATATCGATACATTTGACACGTATCAGTGGATTAACGAAGAGAATGTTCTCTCTTTTGTTAGTAGTAGAGATACCGTGAGGCTGTCAAAACTTTCCCAGCCCATATGTGAACCCGACGAGTCAATTGAAAAGAGATAACAAGAACATTAGCGATAAATATGGTTTTAGCCACGGGTGGGTACGGGGATATGCATTCACATTTCACAGGCAACCTAGCAGCCACACAACACGGTTCAGAATATATATGCATTGTGGTCCATATGGTCCGTGCAAGTGCGCCTCATGTCGATGTTGACTTTTAGAGTTAATACTTTAACTGATGAAGAGATGAAACAGAAAATTTTCCTCATACTTTATGTGATACATCTCTTAACTGGTTTAAAACTCACTCCACATGAATTTTTGATAGTTCGGAAAAATTATCTGATATTTTCTCTCATTTTTATCCGGAAAGAAAGTCTTATGGAGCAAGATTGTAGCGACCTTGCCTTTTAAAAATGGCCAAGATCCCTGTGTTTTGTGCTAGTCCCTGGATCGAATAGCTAGCACCACAGTTCAAGATGTAATATCATGCAAATGCGTCAAATATCTATTACATCGAGGATCCAGAAAGATAAAACATTACAAGTTGCATAGCACAAGGCTAGCATATTACAAAGCTCAGCAGCGGAAAACATAAATAGCATGGAGCCCTCATCATCTTCATGTGCCATAGGCAGACATGTTGGTTGCAGACTCGAAACCTATAGCGTTCCTTACTCATCGTCAGACGAACCTGCAACGGTAAAAGCGTTGCAGCCAAAAATTGGTCAGAACCATTTGAATGGATCTGGCAAATGATACTTGTGGACTCATAAAGGCAAACTTCAAACATCTACATGCATATCTGGCTGGTGGAGTTGAAGGCTATTGTGCAAAGCAAATTTTGTCCTACTTTCCATAAAACCATTTTCAATTTTGACTTAACATTATGAGACACTCCCATGGAACGCATCCAGTGTCTCATTTACCCGAGTTCACCCATCAAATTTTATTTCTGAAATTGGAATGAAGAGATCTTCTGTCGACATCCTTATTTGGTCACTCGTGATTGTCCATTACCGGGGACACGGCTAAGATCTTAGTTTTAAATACAATCGAGAGTTTGTGGCACTTTCCCCACTCGACCCAATCAGCCCAAACTTCCTAATCACTCATTTAGTGAAAAGAAAAGGATAAGATCGAGACGAGACTTTTCAGAAGTGTTTTACCATGGTACTCTAGCGAGATCACTGCCGTCCTACCCCTCTACATCATCAGATCTCACTGACCCAGGTCCACACAACGTACTTCGTCAAGACAGAGCCCATATGACTAGTGGTTGCACGGTCGGGCAAACAAACACGGTGTGACATTAATCTCAAACCCTAGGTGGCTTTTCACAAGTGCACATATTTAGGTAAAACCATGGAAATGGCCCTGAATAGCCACTCAACTTCGCCTCCATCATACGGACCAATACCACCTAGGTAGTTCATTAATTTAGTAGAATTTTCTTTAACTCAACTACAATAAAACACTTCCGTTTTGCAGCAAGCAATTCCACTAAAATAAATAGGTCACTAGTCAACTAGTCATGTGGCTATCCTGACAGGTTTGCATAGCATATATATATAGTAGTAGTGATAAGCCTATCATGCATACTATTGAAATAGTCTACCATGCAGATATAGTAAAATAGTAGGTCATTTATGCTGGAGTATCACTTGCCTTTTGAAACTTGTCGTTGCTCACACACTCTTTTCAACGTAACTCGTAGCTCTCCGTTCAATCTACACAGTACAAACAGATAACAATAAAGCAACAATACAACATTCAAGTAATACAAACATAAGAACAAACATGGATAGTAGCAAGGTAAGTAGGTTGATGGTCCAGGTCTTAATACTTGATTCAATATGCGAAAAGAATCAATGCATTTAGGTTGAGGCTTTCCATTAAAGTTCAAGGTGTGGTCAAGAGTCAAATTTGAATAATTCAAATTTGAATGGGTTGAAGTTGTGTTCCAAGGGTATCAGTATGGTTTACATACTCAACTTGGTCCAAGGGTTCAAAGCTAGGTAGGCCAAGGTTTGCAAAACAACTTATAAATAAGTTTTAAATCAAAACCAACAATACTATGGTGGAAAGGTTCCAACAAAATTGGATTTTGGTGCTAATGGACAGAGGACATAAATTTAAGTCATTTTCCAGAAGAAACCATTTTAAAATAATTTATAGATTTAAAGTTATGACAAAATTACTTAAATCACTCATTTGAAACTTGAACACTTTTTAAACTAGGCAAAACTGAAAACAAACAGTGGCATAATAATCTACAGGTCAAGAGGTTTTCAAAAATATAAAGTTTACTAAATTTGGCCAAACGGTTGAAAAGTTATGAGGGTTTGAAGTTAGAGGGGTTTTTCTGTAAAACTGCCAAATTAAATCAATTCGGCAAAATTCCAGAAAATTGGCAGGTGACGTGGCGCTGACTGTACGATGATGTGGCTGGCATGCGGTAGCTGACGAGGTGGTGACGAGGATGACACGTGGCGACTTCTGATTCGTCCATACCTTGAAAAGAGATCCGATTTTTATAAATAAAACCGTGCGCCAAAATGAAAAACTTTCTTCAGAAAAGTTGTAGGTATGCATCATATCTACCTGCTGTAAAAATCTCACCGGATTTGGTTGGATGGTGGAGGAGTAATCGATGTTATACTCCGTCAGATCTGATTACTTGCGATGCAGAATTCTCAGGCTACGGTGAATGAAAAGTAGTGAGGTTTATCGGGATGGAAAGATATCGACGAGATCTACAACTCTCGCGAAGGGTGAAATGGCATATGAGCAAAGCTCCAACCGTAGTAGAAGATGAAAATGAGATCTAAAATCGAAGTTTCGACTTTAGCTCGAGTTGGAGGCCGGGGCTGGGGTTTATATAGGCGTGGAGGTCGGTGGAAAGGTGATACTTGGAGTAGGGCACAAGGCAAAATAAACGGATTCGAATTTGGAGTCTTCTAGATGAATATATGTGTGTTTGAATAGAGATACGTTTCAAAAACGAATTATCTGGAACCTGAACGATGGAACCGACCGAGCAGTCGTGCTTCTGGGCTGCGGCTCCTAGCTGGGCTGGCCCACCCGGGAGAGAGATAGGGAAGAGAGGAGAGAGAGGTGCGGCTGGGCCGAATTTTGCCCGGTTCGGCCGGTTTCCCCTTTTTTTCTTTTTCTTTTCTCTGTTTTAAAAATAGAAAATAAACTATAGCAAAACTTTTTATAAAAATTTGCAAAAATACTTTTTAGAGAGCTTATCAAAAATAGAATAATATGGCACCAGTCTTGTCATCAAATAAAATTAAAATATTTGAAATATTGACTAGGGTTACTTTGCACCCTTTATGTCTCTTAATAAAATATAATTTTCAAGTTTGAAATATTTTACTATTTCAAGCAATTCAAATGGAACAAACACATGATGCTTACGAATGCCATGCATGATTTTGAGTTTTGAAACTTAAACAACAAAACGTTTTTGATCCCTCTGTATTTTCAAAAATTTGAAAATCTTGGGATGTTACAAAGATGCATGATTACCAACTTCAAGAACAGACCAGGAGAGAGTCTCGTCAAGGGATATCTCAGGTTTCATAGATTACTTGATCACTGTCCTCACCATGATTTACCACCATGGTTAGTTTTACATACTTTTTATAAAGGACTTAATAAAGAGAACATAAGTGAGTTAGATGCTTCTTCTAACGGTGCTTTTATGCATTATATTGTCACACAAGCTTGGGAATTATTGGATATAATTTGCGTTAATAAAGAAACTTGGAAACTTGATCTAGGTATTGATGGAGGACGAAATAGAATATGACTGCATTAAAATAATTATTGAGTCAGGAAAGGTGGAAAGGCTTAGTAAGAATTCTCATCTTGATACTAACATCATTTTGCAGGTAGTGAAAAGTTACACTGAATATCTAAAGTTGCAGCTGTTGAAGCATCTATTGCAGAAAAACCTTTGCACGTGGAAGATAAACCCCCTTATGAAGAACCAGTACATTTTTCTGAAGCTAAAAGAAAACATGAAGAGAGGTATGAAGCAAGGGTACATGCTAATATGATAGACGAAAAAGAACAAGAGGCTCCACCAAAGAAGGATGTTATCAAACAACTCTTGACATCAGAATTATCCTTAGGTGATATTGTAAGGTTGGACAAAAGCTCATTTCAAGTCATTACAGGTAAAAGTAAAGGTAAAGTATTGGCAAACCTATACTGCCTTGCTCATTTGGAGGATCATCTTATTACGCATAATGTGATCTGGGTTCTTCCATAAATGTGGCTTATGAAATATATGAAGAAAAAAATGATATAGGATTAGCAGAAATGGAGTCAGTGGACATATCTGTGATGCTAGCCTGATAGATCACTAAGAAAACCTTATGGAGTTATTAACAATTTCAACATTTTTATTGGTCCCCACTGCTATCCAATAGATTTAGTTGTTATGGATATACCTCCTGATTCTTTTTCCCTATTATTTTTGGTAGATCTTTCTTGAAGGTTATTAGAGCTAACATTGATTGCAAGCATGAAACTATCTCTCTAAAGTTTGGAACGGATCTTATTAAATTCCATTACTCCAAGTTCAAGAGCAAGCCATATTATAAGCTTTAGGAAAAGAAGGACAAACAATTGTTGATCTTGCATCAACATACTTTGGAACACCTGATGATGATTTAAAAAGAAGCTTCCTCAATGATGAAGAAATTCCTCAATATCTCGAGAAAGAAGATCTCGATGAATATTTTGATTCAACTCTATTGGTGCATCCTTCCTGTGATGAATTCTATGACATCCCGAAAAGGATAGGAGATAAAGAACCACCGCCACCCGAGCTGAAAACACTACCCGAAAAGTTGAGATATGAGATTTTATATGAAACTAAAAGGTATCTTGTTATTTTCAACTCTAACCTTTCAGATACCAAGAATCAAAACTCGTTTCTGTGCTTAAAATGTAGCGGAAGGCTCTTGGGTATTCGAGGGATGACTTGAAGGGAATAAGCCCTTCCATTACAACTTATAGAATATATATGGAGGAAGGTACTAAACATGTCATCGAGCAACAACGCATACTAAACCCCATGATGAAAGAAGTGGTAAAAAAAGAGGTAATACGTCTACTTGATGGTGGTATTATCTACCCTATTGAAAATAGTAAATGGGTTAGTCCTGTCCATTGTGTGCCTAAGAAGGGAGGATTTACAGTTGTTCCTAATAAAAATAAAGAAATGATACCAACAAGGACAATTTTAGGGTATTTTATGTGCATTGACTTTAGAGAATTAAATAAAGAAACACGTAAGGACCACCGTGCTTTACCCTTCATTGATCAAATGTTAGAAAGACTCGCTAGACATTCTTATTTCTGTTATCTAGATGGGTATTCAGGTTTTTCTCAAATTGATGTTCAACCTTATGACCAAGAGAAAACAACCTTCACATGTCCATTTGGTATGTATGCTTACAGAAAAATGTGGTGGCTACGGTGGTGTAGTGATTAATTGTCAGTGGTCACCCCAAGAGGAAGGTGATTGCCATAGCTAGCAGCAAATTTCCCTCAGTTAAGCACCAAGGTTATCGAACCAGTAGGACTCTGGAGGTCTCCAACAAGGTGCTTGGAGGTGTGGACCTGCACACACCATGAACAAATTACGTTCCCCCAACGGTAGGAAGGTTGTCAAGCTTCCTGCTCTGTCGAAAACAAAGAGATTAAATCTTATGGTGAAAAAGAGCAATATGAGTAACGCACCAGCGAGCAAGTGAAGGTTGAGAGTGAGTAAACGGGGTTGTAAACAATGGAAGAAGATGGACTGGGGGCCATAGATTCACTAGTGGTGTCTCTCCAAAACATAAAAATACTAACATGCTGGGGTGAACAAATTACATCTGGGCAACTGATAGAATTGGAATAACAAACTAATTATGATAAGCAAAGTGCATGGTGATATTCATTTGGACATCACCTCAAACATACATAGACGGTAATCCAACTGCATCTATGACTAATAATCCACCTAGGGATCACTATCCAGCATGTCACCCATCAGTATTAAGTTGCAAGAAACAAATAATTGTATTAAGCACATTACATGATGTAAGCAATATTCATGATCACTAAGACACAAACACCGCTATTTTACCCCTAGTAGCAACAACACACCCTCATCTTTAGACGTTTTTTCACTCGTGCCCAGGCACGGAGGGGGCATGAACCTACCATCTAGCACAAAAACTCTCTCTTGGAGATCTAAGCAATCACTTGGCCAGAGTAACCACTAACATCGGAGAGCATGCAAGATCACAGATAAAACATATAGAGAACATGAACAATCTGATAATAACTTCACAATTCATCAGATCCCAGCAAACACAACTTGTAGCATTACATAATATCGGTCTCGATCATGTTAGGCAGCTCATAAGGCCATAAACATTGAAGCACAAGGGGGACAGACAACCATCTAGCTACTACTATGGACCCATAGTCCAAGGTGGAACTACTCACGTATCACCACAAAACATAGACATAATAGTGAAGAGGCTTTCGGTGATGATCTCCCCTCCGGCAGGGTGTCGAGAAGAGCTTCAGAACCCTCCCGAATTAGGGTTTCGAGATGACGGTGGCTTCAGGAAAGTTTCATGCAAATGACCGCCTCTGACGTTTAGGTCAAGGGGTAATTTATATGCGAAGAGGTGACCTGAGGGGAGCCTCCAGGGCCATGGACGGGTCCTGACCGTGGCCCCTCCTGTTCGCGGCTGGGGGTCGCCCCTGGGCCCCATGTCCCCTCTTCGCTCGCCCTTCGGACTACGTCTTCATATTGTTGTAAAAATAATTCCTATAGATTTTCCTCCAATTCTGAGGAGTTTTCCTTAAGAGATTTTCTGAAATAAAAAACATGGCAGAAAACAGGAACTAGCACTGGGCATCTTGTTAATAGGCTAATTCAATAAAATGCCTTGAAATGATATAAAGATATTGTAGAAACATGTAACAATGGTATGAAACAAGCATGGATTATTCAAAAATTATATATACGTTTGACACGTATCAGCATCCCCAAGATTAATTCCTGCTTGACCTCGAGTTGGTAAATGATAACCAAATAATTTTTTAAGGGAACATGCTACCTAACATAATCTTGATCACATAGTAATAAAGCACATGATAACGAATAAAGTGATCCAAGACAATTGTCCATAGTTGATTCAAGCAAACAATAGTTAACACATACTAGTCACCAAGCTGGAACCTTTCATGAATAAGTGTGTTGGAGACATGAAGCCGTACATATGGTTAAGAAATAAGAAGTCGAAATTATGTATCCCATGTGAAGCATCAATCCTTCTACAAACCATCAAGTAATCGTTCATGAGATAGTCAAGATCCAGTCAAGTGATCTAATTCACTTATTTCACGCGTCAACTGTTTCGAAGTCTACTCAACTAGTTCACGTGAGACTCGGTTTTGGCACCATGTGGTTACGGCAAAGAGAACAATGATGAGGGTTTGGAAGGTCAAAAAATAAAGACTCAAACAATGGAGAGGGTGACCACAGACAAGAGTGTAATGTCTCGGGGTTTTCCCCAAATTAGATTTGCCTGTTATTTTGTTTTGGCAGCATCATGACATCGGCATCATGCGCATCGCATATTATGGCAACAAAAATTATTTTCATTAAACCCTATTTTATTTTTGCTAAAATTGACGGAAAAGTTTTACCGAGACAGTCGTCTCCTTTTTCTAAAATTAATTGCCAAATTAATTTGCAAAAGAAAATAAAGTTTGAGATGAGAGAGAGCAGCCCAAACCTGGCCCAAAGCCCACCTATCCTCCAAACCCTAGGGTTTCCCCCTGGAAACTTCCTTTCCCACCCACTGCCTTTTTGCAGCCACCCTCTCCCTCTTTCCCCTTTTTGCATTTGTGTCCTTCCACCTTGCAAAAAGGTCTTTTTTCTTTTTTCAGGTCCCTATCCCTTTCCTTTCTCCTCTCTTTTTCCCCATTCTCTCTTTCCCCTCTCCTTTTCTCGCTCCCGAGCCCGCACCTTCCCTGACCTCACCCTCGCTTCTCTCCTCCACCCGACCGCGATGCTCCCCTCCGGCTTCTCCCCTGCTGCGGCTTGATCCCGTGCGCCGCCCCTTGCTCCACCTCTCCCCGTGCGCACCCTCTCCCTCACCATGGCGCCCCGCGCCCGAGCCGTGCCTCTGCCTCGCGCAGCAACTGGCGCCGTCCTCCCCGTCCGCTCACCTGCCTTGCACCCCGGCCGGCCTCCCCTTCCTCTGCTCCGCACCGCCTCCAAGCTCGCGCGCTCCGTCGCCTTCCTCGCCGCCCTGCCGCCGCTCTCTCCTCTCCTCCTCCGCACCAGGCCGCTCCTTCCCGGCCCTCCTTTGCTCCTCGCCGCGCTCCCCCTCCCGGCGGCCCTTGACCCCAGCCCCCGTGCACGCCGCCTCCCGGCCGCCGTCGCCCGGCCTCGCCTCCCGTCGTCCTCTCCTCCGCCTCCTCTCTCGCTCGTCCGCCCCATCGCAGTTGCACCTGCATCCCTGAGCCGGCCTCCTCCTCTGTACTTCTCTGCCCCTTCCAGCACGTCCACGACGGCCGCCGCCGCTCCTCCTCGTCCCGAAGCTCGAGCCCGACCCTCCTTCTCCCGTGCTACGGCCGTGCTGCTCTGCCTGCTGCAGTCTGTCCCCGATGCCTCTATCTGCGTCCCTGCTGCCGCTGCCGTGTGCTCGTCTCCGGCGCCCGCCAAGTGTTTGACGAAATTCCCGCAAGGACCCGGTGCCTTTTTCCCATGACCGTTCCCGTCTCCATGTTGCCGCTGCACGGCTTCTTCCGTTCCTGAAGAAGGTTCCCCGATGCAGTTTCCCGATCCCCGTTCCCGTCGTGAAGCAGTTTCCCGATCCCCGTTCCCGTCGTGAAGCAGTTTCCCGATCCCCGTTTCCCATCATGAAAAACCGTGTGCGTGCATCCGTGACGTGTTCCCCGACGTTTCCGTCATGAAGACCGAGTACGACGACCCGCCGTGAACCCAGACGACCGTGGACACGATACGACAAGATCTACCCCAACCGGAACCCGCCAAGTTCTCCGTGTGCGTTTTGTATCGGCCGCCTTCATGCGTGTTCGTGAAGACATGTGCCCGATCCCCGACCACCGTGGAACTCCGACGACCTCGAAGACCGGAACGCCAAGGTCTGCAACCATGACGACCCGAGAACGACTACTTCCACGACGTCGACAACCTCGACAACCTCGACTCCGGACGGAATGACTACTTCGACTACGGCAAGTACTTCGACTACTTCCTCTCCGAATCCGAAGTTCCCCCTAATCCGATGTGTGACCCCGACCCTATCCCTATACCATATATGCGTATCGTATAAAATCATGCATCATTAATTAACATCGCACCTTTATCCATTTAGTTGAATTAAATCAACTAAATTAATTATGGGGTTTGTCCGGTGCATTTATATTGTGCACCGATCCCATTTAAAATGATTTTCCATGTGTTAGGAAATAAAATTGGATCATATTTAATTTGTCATGCATCATGTCATCAACATGTCGATTCTTTTGCCGTAGAAGTAAAATGTATTTCTGCGCCTTCCAGTGTGCGTTGCTTCTTTCGGAATAGGACGATGAGTTGATGTGAGTAACGACAAGTTCTGCTACCTCTAACGGATTGCAGGCAAGTGATACTCCCTTGCTATCTTTGCTTGTTTTGTGTCTCTTACTCCTCCTATCTTTTGTTCCTTGCTAGCCTTATGTCACGATGTTTGTGTCACGATCTTATTTGCATGTTTACCTTGCAGCCATGATATAGCCACACCCCCACATCCTATTACCTGTTGTTTGTTTACCTTGTTAGCCTTGCGAGTCCTAGTGCATGCTTAGGTGCTTTTCTTGAGTCCTGTTATCTCTTCATCTAGTCTTGTTTCTAATATGATAGCTAGGCTCAAGTTAAGTGGTAATCTTTAATTTCTGTTGCGATGGGAATAACTTAATAAAGATAAGGCACCGACGAATGGCCAATCGTGGTGTTTTGTTCTGCTAGTGTCACCTAGGACCCGAGTTCTTTTCCGCTGATCCAAGACTGAACGCACTAACCACATGTGGGAGTTCTATGGGCCTCCCCGCAATCTATTACCAGATCCTCAAACTTTTCCAGGATGCCACAAGTAGTTCGGGTGTTTCGGTAGGTCTCACGGCATGGGCGTTTATCGCATGTGGACGGAGGGCAATCGTATGAGTGTTCCTCCCGAAGTCGTTCTCGCATCGGTTAGGCCAACCTCGAAGCTTCGGCCGGACTCTCAAGGTGGATCAGACCTAGCTAGGTGGCTCTCTGGACTTGTTTCTAGAGAAGGGAAGTATTACGTCGAACGCTCCACCGGTACACCTCTAAGTGAGTGTTTCGATGCGTGTGGGTTCATTGGTGCATCCCTACAGGGTGAAATCTTTTCGAAAAGCCGTGTCCGTGGTTATGGACGACTTGGTGAAATGCGCTGGCTAAAAAGATCATAGACAACATGCACCTAATGATTATAACTTGGATAGTAAGATAGATTACATGAATAAATAACTCATAAAATTTGTCAACTGTGGGAGTGCCTTTGGGCTTGCTGCTTGTGGTTTTAAACGGGCTGGTAAGGAATCAGCTGGGTTATGTTTGGTGTTATTATAGTTGGTTCCTTATGCGCTCTCTTACCTTGTCTCCTTTAGCCGAAAGTTGTAGCGTGTCTCTATAAGTTGTTAGTGCTACTTGCCGCCGCTTCAATCACTAACCCTCTTCCCCCAGAATTCCAGCTTTGATATTGTGAGTATTACTTGCCAGTATTGTTTATATTACTGACCCCCTTCGGGGCTGCTATTCCAATGCAGCCGATTGGTTTGAAGTCTGACGACGTTAGCTTGGGAATCCCTCCGACTTGGCCTGGGCAGGAATATGGTGCCTTCGTTTATCTTCAGGACTCTTAGTCCACATTTGTATTCTTGTCCGTAGTCGGACGATAATTCTCTTCTGTTGTTATTTGGATCTTTGTATTGTATCCTTTTGTTGTTCCTGACTCGGTGAGTCGTTCTTGTGTAAATATGTTCTTTTTCGGTTCCATCGAGAATTGTTGTAATGTTATCATAATTCCACCCGCATAACGTGTGTGTTGCGACGTGCACATTATGCCTGGTGAGCGTCGTAGGATCGTTGTTATGCGGATTTGGTTGAAACGCTCAAATCTACATAGTACCGATCCGAGGGGCATTACAAAGTGGTATCAGAGCCAGGTTCTTCGACACCCCACGGGTCCGCTTTGCCTGTAGGATACCCTAGCTAATGGTCTATGTTTGTAGAGTGTCCAAACTATTTTTCTAAAACTTATTTGAAAATATCTCATTAGGACTCTTGTTTATTCCTTACCTCTATTCTATTCTTCCTCTTACCTTATAAGATTTAAATCTTCTCTCTTATCTATCTTCCGATCATAGCATCTTCGTGGGTGGACGATCGCTTGCCTTTTTATCCTAATAGGTTTGATCTTCGGAAGAATCTCGACGTAAGGTCATCGCCATCGACATGAGCAAAGAACTTCTTGTTAGTGGTGTCGAGAACAACTACATGGCGCCAGAAGATTCGATAGTATAACCCCGCTCTTCTCCCCCCGGCGGTAGCATGGATCTCGGGGCAAGATCCCTTGTTAGTGGTGTCGTTGTAATGTCCCGGGGTTTTCCCCAAATTAGATTTGCCTGTTTTTTTGTTTTGGCATCGTCATGACATCGGCATCATGCACATCGCATATTTTGGCAACAAAAATTATTTTCATTAAACCCTATTTTATTTTTGATAAAATTGACGGAAAAGTTTTACCGAGACAGTCGTCTACTTTTTCTAAAATTAATTGTCAAATTAATTTTCAAAAGTAAATAAAGTTTGAGATGAGAGAGAGCTGCTCAAACATGGCCCAAAGCCCACCTATCCTCCAAACCCTAGGGTTTCCCCCTGGAAACTTCATTTCCGACCCCCTGCCATTTTGCAGCCACCCTCTCCCCCTTTCCCCTTTTTGCATTCGTGTCCTTCCGCCTCGCAAAAAGGTCCTTTTCTTTTTTCAAGTCCCTACCCCTTTCGTCTCTCCTCTCTTTTTTCCTTTTTCTCTCTTTCCCCTCTCCTTTTCTCTCTCCCGAGCCCGCACCTTCCCCGACCTCACCCTCGCCTCTCTCCTCCACCCTACCGCGATGCTCCCCTCCGGCTGCTCCCCTGCTGCAGCTCGACCCCGCGCGCCGCCCCTTGCTCCACCCCTCCCCGCGCGCGACCTCTCCCTCACCATGGCGCCCCGCGCCTCTGCCTCGCGCAGCCGCCGGCGCCGTCCTCCCTATCCGCTCCCCTGCCTCGCACCCCGGCTGGCCTCCCCTTCCTTTGCTCCGCCACGCCTCCAAGCTCGCGTGCGCCGTCGCCTTCCTCGCCACCCCACCGCCGCTCTCTCCTCTCGTCCTTCGCGCCAGGCCGCCCTCCTCTGCTCCTCGCCGCACTCCCCCTCCCGGCGGCCCTTGACCCCAGCCCCTGTGCGCGCCGCCTCCCGGCCGCCGTCGCCCAGCGTCGCCCGGCGTCGTCTCCCGCGGTCCTCTCCTCCTCCTCCTCTCCCGCTCGGCCGCACTGTCACCGTTCCACCTCCATCCCTGAGCCGGCCTTCTCCTCTGGCCGCGCCCGTGACCGGCGTGTACTTCTCCGCCCCGTCCAGCACGTCCACGATGGCCGCCGCCACTCCTCCTCGCCCTGAAGCTCGAGACCGACCCTCCTTCTCCCGTGCTACGGCCGTGCTGCTCTGCCTGCTGCAGTCCGTCCCCGATGCCTCCATCCGCGTCCCTGCTGCCGCTGCCGTGTGCTCATCTCCGGCGCGCGCCAAGTTTTTGACGAAATTCCCGCAAGGACCCGGTGCCTTTTTCCCATGACCGTTCCAGTCTCCGTGTTGCCGCTGCACGTCTTCTTCCGTTCCCGAAGCCGGTTCCCCGATGCAATTTCCCGATCCCCGTTCCTGTCGTGAAGCAGTTTCCTGATCCCCGTTTCCCGTCGTGAAAACCCCGTGTGTGTGCCTCCGTGACGTGTTCCCTGACGTTTCCATCATGAAAACCAAGTACGACGACCCGCCGTGAATCCCGACGACCGTGGACACATTACGACAAGATCTACCCTGACCGGAACCCGCCAAGTTCTCCATGTGTGTTTTGTGTCGGCCGCCTTCGTGCTTGTCCGTGAAGACGTGTGCTCGATCCCCGACCACCGTGGAACCCCGACGACCTCGAAGAGCGGAACGCCCAGTTCTGCAACCACGACGACCGAGTGAGACTACTTCCACGACGTCGACTACCTCGACTACCTCTACTCCGGACAAAACGACTACTTCGACTACGGCGACTACTTCGACTACTTCCTCTCCGAATCCGAAGTTCCACCTAATCCGATGTGTGACCCCAACCCTATCCCTATACCATATATGCGTATCTTATAAAATCATGCATCATTAATTAACATCGCACCTTTATCCATTTAGTCGAATTAAATCAACTAAATTAATTATGGGGTTTGTCCGGTGCATTTATATTGTGCACTGATCCCATTTAAAATGATTTGTCATGTGTTAGGAAACAAAATTTTATCACATTTAATTTGTCATGCGTCACGTCATCAACATGCCGACTCTTTTGCCATAGAAGTAAAATGCATTTCTGCGCCATCCAGTGTTCGTTGCTTGTTCGGGAATAGGACGATGAGTTGATGTGAGTAACGACAAGTTCTGCTACCTCTACCGGATTGCAGACAAGTGATACTCCCTTGCTATCTTTCCTTGTTTTCTGTCTCTTAATCCTCCTATCTTTCGTTCCTTGCTAGCCTTATGTCACGATGCTTGTGTCACGATCCTATTGGCATGTTTACCTATTACCTTTTCTTTGTTTACCTTGTTAGCCTTGCGAGTCCTAGTGCATGCTTAGGTGCTTTGCTTGAGTCCTGTTATCTCTTTATCTAGTCTTGTTTCTAATATGATAGCTAGGCTCAACTTAAATGGTAATCTTTAATTTCTGTCACGATGGGAATAACTTAATAAACATAAGGCACTGATGGAAGGCCAATCGTGGTGTTTTGTTTTGCTAGTGTCGCCTAGGACCCGAGTTCTTTTCCACTGATCCAAGACTGAGCGCACTAACCACATGTGGGAGTTCTATGGGCCTCCCCGCAATCTATTACCGGATCCTCAAACTTGTCCAGGATGCCACAAGTAGTTCGGATTTTTCGGTAGGTCTCGTGGGATGGGCGTTTATCGCATGTGGACGGAGGGCAATGGTATGAGTGTTCCACCCGAAGCCGTTCTCGCATCGGTTAGGCCCACCTCGAAGCTTCGGCTAGACTCTCAAGGTGGATCAGACCTAGCTAGGTGGCCCCCTGGACTTGTTTGTAGAGAAGAGAAGTATTGCGTCGAACGCTCCACCGGTACACCTCTAAGTGAGTGTTTCGATGCGTGTGGGTTCATTGGTGCATCCCTGCATGGTGAAATCTTTTCGAAAAGCCATGTTCGCGGTTATGGACGACTTGGTGAAATGCGCTGGCTAAAAAGATCATAGACAACTTGCACCTAATGATTATAACTTGAATAGTAAGATAGATTACATGAATAAATAACTCATAAAATTTGTCAACTATGTGAGTGCCTTTGTGCTTGCTGCTCGTGGTTTCAAATGGGCTGGTAAGGAATTGGCTGGGTTATGTTTGGTGTTAGTATAGTTGGTTCCTTATGCGCTCTCTTACCCTGTCTCCTTTAGACGAAAGTTGTAGCATGTCTCTATAAGTTGTTAGTGCTGCTTGTCGCCGCTTCAATCGCTAACCCTCTTCCCCCGGAATTCCAGATTTGATATCTTGTGAGTATTACTTGCCAGTACTGTTTATAGTACTGACCCCCTTCGGGGCTGCTATTCCAATGCAGCTGACATGTTTGAAGTCTGACAATGTCAGCTTGGGAATCTCTCCGGCTTGGCCTGGGCAGGGATATAGTGCCTTCGTTTATCTTCAGGACTCTTAGTCCACGTTTGTATTCTTGTCCGTAGTCGGACGATAATTCGCTTCCGTTGTTATTTGGATCTTTGTATTGTATCCTTTTGTTGTTCCTAACTCGGTGAGTCGTTCTTGTATAAATATGTTCTTTTGTGGGTTCCATCGAGAAGTGTTGTAATGTTATCACAATTCCACCGGCATAATGTGTGTGTTGCGATGTGCACATTCTGCCTGGTGGGCGTCCTAGGATCGATATTATGCAGATTTGGCGGAAACGCTCAAATCTACATAGTACTGATCCGGGGGGCGTTACAAAGAGGAAGTCTCATAGTCGACATTGTAGGAGGAGTAGTGATTGCCATACAACGGATGCACATGGAGCTATAAGAATCAGAGCTCTCTCAATGAACTAGTGAGGGTGCATCAAAGTGAATTCCCACATAGTTATGCAAAATCAAAGTATAAAAACTCTAAAAACTGAAGTAAAGGTGCTATCATTTTCACAAGGGTGGAATAAAGGATAGTAGTTGTAACATCCCAAAAGTAATCCCCTTTTAATTTATTTTTCTTGTAATGTTTTATGTTGCATAATCACGACATCATCATGCTTTTGTTGCATTTGTGGTTTTACAAATTCAAAATAAGAAAAATTGGTTTGTTAATTCTTGTCTTTAACACATGTGCTCCTAATTAATTTTTGGAATCAAATAAATTTTACAAAAAATAAAACCAACTCTAAAATTATTTTTTGACAAACAAAAATGCAAATGGTAAATACTTTATCTTTGATAAAAAATATTTTTGGCCTCCTCTATTTTATTTTCTTATTCTTCCCTTTTCTTAAATTTCTGTGGAAAAAGAAAAAGGCAAAGGAAGGAAAAAATAGAAAATGGCCGAACCCCTCTCTTTTCTCTTCCTCTCTCTTTCCTTCCTGGCCCATCAGGCCCGCTACCTCCTTGTCGTCTCTCTCGTACGGTAGGAGCACGTCGATGTCATCCCGAGCCGGGCGCGCCGTCGCCCGCGCCATGCCACCGCACCACCTACCTTTCCCCCTATAAAGCCAGCCACCGGGTGCCTCTCCCTCCAAAACCATATCCCTCTCTCCCTCTTCCGCCGCCGCCACCTTTTTCTCCTCTCCTCCCTCTCAGCTTCTCCCTCTCTGAGCCACCACCAAAGAAACACCGAGCCGGAGGAGCACCACGCCATCGTCGCCATGGAGATCGCTGCGCCAGGCTAGCTGCGGAGGAGGGGAACGTCTACATCTTCATCCACGTGGAGCTGGAGCCGGAGCTGGACGTGAGCGTCAGGATCTGCTTCCTCTACGGCCGCCGTCGTCACCTTCTTCCTCTTCTTCCCCGACACCTGCACGTCGCCGTCGTCGACTCTTCCGACACCGGCATTTCTCGGTGAGCACCGCCGCCGCCGGGCAACCCCTCTTCCTCTCCACCATGCTCTGGACGTCGCCGTCGAGCGCTCTGTCACCTTAGGCCGAAGCCGCTCTCGAGCATGTCCGTGGGCACGAACTGAGCTGCTCCTCTGCCCTAGCCACCTCCTACGCGCTGTGCACTCCACCCCCTTGCACACACACACAAGCAGCACCTCGGTGCCCTTTAGCACCACCTACGCCGTCGGCCTCCAGGGCGCCCAGAATCGTTGCAGATCGTCTTCGTCGGTGATCTCTGAACCAAAGCCTGAACTTGGTGTCTAAAAATTCAGTTAACGCCATAGCTGTCACCTCTTCTACGGTCGTACCCCCGATCCGTCATCACCACCGTATCAGCCCAGTGGCCTGGTTCTCTTGCTCGCCCAGGCAGATCCCGACTTCGATCCCCTCTTTGCTCGAAATAAGCCACCCCTTTTTCCCCCTTTTCCAGTCACTGACAAGTGGGCCCATGGGACCCACCTGTCATCCAGATCTAAAGTTTTGCAGTTTAGCCCAAAATTCGAAATCCTTTTACCACTTGGTCCCTGCTAAAAGTTTTTGTCCTGTTTTAAAAACATTTAATTCTTGGGCTTTCAAATTAAAAAATTACAAATAAAATATGTTATGAATTCAGAAAAATGTAATCTGTTCAAATATAATTTTTGTTTGATTTTCGGAATTAATTTAAATGGCTCAAATAAATAAATCTTTTCCTAGCTAATTAATTTTGTAAAATTCATAACTTTTGTTTTACAACTCCAAAAATTATGAATTTTATATCAAAACGTAGAGAAAAATGAAACCTATCTGTTTCTTATTTTTCATGCATTTAAGGAACACTTAAAATTTTGGGATAATTAGCAAATCCATTAATTGAACTTTAAAACATGCTTTAGTTGCCCCAATTGTTTAAATTTTTGCAAAGGGCCACTTTAACTTTGTTCAATAAATGTTTAGGCTTTAAATTGCTGCATAATTAAAATGCTCATGTCATCATATTGATTGAAGCATTTGTATTGATTTTGCCTTTTGTTATGTTTGGGGTTTTACTCGTAGACGACGACCTTGCGACTCTCGATGACACCTCTAAGGATCTAGCCCAGTACCAGGCTACTAAGCAACAAGGCAAGCAGCCCCTCCCCCACTTTCTCATGTGATGCCTATGCCTTATCTTGCATGCTTTAGGATCCATTTAGTTGTGTCTACGTTTCCTAATAGAACTGCATAGCCTGTTAGTAGTCCAGATATCCTCATATGCCTGCCTATATCCTTTGCTTGAGTTACCTCCAGTTATCAACTAGCATGCTCAAGAGTTGTTTGTGGTTTATCTCATACTCTGCTGATGTTTAGTTGGTATAGCTTAATTAATTGAAGACATGCAATGTGGGTATAATTGTTATTATAATAAAGATAAGGCACCGGAGGGAGGCCAGCTATGGTGATTTGTTCCACTAGTGTCGCCTAGGACCCTAGTTCTTTTCTGCTTATCCAAGACTGAGCGCACTACCCACACGTGGGAAGACTTATGGAATCCCCCGCAACTAAGTACCGGAACTGCTACATTGTTTAGGGAGCCACAACTAGTTCGGGTGTTTATTTGGACATACACATATGCACGTCACTGAAGATGAGAGGTTAAACTTGGGGGGCACATATAGGTTTGCGGCATGAGCGTTTACTACATGTGGAAGGAGGGCAATCGTATGAGTGTTTTCTCCCGAAGCCGTGCATGTAACCTTTGGGCCCGCAAAGGAGTTTTGGCCGGGCTCCCGACATGGATCAGTCTCAGATGGGTGGCTCCCTATTCAATGCCGTAGTGAAAGGAAGGGTCGTGTCGTGATATCCTTGGCCTTTGTGGCTTGTGGGTTCATCGAACGTGTATGGTTACTATGGTGCACCCCTGCAGGGTTAAATCTTTTCAAAAAGCCATGTTCGCGGTTATGGACGACTTGGGTAATGTGCTGGCTAAAAAGATCATAGACATCACCGTATTACTAATTAGCTAATTTGCTAAGTAAATAGCTTTACTTGAATAATTAAATTGATTAAAACTTGATCATCGTGTGAGTGCCCCGTACCTCTTCCTCATGGGTATATGATACGATGGAGTGGTACACGGGCGGGTTATGTTTGGTGATTAGAATAGTTTAGATCGAGATGCGCTCTCTTTCCTTAATCTAATTAGATGGAATTTGTAGCGTGTCCTCTATAGACGATAGGTGCTGTTGCAAGTGCACCATAAAGCCCCTTATCCCTCCGTAATGCATGTGCATAGTTTTATTTTAACCTTGTGCATAAGACTTGTTGAGTACCTCCCGTACTCATACCATCGGGGTCCCGGTGCCTGTTTTCACCGATGCAGGAGCGACAGAAGATGGCAACGATCCAGATGGAGGCTACTACATTGAGTTCGACGCCGACTACGATGAGTAGATAGAGATCCTAGGCAGCAGGCTGAGACCGCGTGGGCGGGTCCCTTTTTCTTTCTGGTCATTAGACCTTTGATGTAGTCTGTACTCACACATATTTGTTTCTGCTGTATTCGGGATATGTTTCCCCCTGAGATGTAATAAATTATATTTGAACTATCACTTCTTTATTCTTTTGTGTCTTAAATGTTCGTGTTGTGATATTCGAAATGTGGGTCCTCCGGCGAAATGAATGTTTCGCTAAGTGGGGCTTAGTAGTGTTGCTCCCTCTCTCTTTTTCTCTTATTATTTATTTATTTTTGTGGCCTCCATGGCTCTTTCTTATGTTCTCTCATTTGTACTCTTTAGGCATTTTTTGTTTTTTTATTATATCCTCACATGTAGGAGCAACACTTCATATGAACAAAATCAACACACTTTTTAGTACTCATAACTCATAAAAGATAAAGCATGATGTATGAAAATGCATGCCTCTGCTAGTGTAGCATGATGTGCAGTGATCTAGCATAACATGGAATAAATGAACAGTGGGCAAAGCCTCAAAACTATCATGTCAGCTATATATGACCACACAAAGAAATATAAAAATGAAGAATGGGACCAAGTCATGTAATGTAAGATGGATGTTGCATGTTAATGTATCTCGGAACGGCTATGGCAATGCCGTGGTAGGTAGGCATGGTGGCTGTTTTGAGGAAGATATTGGCTTATGTGTAGGAGAACAAGATGAAGTCCTCCCACGGAGTTGGATGTACTGGCGAAGTATGCACCTAGTCTCAATGAGAGAGAGGGCATTGCACAACACCGAAGAGGCTAGCAAATATGAATGGTGGAAGTGCCAAAACCAAAGTGTCAACAATGCATTCGTATATTGCAAACAACTAGTAGTTTAAACATTCCACAAGTAGTTAAACCATCCCAAGAGGGATCGTGGCGGCAATACAAGGTCCCATTGGCTTCCCCAACCTAGCTAAACCATTAGGAACTAGTTTTCAACTGAGCAAAATTCATGATACAAAAGACATTATTGACTTAGGTTTTCGCACTTAGTAGGTTTGAGCAATCTTGTGCCCTTATCTTTGAGCTTTTTGCAAGCGTCTCTCCTGTGCGTTGCTACACGACCATTTTTCCGACATACACCATTTTTTTCAGCTCATCTATATAGTTGCAGTTGCCCCATTTATCTCAACTGTGTGTGTGTTTCCGAGTGTCTCTTGTGTCATGCTGATAGGGCAAAGGTAGTTCCATGCAAAATGTTGTTCCCCTTTTAGTTCCCATGTAAGATTTGTATCAGGACTATATCTACCCTCAAAATATGGAATAACTAGTTTCAGTTTAGCTACATGGTCATCGTCACGTGTAACAGCCCAGTTTGGTACTGAAAAATACAAATAATTTTTCCACTTTTTGTTTCTCATGTTTGCATCATGGCATGCATTTGAAAATTGCTAATTCCAACAAGCCACACTTGAAAACATTTAAAAGGGGGAAGCAAGTACAATCCCCAAAATCTCCAAACCCAATGCAATTGCTTAACTTGGCAAACAAATTATTCTTGAACTTCCAAATTGTTTAGGAAGTTCCAAGTTTACATTTTATAACTAATTCTTAAAATCCAACTATTGCCAAGCAAGAAATAGATTTGAGAATTCAAAATTGGTTCAATTCAAATTCTATTTTTGAAACCAAGTTAAACATTCCAAAATTCAAAATAAAATTATCGGGAGCTGCATTGTTATATTATGAGCCTCTCTAAATATTTTCATTATTTTTGAAGATGCTTAAGTACTCCAAATAAATACATTTTGGAAATTATCAAAAATGACTATATTTAAACTCTATGAACAAATGTTGTCCTATACATTTTATTTTTGCAACACCAATTTTTCTGGAGCTTCGCCATGCCATGGGGAGGCTATATGAATTTTGGCAGATTTTATAAAATTGCTCAAATGCCTCAATTAAATAGCTACAACCCTACTGGTTTTAATTGAAAAAGAAAACAAAGTGAAAAGTTCAAAACTCTGATGAGTGGGGCCCCTGTCATCCTCTCCTCTCTCCTCCTTCCTCACTGTGCCAAGAATTTCACTGGCGCCATGCCGAGGCGACCATGCCGCCGTGCTCCCCACGCACCTGCCGCCGTGCTCCCCACGCACCTGCCGCCGTGCCCCCCTGGTGGTCAAACGCTCGGGACGCCCACCTGCTCCCGGATCCATTCCCCACCTACTCTTTCTCTTTTCTCCCTCCCGTGGTTCCTCCCGAGCTCCTCCATTGCCGCCGTAGCTGCCGAGCTCGTCTCCATCGCCTAGGTCCTCCACGAGTAGATCGACGCCGATAGGAAGCACTGCCGTGACCTTCTCTCCCTCCACGCCCAAGGAATCGGGCCGGGAATCCCGGAGCCGACGCATTCGTCCTCATCTTCATCTTCCGCGGCCGCCGCGCGTCGGGGTCAAATCCCGTCGATTCCGTCCTTCCCCGCCGTAGCCGTCGACGCCTTAGGGCCCCTGGTGAGCTACGAGTTCCCTAGACAATCTCCCGCTCCGCCTCTCCCTCTCGCCATCGCGTTCCGTGCCATCGGTCGCCGTCGCCGCCGTAGCCGTGTGCCCGGCCTACGCACCAGCCCGGCCGGCCGGAGGCCGGATGCCTCGGGCGGGTGCCCGGCCTGGACGCCCGGTCTGGGCCGGCTGTGGGCCGGAGGCCTCGGGCGCCTGCCCGGCCCGGTTGCCCAGCCTGGGCCGGCCAAAGGCCGGAGGCTTCGGGCTTCTGCCCGGCCTGTGGCCCGGCCTGGCCGGCTGAAGGCCGGCCTGTCTGGGTTTTGTATTTTTCCTCTTTGGAAAATAAAACAAATTAAAATATTTGATAACTATTGAATAGTTGCTCCAAATTTAGCAAATAAAATATCAAATTGTTCAGAAAAACATTACCTACCTATTGGTGACATTGCCATGCTCTTTTGAGTAAAATATTTTGCTTTTATTTAGGAAATACTAAAATGGCATAAATAATACCTAATTTGGGAAAAATCATAACTTGATAAATAATTAACCAAAATTTGTGAATAAAATATCAAAGTGATCAGCAGGGCAAATGCTATCAAACCATGCTAATATCAAATCATGACAACAAATTTTTCCTTTGAAGTTATCCTTAAATTGATTAAAGGAATTAAATTCAAATAATTATTTAATTCACTAATTATTCATCGATAATTAGACATTTACAAATAAGGTACCAAAATGATCGGAAGAACAATACCTAACTGATCATGTCATGTTCATGCATATTTAAACCACTTCGAGTAATTTATTAAAGGTATAAACAATGTGGTAACTAAGTTAAATATGGGGTTGCTTCCAAATAATTGCACCAATTATTTGGCACTCCATTTAATATTGTTGGTTAAATCATATGGGTATATCCTTGCATAAATTTGACATGTCATCATGATTGTGCATTGCACCTTGTCTTCGTGTTATTTATTATGTTCTTCTGTGATTGTTTGGGTATCGATAGATTCCGGAGTCGAGGTTACCCCTACCTACCCCGACGATTCGTACTACGCGCCCCATCAACAAGGCAAGAGATAACCTAACCTTCTTGGCATATAGCATCCTATTGTTTATACAAGTATTTTATCCACCATAATATTGCATTCGATTCCAATGTCAATTTTTGATCAAGATTTTAGAGTATCCTATGATATGCATTGTCCCCTAAACCATCACATGTTTCCCCTCCTATGAACCATAGGTTTGATGTGTTGGCCGGAGAAAAAGATATAATTGTGGTATATATATGCTTAGCTATGCTTAGCCATGCTTAGTCAAATGCTATATTGTCCGGTGAATTTAATTCCATATTATGATGCTCATGGAATGTTCGGACATGGTGGATACTTGGTACTTAATTAAAATGCTAAGAAGGCTTGGATGAGTTGCCATCGGGGATGGTGTTTTGTCTCATTCTTGCCCCTAGGTGCGAGTTCTTTACCTCTTGAACCAAGACGAGCGTGCTTCCAACGGTGGGGACATATGGAATCCCCTTTAACTAAATAACTTGTGCGGGCGTGTCCAAGGGTCCTCTAGTTTGCTATTTCGATTTGTGCGTGAGTGTGTGGGTGGAAAAAGAACTGATGAGGACGGTGGCGTTTAGGACGTGGCGATGGGGGACAGGGGCTGAAATAGGCTGGATAAACTTGTCCCGTCGCCACAGATGATCCTTGGATAGTCTCATGCGAGGTAAAGGTTTAACCACGCCCACTTGCCAGCTTTCCCCAGAATAGAGCTAATCAGGCGAGCCGGACGGTATCGGTGGGTAAATTAGTACACCCCTGCAGGGTTTAATCTTTTCAAAAAGCCGTGTCCGCGGTTATGGATGACTTGGGAATAGACGATAAGATCATAGAGAACCTGAACATAATTAATTAATTTGGTAGCTAGAGGTTGCAATTCAACGTGTGATAAAAGGTTCATTTCCTCGAGGGTGATTCGAGGGAGTGCCTTGGTGGAGATGAGAGGTTCTTGTTACAAGTTGGTTCAATGAGAACCGAAGATGAGACTTTACCTTCTTATTCCCTTTCGAAAAATCTTCTGAGTAGTCGATGCCATGGGTTATGTCTTTTAAAAGGAAAACTAGCTTTCTGAAAAATAACTACTATACAGCTTTAGAGCCTTGTCATCATTGGGCCTATATCGCCCTACTAAACTTGCGAGTACGTCGTACTCAGTCTCTCCTTATTGATTATTAATTGTTTCAGAGGAGGACGACACCGAGTAGGCAGGTGGGTTCTTCGTTGACATTGACGAGTAGTTTGGGGTTCCCAGGTGGCAGCTTGGGACATCTCGGAACAAGCTGACTGGGTTATGTTATTGTAGGCCTCTTACGCCATAATTTGGATCTTGTTGTATTAGACAACTACCTCGCTTTCCGCATAATGTACTATTGGGTCGGTGACCTCTGTGTGTAATTTGCTATCTTTCTCATTATATGAGTTGAACTATGATCTCTTTGTGTCGTAGAGTCTGTGATGTGCCAGTTGTTCCGCAGTCTTGATCTCTCTATTATGAATGATAGCTATGTCTGAGCTTATGGCATGATCAAAGTGTTGCGTTGCCGATGATCCATTCCGAGCACGCCTGCCAAAGGTTTTGGCCTGGGATTGGTAACCCCAGTAACCTTCGATTGTGTAGCATGACCGGTTGCATATAGCGTCATTGTATAGTTCAGGGGTCGGGGCGCTACATCGCGTACCTGCGCTTGTTGGCAGTGTGCAAGGTTGCGTGGATGTGGATGTGGCCGACCGGGTGGATATTCGGCATTCGCCGTGTATCCATCACCATGCTCATCGCGATTGGCGCCCAAAGCTTGAGGGTCCTCATGAAGTATACGGACTGCCTGTGGAACTGTGGTGCCTTGCTGTAGGGGAGGTGGTATGCTGGGTGGCTGCAACTATTCCAACAAGCGATCAAACTTTCTGGACAGTGGGTGGTGTTGATGTCATCGAACTTCGCATTGAAGGTGCCCTCCAATCCATCAATTTTGTCCATAGCACCACGAATCCTTGTCTCGGTGTCGAGAGCATGATCAGCAACCATCTTCTCGAAGTGTTCCTGGATCTCCTTGTTCGTCATGTCTTGTCGCTCGTAGCCTGATATGGTTAGTAAACAACAAGCAAAAATAGATAGCCCTACGAAGTACTAAAGTGTGGTGGAAAATCACACAATCTGTCAAGCAAAATACAAGGCTCTTACAAGTTCCTTACCAAGCAGGAAAGTGTCACGACAACCACAAAGATCAGCACTTCGAAGATTGGACAAAGCGATTACCCGGTGAGGTACAAAGGATGTAAAAAAAATATGTGGAGCTCTAGGGGAGGCTTCAATATGGTTGCAAGGATTAGCAATAATCAATTCTAGAATGCAAGCTGAATTAACGCTCAATGACGGTACTGTGCTGGTCCTAGCCTAGATCATACTAGAGACGCGAGCCTAGAAAACCAACGATGTCACGGCGTGGCACAACAAGCAACACAATGAAAGCTCTCTATAGCAAGATACAAGTTGTCGCAACAGTGGAACATGGGGTTCCCCTAATGAGACCAAAGTAGGTCCAACGCCCGTGGGCCCACCCAGAAGATTGACAAGCCAAGGAGTCAGGACCGGCAGGCGGGCCACCCCATCTGCCCCACAGACACCACACAAGCACGCCATCGACAACCACGGCTGAAGAACCAGGTGACCTTCTGGGGTCACCTCCAACCCGGCAAACGACACGGAGGACCCGGAGCCCGAACGCCCGGCAGGAGGCCAGGCTCGCTCCCGGGTTTCTCCTCCGTACGGCTAAGAGGATAAGCTTGCCAGCTCCTGCTGGAAGCTCCTAGAAGACTTGGGCGCCAAGAAGGTGAGGGCGCTGCGCGGAGACACGGTCGGTGGGGGTGTCAGCCCCTATCTGCCCTGCTGTCCAAAGGTGGACAGTCACACCTAACCCCTCTAAAGGAATACTTGGATGAGAGGAGGCCACGTCACCTCCTAAAGACCCCCGGGTGGTTTTCCCACCAAGAAGCCCCCACGCTCCTCGCATACTCCTGTTGGCTCCCCTTAGCCTATAAAAGGAGGACCAAAGCACAGAGGAGGAAAGGTTGGGCTGAGAAGAGAACGAGACAAGACCAGAAGACTAGCTAGGGCAAAGAGGGTAGAGCGAGTGGTGATCTCAGTGGCAGATTTCTTCGTCGATTGGGCCGAGATGCAGTATGAACCATCTCTGCCGGACTCAAACTACTGGAGAATGCATTTTGATGGGTCCAAGGTAAAAGAGGGCCTGGGTGCCGGTGTAGTTCTCACCTCGCCGAAGCGAGACCAGTTGAAGTATGTGCTGCAGGTCCATTTCGCGGCATCCAATAATGTAGCCGATTATGAGGCATTGATTCATGGACTCAAGGTGGCCAAGGAAATTGGAGTTCGCCGGATCATATGCTATGGTGACTCGGATCTGGTGATTCAGCAAACTTCAGGCAACTGGGATGCTCTAGATGCCAACATGGCGGCATACCGGTTCCATGTCCAGAAAATCTCGGGGTACTTTGATGGTTGCGAGTTCAATCACATTCGGCGGACAGAAAATGAAAGTGCTGACATGCTATCCAAGATCGGATCATACAGGCAGGCCATCCCACCAGGGGTGTCACTGGAGCATCTTCACAAGCCATCAATCAAGCCTTCACCCGAGTCCGAATCAATATTTATACCGGGTAACCCGGAGCCCGATGTCGTCCCAATGGACGTGGATGTCGGGAGCAAGCTGCAGAACTCGGGGACTACTCCGGGGGACCCGGGGACTTCCATGGATGTCAGTTACATTCACCAGGACTCGGTGACTACGCTGGAAAATTGGAAGGCCGCGTGGCGAAACTCGGGGACTCCTTGGGAGGACTCGGGGACTCGCCAGCACATACCGGATGTGGCAATGTCGGTTGATGCAATGGAGATCGACGAGCCTGAACTCGGTACTCGTCCGGTACCAGCATGGGCACAACCCATCATGACGTTCATGTTGGATGGCAGTCTATCGAGTGATGAGGTCTCGGCCAGACAGATCCAGAGGCGATCCAAGTCCTTCACCATCATCAACCATGAGCTGTACAAGAGAAGTGTGACCACCGTGCTTCAGCGCTGTGTCGAGCCAGAGGAAGGAGAAAAGATTCTCCGAGATATTCATCAGGGGGAGTGCGGTCATCACGTCTCTTCCCGAGCCATAGTGGCTAAGGCATTCCGGTATGGGTTTTACTAGCCCAGTGCTTTGCAGCAAGCTGAGGACATTGTCCGGAAGTGCGATGGGTGTCAGAGATTCGCCCACAAAATTCATATGCCGGCGTTGGCTCTCAAGACTATCCCCATCACTTGGCCATTTGCAGTGTGGTGTTTGGATATGGTGGGACCGTTCAAGCCAGCCCGAGGTAACATGAGTCACATCCTGGTGATGGTTGACAAGTTCACCAAATGGATCGAAGTAAAACCAATCAGAAAGTGTGATGGCCGCACAGCCGTGTCATTCCTGAAGGATATTATCCTGAGGTATGGTCATCCGCACAGCATTATCACGGACAATGGCACCAATTTCGCCGAGGGAGCTTTTGCTCGGTTTTGCCAGGAAAAGAGAATCCGGCTAGACTTGGCATCGGTGGCACATCCGCAATCCAATGGACAGGTGGAAAGATCAAATGCACTAATCTTATCCGGCATAAAACCCCGGCCAATGGAGCCACTTCTACATGCTCCGGGGTGTTGGCTGGATGAGATCCCGGCGGTGTTGTGGAATCTAAGGACTACACCGAATCGCTCCACTGGCTATACGACATTTTTCCTGGTCTACGGAGCAGAGGCAGTCCTGCCAACCGACATAGAGCATGACTCGCCAAGAGTCGCATTATATACCGAGTCGGAGGCAAAGGAAGCCCGGGAAAATGATGTCGATCTGCTCGAGGAAGCACGAGAGTTGGCCTTGTCCAAATCAGCGATAAATCAGCAGAGTCTCCGACGCTATCATAGCCGGAAAGTAAATCCTCGCAAGTTCCGAGAGGGGGACCTGGTCCTTAGGCTTGTGCAGCGCACCGCCGGGATGCACAAGTTATCACCTCCTTGGGAAGGGCCATTTAATGTGAGCAAGGCTCTGAACAATGATGCATATTATCTCATAGATGCTCAGGCGCACGTGAAGAACAGAATGGACAGATCCGGAGAGGAGACCAAAAGACCTTGGAATGTAGCTCTTCTTCGCCCTTTTTACTCTTAAGGACCCACTGTATGTAAATCGAAACTCTGAAATGAAATGTCGGCATCCCGAAATGAAACTCGGGGACTGCCTTGCTGTGAAATCTGTGTTTATCTGCATGCTTATCTCTATTTCCTGTATGTCGGATGGCCCCGAAAATCGTATTTCCATGTTTGTAAGTATTGTATGCTATGTCTTTGTGATTTTGTGACCCGAATGCCAAAGAAACCAAAAATGGTAGGCAAGGGCAGAGATTGCAAGATGCAGTAAACAAGAAATCAGACTCGGGGACTCGATCCAGGAGCGATTCGGTTTATTTTTGTTATCCTAGTATCTTATGTCGGATGGCTCTAGCCCATGTCTCAAGGTTTCAAGTATTGTATGCTAAGTTTTGCTATCTCGTGACTCGAATATCGAACACCGAAAAAGGTAGAAAAGAGCTGGGATTGTGGCACTTAGTACACAAGAAATCAAACTTATGGACTTGGCCCAAGTGCGATCCGGCATAAGTTATTTGTTAATCATATGCTTAATTCTTTATCCTTTATGTCGGATGATTTTAAGCCATATCTCAAAGTTTTTAGTATTGTATGCCGTATCTCGATAATCTTGTGACTCGACTGTCAAAATGCCGAAAAATGGTAGACAAGAGCAAAGGTTGCAAAGTATGGTAAACAAGAAAATGAACTCGGGGACTCGGTTCAAGATGATCCGGCATACGTCTAAAACATATTAAAATGTGCAGCGTAAAAGAACCAAGTGTCAAGCACAAAAAGCTTAAGGTTTATATTACATTTGCACCCGGCATTCCGGGGATCTGATGATCTGAGTTTTTGCTAAGTTTAGACAGCAGAAGGAGCAGCATCGGTCTTGGCCGGTTCTTCGGTCGTGATCTTGGTGATGTCCTCGGTTGCTGGAGCAGGAGCGGAGCCTGTGGCTGTGCCGGGAGGTATGTCGGCTTGGATTTCCTCGTCGATGGGCTCTTCGTCCTCTTCTTCACGCTCGCCGACATCTTCGATTTCCTCGGCTTGAGGAACCCGCTGACCCGGGACAAAGCTATGCACCAGAGCGTATTGGATGAGGAAGTGGGCTAGCTCCCGGCGACGCCGGATGAGATCCGGGTCAGTGGTCCACTTCGATCCGTCCCGCAGGGTCTTCAGCATGTCGAGGTCGATCCCCACGTACCAAGACAGCACATACATCAATGCCTCGTCTGCGCCGACTCGGGCAGCGGATGACCGCCAATCGTTGAGTCGCTCCTCGCTACCCATCAAGCACTTGGCCAATTCGTCGACCGACTTGGGGTGCTCGCACTCGGGCCAGAGAACGCTGTAGGCCCGGATCATCGAGGAAAGGAGTTCCAGTCCGACAGCCCTCAACGGCGACATCCGCGCCTTCAAGGCCACCAGGTGGTCATCCATGTCCCACTCAGCTGAGATAGGACCCTCCAGGATCTTCTTCTGCCGGAACTTGTTGGTGCTGTTATCCGTGGCAGCCTTGGAGTGGGGGAAGTTTTCTAAATCCAAAAGAGCTAACACCAATGTGAGTCACATGGAGGTAAAAATGGAATGCCGGATAATGACAGAAAAAGAAGAGACTTACTGTCCAGCTGGCCATTGATGGAGCCAAATTCCCCCACCGACCGGGTAATCTTGGTCTTCAGGGCTTGGAGCTCACCCTCCGCCGAGGTTATGCGAGACTCGGACTCCCCAAGGGACTCCTTGAGCTTCCGAGTTTCTTCATCTCGGAGCTGTTTCTCCTCGGCGGCGGACTTCTCCAGCTCGGCAGTACGGCCCCGAGATTTCTCCAGCTTGGCCATCAACCGGGACACCTCGTCCTGCTCTTTCTTGAGCTCGGCCTGATGCGCAAGCTCGCGCTCCTTCTGTGCGGCTGCGCCGAGACAGCAGAGTCAGCATGCAAGAACTGATGCGAGTGTAAGTTAAAGGACAGGATGTGACTCACCCTTGAGGTCCGAGATCTGTTTCTCCAGCCCTTCAGCCTTGGACTCTGAGTCGGCCATCATGTTCAGCTTGGCTCGCAGCAGCTTGTACTTGTCAGAGAGTTTTTTGTGGTCCAGCAGGAGCCTGCGGTGCACCTGTGTACGCTTGGTCATGCAAACCTGGAAAGAGGAAATGTCAGTCTTGTTGGTGAAGATTCAGGCCGAGTTATCCTTACTCGAGCAAGTCAACGTTACTCAGCCGAATCTCGGTCACTCGACCTGAATCTCGGGGACTCGGGATAAGTGATATCTTTTTCTAAAGAAATGAATCGAGTTATCTTTACTCGGCAGAACTTACCGCGGCTGCTTGGTCGGCTGCGAGAAGGGCAGCTTTGGCCGCGGACATATTTTGAGCCACTAGGATCGGCCCTGCCGGAGGCTCTGAGATCAGGCCCGCTGGTGACTGCGAGCTCACTTCCCTCAGGTCGGTAGCATTCCAGTCCATGTTATAATGCTCAAGGGAGCCCAAGCTTTTCCCGCTAAGGGTTCGCAGTGGGGCAAACCCCCAGCTGGCTGTCTGGATACTGGTGGATGTCGCCGCGGGTGCCCCTTGGCTCGGCTTCGACCCGGTCCTTACCCCAGTTGGCAGAGGGGTTCTCTCCGTCCTCCTTTAACTGCCGGCCGAATCTCTGCATAATGGAAACGGGAAATGATTAATACAAAGAGCAGAATTGCACCGACATAAGAGTTTACGTCGGCGGAAAAGTTATGTCGGTTGAAGTTACTTACTTTGGGTGGAAGATTGTTCCGGCTGTGGGGTTCTTTGCCCCATTCCCATTCGTCCGTCATCTTCGTCCGGGCTATGGCCTTGATGCGCCGCCAGATCTGGGCATTGTTCAGATCGACGGTGCTTATCCGGGTCAGATCCATCGGGCCACTCATATGGCATATCTTATGGACTCGGCGCTGGAGGGGCAAGACTCGGCGGCGGACGAATGTCGCTAGCAGGTCCTCGGTCGTCATCCCTTCATCCTTAAGCTGCTCGACGATTTGGTGGATGTGGTTGACTTCCTCCACATTGTCCTTTGGGTTATACGTCCAGTTGAGCTGTGCAGTTGGGGGGCCGATGGCGAATGTCGGCAGGTTGATCGTGTCAACCTCGGTCGTGTTCTTCACGTAGAAGAAGGAGCGCTGCCATTTCCGGCATGACTCCAGGGTGTGATTGTTGCAGCCCCACACTGAGTCATCTCCTTGGGCGTGGCCGGGTCAGCAGGATTCGGAATAACCTTCTTCCGAAAGTGGAAGTACTTGGACCACGCATTGAGGGTGGCCCAAAGGCCGAGGTAACCCTCGGTGAAAGAGACAAATGCAGATAGAGTGGTGATGGCATTCGCCGGGAGATGGTGAGGTTGAAGACCGAATTTGTTGAGGAAGGTGCGAAAGAAGGCGCTGGCGGGTAACCCGAATCCGCGCTCGAAGAGCGCGATGAAGACGACATACTCTCCTTCTCGGAGATCTGGCGCAGTCTCTGGACCCGGTAGCCGATACTCCACTCCTGCCGGGATCCGCCAAGTTCGGATCAGCCAATCGATTTCGGAGCGGGAAACATCGGAGCCTTCCAAGGCTGCCCGAGTGGATCCCTCCGCGACTCCCTCTTCTACCACCTCGACCACCTCGAGAGCGGAGTTGTCCGACATATCGGTTTAGAGATGCCGAGATCTGCAAAAAGGGGTCACCGGCGGTGAGCAAGCGACCAGGCGGGTGAGAGGAAAAGCAATATAGCAAAAAAAGGGCCGGCGGCGAACCACAACTGCGGCGGCAAAGTCATCGACGACGCGCGATGCGGCGCGGCGGTGAACAAGAGGAAGAACAAGGAAGAACAGGCATGCAACTAATCTAGACGCGAAATGCACAAGAGGAGAAGAAGGAAGGAAGAAAGAAAACTTACCGCGGTGCTGCAGCGTACGGCGCGATGACCTGCGCGCTGCGCGTCTGCGGCGTCGGTGCGCGGCGCCGTGCGCTGAGCTGTGCGGCGGCGTGGAGCTCTGTGCGCTGGGAAGCAGGAAGAAGAAAGAGAGCAAGAGGAGAAGTGAATGCGGAGGGGGAAAGAGCTGCCCCCTCCCCCCTATTTATGATCGGTCGGAGGAGATCGTGGGCGCGTGATCCTCTGCGCATGATCCCCGTAACGGACGGGGAATAACCACCCCACGTTCTCCGCCACGATCCCCGCAACGGCATAACTGCCGCACGATCTGCCCCACGTTGGGCCACAGCGAGCCAACGGCTCGTTGCGGCACACCCGATCGGGCGAGACCCGAGGCGACGCACAGCGGTGCGGTCAAGCGTGCACTCGAGTGCCTGCGTGGGCACAGTGATCAAGGTGACCGGCGTGACGCAGGTGGCACGCATGCCAGTGGCACGTCCATCCGTGCACAAGAACCGAGGCGTCAACCAGAGATGCTCTGCCACGTAGGGGAACCGATGACTCGGAGGAGACAAGGGGTTCTCCCGTAAGTCGGAATGATCCGACATAAGGTGGGATATCAAGTTGGATGCAAATTGCTTACCGACATATAAGTTTATCCGGCATATGCTATGTCGGTGATCAGTTAAAAATCCTGGTTGTCGGGTAAACCTGCCGTGGCCCTCCATCCAAGGCTGCAGGACCGCGCCAGCTTCGGGGACTAATGTCGGGGGCAACCCCCGAATAGGGTCAAGATGACGAAATATGTGTGGACCCGGAGTTGACCGAGTCAATTATAAACCGACATACCATACGAGCATACCGGAGTTGACCGGGTCAATGGTAACCGACATACCCAGATGTCGGGTCATACAATTTATATGCCGGAACCTCCTTTGTTCTTCTTGTGTGCAGGGAAGGTGAAACCGAGTTATGCAGCATCTGGCATGCCTATGCCGGATCGGGAGAAGTGGAGCTCTATCTCGGTGGACGGTCAAGGCTCACGTCTTGTCCCTACAATCACGGGGCAGGCGTCCTGCCACGGGCAGGACAGGACGCGCTGCCTACTCCTTGACTCGGTGGTCACGGTATGGGGAGTCAGGTCTCCATGCTGCTGACCGAAGCGGTACAGGGAAGCAGTGCACAGGAGTTGATAGATGGGACATGCCACTCAAGGATGACCGAAGCAGTCAGAGGACCAGACGTGGCCACAGTATTGGCAACGCCAGCACCTACGTCAGCCCTAACTTGTGCCCTGGGCTTGCCTATATAAGGAGCACCAGGGGCTCCTCTTACGGGGACGATCCTTGGCTTCACGCGTAGACACTTTAGATATTCTCCCAAAGCCAACAGAGAGCCAGGGAGCCACCCCGAGACTCGGTAGAGAGCCCCAAGCTCATTGCTCTTCATATACAGCTCAAGGAGCATCTTGTAGCCCAGCTGTAATCCACCATATATAGATCAGACAAGCAGGAGTAGGGGTTTTGTCTCCTCACGAGAGCCCTGAACCTGGGTAAAACCGTGTGTGTGTTCATGTATTTCTGTGTGCGTCTCTACACGTGCTTACCCTCCCCGGTACCTCCAGCGTCCATCGGCCCCAAGTTAAGCCTACCTATGGCATCTGTCCGTGCTCCACCACGACAGATCTGCTCGTCGTCTACCTCTAGCCACCCGAGATCTCCCTTGTAAACCCAACCATGATAAACAACTCAATCCAGACATGCAGGAGTAGGGCTTTTAGCCTCCGGGCGGCCTGAACCTGGGTAAACTCTCTGCATCCCTATGTTGCTTGCTTGCACGTAGATCGGAAGGACTTGGTGAGGTACTCCTGGGGAAGGTGTCTTCCGGCCTCCTTCACGTGCCTTGCCGAACCTAAAAAGGGGGTATCCTTTACTTGCGGTTTCCGTGATCCAAGACACGACATCTGGCGTGCCAGATAGGGGGTGCAAGTGCTAGATTCATCTTCATCAACCTCAAGTTCTTTGTCGAGATCTGCGTCGAGCACGGCATCAAGATCTGCGCCGAGTTCTTCTTCAAGATCCGCGCCGAGTTTGCGCTCAAGGTCTGCGACGAGCTCCTCTTCCGTGCCAGGATCTGCTTCAAGCTCTTCGCCAAGCATGCCGCTGAAGAAGAAGGTCGGTCCTTCGGCTTCCAACCCGGCCTTGCCCACGCGCACTCAGGGTTCCATTGGACGTCGCGCCGCTGCAGCGAACCAGAACGTACCTCCGCCCCCACCACGTGCGGAGGAGGTGGTGCCGGGTGGAGCGGGCGGCAACGACAAGAGCGGTGAGCCCGAAGGCGTGGCTATTCAAGGGAACTCCACCAAGCTTCCCTCTTCATGCTTGGGGGGAGAAAAGAGCATTGGCAACAACGCCGGCATGGGGGCCCCTACTAGGGAGAAGAGCAACGGCACCCGCACTGGAGGGGGTCCGCAGGGCGCCAAGAGCAAGTCCTCCGTACCTCCGTCAACGGACGTGCAAGCTCGCCATGACGCCCTCGTCGCCGCCAAAGCTCTGATGTAGTTTCTCCCGAGCACTAGCGATCCCAAGGTCTACCAGGAGTGGAGGGGCCACGTGGAGGGGCTGCTCGACTTAGCCGACGGCGGTCCCGTGGGCGAACCCACTCGCGCACCCACCGTCAATGGCCCCGGAGCAGGAGGAGACAAGACGCGCGAACCCCAGAGCCGACCCCGGGACGAGCGCCAAGATGAGACGGTACCTCTACGCGCGGATCCCCCGATGGCTGACCGGTTGAACCGCGACCGCGACAAGGCCATTTCCGTCGGGTCGTCCACCATGCGCAACCGAGATCTGCGCGACGACCTCAACAACTGCCTCTAGGAGGATATGCGCGCCCGCATCGAGCATCGCCGAGAACATCATCAACTGGAGGATCGGGATGACGACATCGCCGAGGGATGCATCGCCCTCTCTCCCGAGTTCCGCCAGGCCGCCTAGCTCAAGAAATTCAAGACCGACGTCCTTCGCTACGACGGCACCACCAACCCCCGGGACTTCCTGCAGCTTTACTCCCTCGCTGCGGTGGGTGCCGGGGCCGATGAGATCATGATGGCCAACTGGTTCCCGCTGGGCCTGAAGGGAGATGCCCAAACATGGCTTATTAACCGTCCCAAGTGCTCCATTCGCTCCTGGTGGGCGCTGAAGGAACAATTCCTAGGGGCTTTCCAAGGAGCGTATCAGCGTCCGGGAGTTCCCAGCGACCTCCACGACTTCAAGCAACTTCCGAGTGAAACTCTCCGCAAGTTCATCCAACGTTTTACCCAGAAGATGAACATGCTACCCTGCATCTAGGAGGAGCTAGTGATCCAGTCCTTCCACATGAAGGTCCGGAACACCCGGATGCGCGAGAAGCTGAGCACCCATCGCGTCGAAACCGCCCGCGAGCTCTGGGAACTTGCGGACCGCTGTGACCGCACTGAAGAAGGGGTCAAGTTCCTCGGGGAGGATGAGCCCGAAGACAAGGCCGCGCCCGCCAAAAGCAAGAAGCGGGACCCTGGACCCGATAAGCGCGTCTTTGTCACCGAGCCTCTCCCTAAGAAGGCCAAGCCAGCCTCCTGCTCCGAAGGGCAAAGAAGATCCGTGGTGTCACCTTCACCCTGATGGTAACCACCTACTCAAGGACTACCGCCAGATGAAGAACCTCGCCATACGAGAACAGCGTCGGGCTGACGGGGTCGGCCCTGGCGGTTGCTACAACTGTGGTCTCGACGGGCCCATCGCTCGAGAATATCCGACGGGTCACCAAGGCGGAGGCGGCCGCGGGTGGGGACGCAGCGGTGGCCGTGGGTGCCGTGGTGGCGGACGTGGCGATCACAGCAATCGCGGGCGTAACAACCAAGAAGCTTCCCACGACAAGGATCAAGGGGGTCCGGCTCCTCAAGGCTGCAACAATGGGCAGTTCCAGGAAGACAATGGAGTTGTCGGGTGCATCCATGGAGGAGCCTCTCTGCCTCCCTCCCACGGCTTGTGCAAGAGGCTTGTCCTGGAGCTGAACACGATCGTTTCTGTCCCTCCAAAGTCCCTGGACTGGTCTAACCAGGTCATCACCTTTGACCCAGAAGACCACCCTGACAACAACATCCTATCTGCATCTTGGATGAAGCGGAAAGGAAGACCCGTAACAAGACCATCAAGTTCCTCAAAATCCGATGGTCTAACCATTCTGAAGAGGAAGCAACTTGGGAGCGTGAAACTAGTCTTCGTCAGGAATATCCCGCCTTCTTCACTCAAGCCTAGAATCTCCAGACGAGATTCCTGTAAGGGGGGTAGATTTGTAACAGCCCCAGTTCGGAACCTAAAAATGTGAATAATTTTTCCACTTTTTGCATATCATGTTTGCATCATGGCAAGTGTTTAAATTGCTAAAGTTTGACAAACAACACTTGGAAACATTTAAAAGGGGGAAGCCAAACCTTCCCAAACCTCCAAACCATGAAATGCAATAAATGGTAAGTGAACATATTTGTCCAAGAAGTTCCCTAAGTTCAAAACAATAGCTAAGAGCCAAATGGCATGGTCTCCAAGTTGTTTCCAAATTTTAAAGACTCCAAATGTGGTTCAACTCAACTCCTATTTTTGAAACCATGTTAACCTATTCAACAATTCAAAAGAAATACATGGGGAGCTTCCTTATCTTATTGTGAGCATGACTGAAATTTTCTGTAATTTTTGGAGCTATTTAAGTGCCCAAATAAAATAGCAAGTTTCTGTTTTGAAAGTATTCGCCGGCAGTACCGGTGCTTTAGCCGGTAGTACCGATGCGGCATCGTCCCTGTGGGGACAGTGGCAGCACTGTGCCACCATGCCGCCATGCCTCGCACCCCCGCACGAGCTACCTGCTCCCTTGGAGAAAAGGGGCCCCCACGACGCCAACTACTCCCCCTCTCTCTCCCCATCTCATTTCCCATCCTTGTTTTCCGGATCGAGCCGAGCCCTAACCCTAGCTAGCTCCCGACCGACGCCGCCCGCCACCGTCCACCAAGCCTCACCGTCGCCTGGAGCCGCCCCGAGCAAATTGGAGACCACCGCTGGGACCGCCTCACCGCCAGCTTCCTCCACGCCGACGGAATCGCCGTCCTCTTCTTCCCCGTGGCCGGTGAAGCTCCGCCGAGCTCCTCGCCGTCAATTCCGGCCTCCTCCGTCCCCTCCGTGAGCACGCACGCTTCTAGGATGAGTGCGCTACCCCGTACATACGCACGCACGCACGCTCGCCGCCGGCCGCGCGTGGTTACCGCGCGCGTTGCGCCGGTCGTGACCCTCCCGGGTCAAACTGACATGAACGGTAGTACCGGTAAATTATTGCCGGTAGTACCGGTTAATAAGTTTCGGTTCTGGATGTTTCCGATTATAACCGGAAGTAGCTCTGGTAGTAGCACCGGAAGTACCGGTTAATAGGTTTCGGTTCTGGATGTTTTCTATTATAACCGGAAGTAGCTCCGGCAGTAGCACCGGAAGTACCGGTTAACAAGTTTCGGTTCTGGATGTTTCTGACTATAACCGGAAGTACCGCTAAACCGCTAGTATCGGGCACTTCACCAGAAGTACCGACCAAGAGTTATTCCGGTACTAGACATTTGTGTTTATAACCGGAAGTAGACCCGAAAGTACCGGCATTACCGGAACTACCGGGAATTTCATCGAAAGTACCGGCTAACTTTAATTTAAGTTTGAGAAATTCATAACTTAAAATTTATTAAGTCAAATCTTGCAAATGATATATCAAATTGATCAGCAATTCAAATGCTATCTAATCATGCTAATATCACATCATGACAACAACTTTTACTTTGGTGTATTCTTTAATTCGTTAAAAGAATTAAATTCAAATAATGATTTAATTCACTATTTATTCATCGGTAATTGGAAAATCACAAATGAGGTATCAAAATGATCAGAAGAATAATACCTATCCATTCATGTCATGTTCATGCATAATTAATACACTTTTTTTAGGAATGTAATGATTTATAAATAATGTGTCCACTAAGTTAAATATGGTGTTGCTTCCAAATAATTGCACTAATTATTTGGCACTCCATTTAAATTGCTAGCTAACTTATATGATGATATCATTGCATGAACTTGACATGTCATCGTGTTTGTGCATTGCAACTTGTCTTCATGTATTTATTTGTTCTTCTGTGTTTGTTTGGGTATCGATAGATTCAGGAGTCGAGGTTTCCCCTACATACCCCGACGATCCATACTACACGCCCCGTCATCAAGGCAAGAGATAACCTTCTTGGCATCTAGCATCCAATTGTTTTATACAACTATTTTATCCATCATAATATTGCACTCGATTCCAATGTCAGCTTTTGATCAAGATATAGAGTATCCTATGAATTGCATGTTCCCTAAACAATCACATGTTCCCCTCCTATGAACCATAGGTTTGATGTGTTGGCCTAAGATACTTTATATCTGTAGCACTATTCTTAGCTATGCCTAGCCATGCTTAGTCAAATGCTTAGTTGTCCGGTGAATTATTTCCATGCTTAATGAAGTTGATGGAATGTTCGGACAATGTGGTGGTTACTTGTGGTACTTAATTAAAATGCTAAAAGGCTTGGATGAGTTGCCATCGGGGATGGTGTTTTGCCTCATTCTTGCCACCTAGGCTGAGAGTTCTTTTAGCTAGAACCAAGAACCAAGCGTGCTTCCAACGGTGGGGGTATGGGCCCCTTACTAACCGAATAATTTGTGCGGGCGTATCCAAGGGTCCTCTAGTTTGCGCTTTCCATTTGCGTGTGCGTTGCAGGTGATGAAGGTGCGATGATGAGGATGTGGTGTGTGTAGGATGTGGCGATGGGGGCAGGGGCTGAAATAGGCTTGCTAAACTTGTCCTGTCACCACGATGACCCTTGGATAGTCTCATACATTGTAAAGGTTTAACTGCGCCCGCCCTGCCGGCTTTCCCCGGAAGAGAGCTAATTGTACAGGCAAGGGGTCGGATGGTACCGGTGGTAAAAACAGTGCACCCCTACAGGATTTAATCTTTTTGAAAAGCCGTGTCCACGGTTATGGACAAATCTTGGGAAAGGCGGATTAGCTCATAGAAAAACATGAATCTTAATTAAAATTTGGCAACTAGAGGTTGCAACTCAACGTGTGTTAAAAGGTTCATTTCCTCGAGGGTGATTCGAGGGAGTGCCTTGGTGGAGATGAGTGGTGGTTTACGGTTTACTATCTTATCCCCTTTCGAAAAACCTTCTAAGTAGTCGATGCCATGAGTCATGTTTTGAAAAGGAAAATTAGCTTTATGCAAATTAACTACTATACAGCTTTGGAGCCTTGTCATCATTGGGCCTATATTGCCCTACTAAACTTGCGAGTACGTCGTACTCAGTCTCTCTTTGTTGATTATTAATTGTTTCAGAGGAGGACGTCACCGAGCTGGCAGGTGGGTTCTTCGTTGACATCGACGAGTAGTCTGGGGTTGCCAAGTGGCAGCTTGGGACGTCGTGGAACAAGCTGGCTGGGATGTTTATCTGTAGGCCTCTTAGGCCATATTTTGGATCTTGTTGTTTAGACAACATATTTGGCTTCCGTTTGTTGTACTGATGGGTCTGTGACCTTTGTGTGTAATTTGTATCTTTCTCGTTATATGAGTTGCTATATGATCTCTTTGTGTCGTAGAGTTTGTGATGTGCCAGTTGTTCCACAAGTCTTGATTTCTTTATTATACATTGATAGCTATGCCAGTGTTTATGGCATGATCGAGGTGTTGCGTGGGAGCGGTAACCCCATGCCCTTCGATTGTGTAGCATAGCCTGTGGGTTACATAGCCTCTCTGTATAATTCCGTGGTCGGGGCGCTACAAGTTTGGTATCAGAGCCAGGTTTCGATCCTAGGACTTGTGCGTTATGGGCCCACCACGCTTCCGCTGCCTGTAGGAAACCCTTTCTATTGATCGATGTCGAGTCTAGTGTGGTGAAAGTTATTTATAACTTAAAAATGAGTTGTGAAAACCCTCTTAGGATTCTTTTTACTCCTTACCCAACTCGCTCTACTCTGAGTTACCTTACCTCTATTTGTTTTAACATGGTGTCCAAGTTAGGTTCTCAGGGTTGGGTTCTTACCGTCCAGTGTTTGTCTCGAGTCCTTCACTTCTGTTTGCTACCGCCGCGTTGACGTGGTGTCACACATGGTTGTTATGTTCTTTTCATTCGTGTTAGTGCCATCTTAAATCTCTATATCAGGAAGGACTCTAATGCTCTATCCTAAATGTTCGGAGATGGTTACTAACTGTGTCCTTGTTCCAAATCTTTAGAATGGCTCGTGCCCGTCGTGGTAACCAAGGTGATCCTAAGGCACCGCCGCCACCCTTAATGGCGGAGGTTCTGATGGCCATCAAAGAGAACCGACTGCGCAACGAGCATCTGCTCGAGCAGTTGGTGCAACGAGGGGCTCGGAGGAACAATGACTGCAACACTCTCACTGAGTTCTTGCGGTACCAACCTCCCACTTTCTCTGAAGCTAGAGAGCCGCTTGATGCGGATGACTGGCTTCGTGCTCTCGAGCGCAAGTTCGCCGCCTTGCATGTTCCGGTGGTGGAATAAGTGAACTTTGCCACCTACCTTCTGAATGGGGCCGCTGGCTCTTGGTGGGAGAGCCATGTGTCAATGTTTGATGCTGGCCATGCCTTCACCTGGGCTGAGTCCCGCACCGCCTTCCAGGCGGCGTGCATCCCCAAGCCCATCATGGACCTCAAGCGGAGGGAGTTCCTAGATCTAACCCAGGGACGCATGGACGTCCAATCTTATGGGCGTGAGTTCAACCACCTCTCCCGTTACGCCCCTCGGGACGNGAAAAAATCATTTTTAGGTGCACAACTATCTATTTCATCAGAGATACACGAATAGTTTTAGAAGATTCGACCACTAGCTAAGAACGGTCGTTGTGGTCAACTTTGACCGCATTTTAAAATCGGCATAAAGAATTCAAAAAAAAAATCAAATAACAGAAATCCTTCGCAATGTGTCATTATATGTGACCTAGTTTCGAGCGAAAATAAGAAACTTGGAATACGGCAAATATCTTGAAAAAGTGTTCTCAGAAATGAGCTACCATGAACGAAGATTCATGACTTTCAGGGCAAATAACGAATGTTATGATGACATTCATGACATAGTTTGTTTAAATAAGTCCATATTATATACAAGAGTGCATCTTGGAATGGAGAACAATGTTGCCGAAGAAAGTTTTCATTTTCGTTACACCAAAAAATCATTTATCATTTTCCGAGTGTCGAAAATGGGTTGTTTTGTGAAGCAACTACCAAAAATATGTTATAAAATTGGATCACGCCAATTTATAAAATACTATACCATATTTTATATGCAAATAACCAAATGTTTGTGTGTCAAAGGTTTCCATACGCGTCTCATCAAAAAGACAAATTTTCTGCCGATTCGGATGGAACCGGGTCAAATTTGAACTACAGCTACCTCGTAGTTTGCTCGTGATTTTTGAAAAAATCATTTTTAGGTGCACAACTATCTATTTCATCAGAGATACACGAATAGTTTTAGAAGATTCGACCACTAGCTAAGAACGGTCGTGTGGTCAACTTTGACCGCATTTTAAAATCGGCATAAAGAATTCAAAAAAAAATCAAAATAACAGAAATCCTTCGCAATGTGTCATTATATGTGACCTAGTTTCGAGCGAAAATAAGAAACTTGGAATACGGCAAATATCTTGAAAAAGTGTTCTCAGAAATGAGCTACCATGAACGAAGATTCATGACTTTCAGGGCAAATAACGAATGTTATGATGACATTCATGGCATAGTTTGTTTAAATAAGTCCATATTATATACAAGAGTGCATCTTGGAATGGAGAACAATGTTGCCGAAGAAAGTTTTCATTTTCGTTACACCAAAAAATCATTTATCATTTTCCGAGTGTCGAAAATGGGTTGTTTTGTGAAGCAACTACCAAAAATATGTTATAAACTGGATCACGCCAATTTTATAAAATACTATACCATATTTTATATACAAATAACCAAATGTTTGTGTGTCAAAGGTTTCCATACGCGTCTCATCAAAAAGACAAATTTCTGCCGATTCGGATGGAACCGGGTCAAATTTGAACTACAGCTACCTCGTAGTTTGCTCAAGATTTTTTGAAAAAATCATTTTTAGGTGCACAACTATCTATTTCATCAGAGATACACGAATAGTTTTAGAAGATTCGACCCCTTGCTAAGAACGGTCGTGTGGTCAACTTTGACCGCATTTTGAAATCGGCATAAAGAATTCAAAAAAAATCAAAATAATGGAAATCCTTCGCAATGTGTCTTTATATGTGACCTAGTTTTGAGGAAAAATAAGAAACTTGTAATATGGCAAATATCTTGAAAATTGTTCTCAGAAATGAGTTACCATGAACGAAGATTCATGATTTTTAGGGCAAATGACGAATGTTATGATGACATTCATGGCATAGTTTGTTTAAATAAGTCCATATTATATACAAGCGTGCATCTTGGAATGGAGAACAATGTTGCCGAAGAAAGTTTTCATTTTCGTTACACAAAAAAATCATTTCTCATTTTCCGAGTGTCGAAAATGGGTTGTTTTGTGAAGCAACTACGAAAAATATGTTATAAATTGGATCACACCAATTTTATAAAATACTATACCATATTTTATGTACAAATAACCAAATGTTTGTGTGTCAAAGGTTTCCATACGCGTCTCATCAAAAAGACAAATTTTGACGCTAAAAAAATGTTTCCATACCGTAGTCAACACTATTATATAATCAAGATACACCACTTCCATACCACATGTTTATAATTTTTTCTACGTGGTCGGTCACATAAAAGGATGTCATGTGAAGGTTTCCCATTTTTTTATTTTGTTTGAATTAGTTCTGCCTAACCCTACACCGAAACCGTGACCGTAAACCCTAACCCTAAACCTAAAGAGCCAAAGATCTCTAAATAAAGTACATATTGTGTATCTAGAAGTGATTTTTCTAAAAAATCACGACCAACTTATGTGACACTCGTAGTTCACAGCGGACCCACTTCCAACGAAATAGGCAGGAACTTCTAAAAATTTGAACCACAACAATTCCTAAAAATACTAGACCATGTTTTATGTACAAATAAGCAGATGGTTGCCTTCCTAGAGTTTTTTATCCACCTCTAGTGAGAAAGACAAATTTCTGCCTATTCGGTTGGAAGCGGGTCAAATTAGTGTTAGAATTTCAAAATATACCATGGCATAATTTAAAACCCAAATTTTATAAGTGTATGTTTGCATTTCATCATGTCATAATTTTAGAATCCTATAGTTTTTAGTCTTGCATTTGAATTTTAAAAAATAATTCCAAAATTGTATTTTAAAATCTTCAAAACCCTATGTAAAGCAATATACAAGATTAGTGATATCTTGTATTTTATATTGACTAACAACAGTCCCTTATAGTCTATAAGGACAGAGGACATATTTACAAAATTTACAAAATTTTATGGTTGAAATTGGAGTTCAAAATCAAAAGTTACAAAAGAAAACATAAAAGAATAAATAGAAAAGAACAAAAAAAAATGAACCAGCCGAGCCCAACTCGCTGCGCCGGCCGAGTCAAAACAGCCCACTAGGCCCAAGCCCAGCAAATGCTGGGACCGGTTTAAGTAGGCGCGATGTGCTCTTTGGACACATACGATGCGGTGGCCTAATGGTTACGTACGCAACGGATGGAGAGGAGGGCGCGGGTTCGAGTCGCCATCTCGACTCTATTTTTGTGAGCATATTCCGAAACATGTTCTGTGGGCTGGGGTGGCGGCGGGTCCCACTTGTCAGCTGGGAATATTTTCAAAATAGGTTTGGCGGGCTGGGTGGCAGCGGATCCCACTTGTCAGCTGGGATGGGACCCACATGTCACGTTCTGGCGAGTGGGACACGCATGAGGTGGGGTTGGGTGGGACCCGCATGTCAGGTTCTTGCGAGTGGGTCCCGCTTGTCATGTGGGACGCTGGGGTGGGACCCCCATGTCAGGTGGGGCAGGGGCAGGTTCTGGTGAGTGGGACCCACATGAGGTGGGGTTGGGTGGGACCTGCATGTCAGGTTCTTACGAGTGGGACCCGCATGTCAGGTGGAGGGCTGGGTTGGGACCCGCATGTCAGGGGTAGGGGCTGGGGTGCGGGACCCACATGTCATTTGTGGTTTCTGGTCCCACCGTTCAGATAAGTCAACAAGTCAACATGTATTCCTTCTGTCAATGGGTCCCACCTGTTAGTGAGTCAAAACAATGGCTGAGTAGTGCCACGTAAGCAAAAATGACATGTAAGCACTGACATGTAGATAAGACTGCTGAGTTGGCTGTCAACTAATATGAATGACCATTTAAATTGGTCGTAATCGGCTAGTAAAAAGGTCGTAGGCTAGTGTTGTTTACGTTATGACCAATTCACGCAATGAGACTGTGACCTTTCTCACCAAATTGGTCGTTATGTTGTCGGGTTTAGACCCTCGAAAACAGCTTATGACCAACTGGTTCAAAATGGTCACAGATCTATGACCAATTTTTTCAGGGTCACTGACAGAAGGTCACTAGTTGACATATTTCTTGTAGTGTATACTCCAAAACCGAAGAAGAGCATGCTGAGCATCTTCGACTAGTTCTGACGAAGCTCTGTGATCATCGTCTCTATGCTATGTTCTCCAAGTGTGAGTTCTGGTTAAAGGAGCTCATCTTCCTAGGTCATGTGGTGTCAGCTGCTGGAGTAGCTGTGATACCCGACAAGATTCAGGCAATCCTGGATTGGCCAACTCCAAAGTCCGTCAAATACATCCGTAGCTTCCTTGGGTTGGCGGGTTATTACCGCCGATTCATCGAGGGCTTTTCCAAGATAGCCAAAGCATTGACTGACCTTCTAAAGAAAGATAAAAAGTTTGTGTGGACAGACAAAGCTGAAGAGAGCTTCCAAACTCTCAAAGTCAAACTCACGACCACTCTTGTGCTTGTCCTTCCTGACACAGACAAAGACTTTGTCGTCTACTGTGACGCATCACTACAAGGCTTGGGCTATGTGCTAATGCAAGAAGGCCATGTGGTAGCCTATGCTTCTCGTCAACTCAAACCTCACGAGCACAACTATCCAACTCATGATCTAGAGCTTGCTGCCGTGGTTCATGCTCTGAAGCAATGGAGGCCCTACCTGTTGGGCAACCGTTGCGAAATCTTCTCGGATCATCAAAGTCTGAAGTATCTTTTCACCCAGCCGGATCTGAATCTCCGACAGAGAAGATGGTTGGAATTAATCAAGGACTATGATGTGACCCTCAACTATCAGCTTGGCAAGGCCAACGTCGTGGCTGATGCTCTGAGTCGCAAGGCTTATTGCAACACCCTGATGGTTGAAAAGGCCCAACCTGCTCTTCATGAGGAATTTGCTCGTTTGAATCTGGAGATTGTTCCCTCCGGATATCTAGCACACCTAGAGATCAAGTCCACTCTTGAGGATGAGATCAAGGAAGCCCAGCAGCAAGATGCTGACATCCTCGAAATCAAAGAGAAAATAGCTAGTGGGAAGGCAAATTGTTTCTCTGTTGATGGCAACGATGTTGTCTATTTTGGTGACCGTCTGGTGGTGCCCAAGAGTAGGAATACCAAAGGGTTGATACTCTCAGAAGCTCATGAATCACCCATTTCCATTCATCCGGGTAGTACCAAGATGTACCAAGATCTTCGCCGTCAATTCTGGTGGTCTTGCATGAAGCGAGAGATTGCCGAGTACGTTGCTGAATGCGACGTCTGTCGCCGTGTGAAAGCTGAACATAAAAGGCCAGTGGGTTCTCTTTGCCCCATAGCCATTCTCGAGTGGAAATGGGATGAAGTGGGTATGGATTTCATCACCGGTTTCCCGAGGTCACCCAAGGGTAACAATGCCATTTGGGTAGTCATTGATCGTCTATCCAAGGTCGCCCACTTCCTCCCTGTTCGCGAGGATATCAACTCTGTTAAACTGGCTGAGCTGTATATGTCCCGGATTGTTCCTTTGCATGGGGTTCCATTGAGGATCATCTCAGACCGTGGGAGTCTATTTGTGTCCAAATTCTGGCAAAGCTTCCAAAAGGCTCTGGGAACCCGTCTCAACTTCAGCACAACTTATCATCCTCAGACTGATGGTTAGACTAAAAGGGTGAACCAAGTTCTTGAGGACATGCTTCGGGCATGTGTTATCTCCTTCGGTAAGGGTTGGGAAAAGTATCTCCCCCTCGCCGAGTTCTCCTACAACAACAGTTATCAAGCTAGTCTGCAAATGGCTCCCTTTGAGGTTCTCTATGGGAGAAAATGTTGGACTCCTTTGAATTGGTCTGAAACCGGAGAAAGGTCACTCTTCGGTCCTGATGTGATCAATGAGGCTGAAGAGAAAGTTCGTATTATTCGGGAGAATCTCAAGATTGCTCAGTCCAGGCAGAAGAGCTATTATGATAAGCATCATCAGGAGGTTCACTATGCCATTGGTGATAAAGCCTACCTTCGTGTCTCTCCCCTCCGAGGCGTTCGTCGTTTCGGGATCAAGGGAAAATTGGCACCTCGCTTTGTTGGTCCTTTCACCATCCTAGCCAAGCGAGGAGATCTCTCCTACCAACTCGAGCTACCATCAAACTTCCCGGAGGTGCATGATGTGTTTCATGTCTCTCAACTCCGTCGTTGCTTCAAAGATCCTATCCGTGGGGTTGATCATGAAGTGTTGGACATCCAGGAGGATTTGACTTACCATGAGCATCATGTCCGCATCTTGGATGAAGCGGAAAGGAAGACCCGTAACGAGACCATCAAGTTCCTCAAAATTCAGTGGTCTAACCACTCTGAAGAAGAAGCAACTTGGGAACGTGAAACTAGTCTTCGTCAGGAATATCCCGCCTTCTTCACTCAAGCCTAGAATCTCGGGACGAGATTCCTATAAGGGGGTAGATTTGTAACAGCCCCAGTTTGGTACCTGAAAATATGAATAAATTTTCCACTTTTGCATTTCATGTTTGCATCATGGCATATGTTGAAACTGCTAAGTTTAACAAGCAACACTTGAAAACAATTAAAAAGGGGAAGCAAAACCCTCCCCCAAATCTTCCAACCCAAGGCATGGCTCAACTTGGCAAACAAAATTAATTTGAACTTCCAAATTGTCCAGGAAGTTCCAAGTTTACATATTATAAACATTTGGCAAAAGCAAATTCTTAACAATCAAAGAAATAAATTTGAGAATTCAAAATTGGTGCAAATCAATTCCTATTTTTGAAACCATGTTAAACATTTCAAATATTCAAAATAAAATTATGGGGAGCTTCCTTATTTTATTGGGATCCTCCATAAATATTTTCATAATTTTATGAATTGGGATCCTCCATAAATATTTTCATAATTTTATGAATTGCTTAAGTGCCCCAAATAAATAGCTAAAGTAAAATAAGGACCACTTTTGGAAATTATTAAAATTTTCCATATTCGAACCCTATGAACAATTGGTGTTCAAAACATGTTATTTTGCAACACCAATTTTTGTGGAGCTTCTAAATGTTATGGGGAGTCTACCTGATTTAATTTCATAATTTTCAGAAATGTTTAAAGGCCTTATTTATTTCATTAGAACCCTGCTAGATTTAAAATTTGTAAAAGGGAAAAGTAGCTAGGGGGTTTTCGCGAAATTCACCTTCTTCCTCACTGTGGCCACAGTGGCCGCCCTGTTGCCGCCATGCTGCCGTGCTCCCCCTCACGCCATGCCGCCGTGCCCTCCGTGGTCAAAGACACGCACGAGGACGCCCACCTGCTCCCTCCCCTTTTCTTTCTCTCTCCCGAACCCTAGCTCCCTGCACGGGCCGCCGTGGAGCCGACGCCGTCGCCGTCGCATAGCCGCCGTTAGAAGCCTCCCCGAGCGAATCGAAGCGGCGGAGAAGGACCGCCGCGTCGCCCTCTACCTCCACCACTGAAGCAAGCTTGCTGGGAGGCTCGGAATCAAGCCAATCGAGCCCGTCTTCCCGAGGTCCGTCCGCCGCTCGCCGCGCTCGTCCTCGACAAATTCCAGCCGCCGTAGTCATCCCCGTCCGCTCCGAGCAGCCACACGCGTCGAGGGTGAGTTGGTATCCCTAACGGACATCACCGTCTCCCTCCCCTCCCTCTAGTTCCTCCGTCGTCGTAGTCGCTCCGTGCGTCGCTGCCGCCCGCCGCCGTCGTTAGGTGGCCGGCCTAGGAACCGGTTCGGGCCGGCCAGGAGGCCGGCTGGCTCGGGTATGTGCCCGGCCTGGAATCGGTCTGGGTCGGCCAGAAGGCCGGCTGGCTCAGGCATGTGCCCGGCCTGGGAGCTGGCCTAGGCCGATCTGGAGGCCGACCAGATTTTGGAAAATTAATAATTAAATAAATGTTGTTCCAAAATTTGCAAATGATATACCAAAATGATCAGCAACTCAAAGGCTATCTAGCTATGCTATTTTCACATCATGACAGCAATTTTTCCTTTGATGTTATTTCAAAATGGTTAAAGATTTAAATTTGAATAACCGTTTAATTCGCCATTTATTCATCGTTAATCAGAAAAATGCAAACGAAGTATCAAAATGCTCAGCAATTCAAATACTATCAAACCATGCCAATATCACATCATGACAACAAATTTTACTTTGATGTTATTCTTTAAATAGTTAAAAGAATTAAATTCGAATAATCATTTAATTCACTATTTAATCATCGTAATTTGTAAAATTACAAACAAGGTACCAAAATGATCAGGAGAACCATACCTATCTAATCATGTCATGTTCATGAATATTTAAACCACATTGTAGTAATATAATAATTCATATGCAATGTGGTCATTAAAGTTAAATATGGGGTTGCCTCCAAATACTTGCACTAATTATTTGGCACTCCATTTAAATTCTTTGCTAAGCGCGAGAGCACGTGCCTCTCCAGGCGGTGTTCTGCCGCCCTTTGGCTCGCCGCCCTCGCCGCGTTCAGTTCCTCATGAGACGCACGCTCGGCGGCCCCTCTGGAGGCATACCTGGGCGGATGCTCCTCCATCTGGGCGATCAACTGCGGGTGCTCGGCCGATGCCACCTGGGCGTTTGATACGTGTCAAACATATCTATAAATTTTTATTGATCCATGCTTGTTTTGTGCCATTGTCACATGTTTTTACTATCTTATTATATCACTTTTAGGCTTTTTGTCGGACTAACCTATTGACAAGATGCCCAGTGCCAGTTCCTTATATTTGCTGTTTTCTATTTCAGAAAATCCTCTTCTGGAAATATTTTCGGAATTGCACAAAAATTTACGCAGAATTTTTATTCATCAGAAGAAAGACCTGGACCAAAGGGGACCTGGAGGGGCCACCCAGGAGCCAGGGGCGACCCCCAACCGTGGCCAGAGGTGGGCCTGCGGCCAGGACCCGCCCCTAGGCCTGGTGGGTCCCCTCGGCTCCCCTTGACACCTATAAATTCCTAATTGCCCTAATTTTGACGGAGCGGCGATTATTTTCCACGAACTCCACCCGAAACCGCCGCCATCCCGAAACCTAATTCGGGGAGATTCTGAAGCTGTTCCTGGCACGCTGCCGGAGGGGAGATTGGCCCCGAAGGGCTCTACATTGCCATGCCTTCCGTCGGGATGATGCGTGAGTAGTTCCACCATGGACTACAGGTTCATGGCAGTAGCTAGATGGTTTTCTCTCTCCATTGTGCCTCCATGTTTATGATCTTGTGAGCTGCCTAACATGATGAGGATCGACTATTGTAATGCTATATGAAGTGTTTGTTGGGATCCGATGAATTATGAAGTTATGATCAGATTGTGCATGATTCTTATATGTTAATTTATGTTCTTGCATGCTCTCCGATGTGCGAAGTTACTTTGGCCAAGTGATTAACTGCATCTCCAAGAGAGAGAGTATTTATGCTAGATAGTTGGTTCATGTCCCCCTCTTGTGCCTGGGCACGAGTGACAGAAACGTCTAAGGACGAGGGTGTGCTGTTGCGACTAGGGGTAAAACAGTGGTGTTTATGTCTACGTGATTATAAATATTGTTTACATCATCCACTTTACTTAATGCAATTGTATGTTGTTTGCAACTTAATATCGATGGGAGACAGGCTGGATAGCAATCCCTAGGTGGACTTTTTAGAAAAAGATGCAGTTGGACTCAACAGTCTCTGTTATTTGTTGTTATGCCTACATAAATATTGCCATGAACTGTTTGATATAGCTAGATTAAGATTGTGTCATAATCTTGTTAATTGCCCAACTGTAATTTGTTTACCCGTCATATGAGTATTTTATTTATTGGAGAGACACCACTAGTGAACCCATGGCCCCCGGTCCATCTTTTTACATTGATTACAACTCCATTTACTTGCTTTTCATATTCAGTTGCTCGCTGGTACGTTTTCATAATTTCATTCACTACACTATATGTTTAACCGTTTTTTTTCAGCAGACCGGGAAGATTGACAATCTTCCTGTCGTTGGGGGCAAAGTAATTGTTTCGGTGTGTGCAGGTCCATGTTCATCGATGTGCCTAAGATCGTTGACATGCACCTCGTTGTTTATTTCAAAGTCCTACTGGTTCTATTAAACCTCAGTTCTTAATTGAGGGAAAACTGCTACTTTCTACATCCACGCCTTCGCTTGGGGCAAAACCCAACTCCGCCAACACCAATCAAGCGGTTTTCTGGCACTGTTGCCGAGGACTTTGGAGCTGCAGCAAGGGGAGTCTCCCACTCTCAGTGACTTTACTTTGTTTTTGTCTTGCTTAGTTTATTTCTTGTTTTGCTTATTTAATTGTTTAAAAAATTTAAAACCCAAAAAAATAGTGTAGTCTTTATTTCTGTTTTTACTTGTTTTGTTTTTCGGCTTGCTAGTATGTATAGCTCTACCTCTTTTGTTGAGTCTCCCGAGTCCAAGGTTTTCACCTTCAAACAAAGAGGGGGAGAGAGTTTGAAGGATGCTTGGTATAGAATAAAAAATGCTTATCATAGATCCACTAAAAAGCCATTAGCCACGGTTCTTCTTAGAAATTTTTATATTGGCATTACAGGTTGGTATAGGTACATCCTAGACACTATCATAGGTGGAAACTTCCAAGGAATTAACACTTTGTAAGCTTTTAATGTTATATAGAGTCTAGTGGGAACTCCACCAACTAATGGTGCTAAAATTGAAATTACTTTGGAACATGTCATGCAAAGGTTGGAGGTCATAGATAATGTACCAAGTGTAGATATGAAAAGAGAAATAGATAGGGGAATTTTTGATGGTATTAACAAACTTGATGGTTTCTTAAAAGATATTGCTAAAAGTATCAAGTCTCTTGAATCTACGAAAGCTAGTAATCAAACCGTAAGGATTGATAAATTGGAAGAAGTAATCGACACCCTAGGAGCGACCCATAGTTGTCAGAATCATGATTCTACTATGAGATTCTACGAATTTACGACCCAAATTGAGCCGAATGTTTCTACGATTCTATTAAGTAGAATCTTAGATTTTACGATTCTGAAAGCTATGATCCTACGATTTGCGATCCTACCATAGAGGATCCGATCCGACTCAGAATCACGATTCTGACAACTTTGGAGCGACCTTTTCTTCACCCAAATCTAAAAAGAAAGTGACTCCAGTATTTAAAGGACCGAAGTTTGTGTTTTTTCCAAAAGATTCCTCAAGAATTGATACATCTTCTGTACGGAAGGAGGAGTTGAAGACGATGAAAGAAGTTCCAGTTTTAAGAGAATTGAAGGAAGATCCACCGGTTGGTAAGGCTAAAATTTCCAACTTCATTCCACAAAGTGCTGCTGATAATATATTTGTTAAAATACCTCTTTCAAGTGGTACAATTGAGATATTTTATGCTCTTGATGATGGGATTGATTTCAAAAAAACTTGATATTTGGCGTTGGACCTAGCTAAAAGGCGTTAAAGAAAAGCGCTTGTTGGGAGGCAACCCAATTTTTTATTTTTTATTTCTTGAATCATGAAGTCGTTTCTTCTATAACAAATTCATTGTATATTTTTCTTTTGGTTTTTTGTGCCAAGAATTAGCCTCTAATGCATTGAAAGTGCGAGGTGCTGATTTGCTGTCCAGAAACAGATTATGTGCGTCTGTTACAGAAAATCTCGATAAACTACAGGACGTTATATTTTTCTGGAAATTTTTGACAGCAAGCCTGATACTTTTTATATCTTTCATTAGTTTTGAGTTTTCTGATTTGAGCTACGTAAGTTCCTCTTAAAATTCGATCTTTATGGACTGTTCTGTTTTGATATATTCTGCCTTTATTTGTATTTGGCTCTTTTATTAGCGTCATTCGCGGTACTTTTTGGAAGGACTGCCACTTTGAGGCATAGTAAATAGTAGCTAATGATAAATTAAGTTTGTGCAATTTGTTTTGGTGGAACCCAAGTGGATTTTATTTTATTAGTACTAACCCTCTTATCAGTTTATGAAAAGTTTTGTGTGAAGCGATGATACGTCTCCGACGTATCTATAATTTTTGATGTTCCATGCTTGATTTTATATCAGTGCCACATGTTTTTATAATGTTTTTATATAATTTTGGCATGATTTATGGAACTAACCTATTAACAAGATGCCCAGTGCCAGTTCCTGTTTTTTGTTGTCTTTTTTGTTTTAGAAAGGTTGTTCTATGAAGTTTCTCGGAACGCGCTGAAAATTTACGTGATTTATTTCCAAGTTAAAACAAAGACGGAACCCAAAGGACGCCCGGAGGGGAGGCTCCCAGCCTCCACACGCCCTCCAGGCGCGGCCCCACCCTAGGCCGCGCCTGGGGCCCACCTGGCGCCCTCCTTCGCCTCCTCGAGTCGCCTCTTCGCCTATAAATTGGTCTTCGCCCCGAATACCCTAAGCACCCGATCATATTTTCCAGAAGACGTCTAAGGCCACCGCCATCTCCAACCCTAGTTCGGGAGGGTTCTGCAGCTCTTCTCGGCACCCTGCCGGAGAGGGTAATCGACACCGGAGGCATCTACACCACCATGCCTGCCTCCGGAGTGATGCGTGAGTAGTCCACCACGGGACTACGGGTCCATAGCAGTAGCTAGCTGGTTGTCTCTCTTCCTTGTACTCCATTGCTTGGATCTTGTGAGCTGCCTATCATGATCAAGATCATATTATCTGTAACTACTACATGATTGTGTTTGCATGGATCTGATGAATTGTGGAAGTCATTACTTTTGTTCATCTATGTGTTGTGTTTTATCTATGATCTTGCATGCTCTCCGATGCTAGTGGATGCTTTGGCCAAGTAATTATTAGTGTGCTATCAGGTAGTATTTATGCTAGATAGTTGGTTCATGCCTCTCTTGTCTGAGCTCGGGTTGATAGAAATGATTAAGACAAGAGATGTGTTGTTGCCACTAGGGAGAAAACAACGGTATTATTTCCTTGTATTATTTACATTGCTTACGTTATGCACTTTGCTTGTTGCAATGATCTGTTGCTTGCAACTTAATACTTTGGGGTGACATGCTGGATAGCGATCCCGGAGTGGATTATTAGTCATAGATCCAGTTGGATAACGGTCTATGTATTTTGACGTAATGCCCATATTAGATGAAATGGTGAACTATATTGTTTTATGATAGCCTTGTTGTGCGCCCACAATTCTGTCAATTGCCATGCTGTAATTTGTTTACCCATCATGTATATCTTCTGGAGAGACACCGCTAGTGAACTGTAGATCCCGGTCCTATTTTCCTTCATTGTTTACAACTGTTTTAATAGCTTTTCATCATCATTTGCTTGCTGATCATATTTCACTCTCATCATATTTTACATCCACACATTTAATTCTTTGTGTTCAGCAAGCCGGAGAGATTGACAACCTCTCTGTTTCGTTGGGGCAAAGTAGTTTGTTTGTGATTGTGTGCAGGTCCACGTCAATTATTGTTAATGGTGCCGTTGACACCTTGCTAAGCCTTCTCCAAGTCCTACTGGATCTGACAACGTTGGTTTTGTAATCAAGGGAAAATTTCTTCTATACTGCATCATACCTTCCTCTTGGGGTTCCCCAGCGAACGTGTGATCCACGTCATCAAGTGAGTTTTTAAGTTCCACGAGAGAGGATGGTGAAAGAAATTGAACGATGGACAGAAGAACAAGATTGGGGATGCCCCCATCGCACCCCACCTAGACATTCAAGAAGACTCAAGCGTCTAAGCTTGGGGATGCCCAAGGCATCCCCTCTTCTTCATCGATAACCATCATGTCGTCTCCGTTGAAACTACGTTTTTATCACTTTACATATTATGTGCTGTTCTTGGAGCTTAATTTTATTTTCCTTCAGTTTATTTTGTTTTGTTTGTTGGTCATATACTTTGTTGGATCCTAGCTATCTTGTGTGGGAGAGAGACACGCTCCGCTTTTTCATTAGAATACTCCTGTGCTTCGCTTATATTTTGTTGAGTATTCTTAGCTATTTTTTTCTTAGAAGCTCTTGTGCTTCGCTTATATCTTTTTAAGAGATGTTAGTTGTTGTTATTAGACTCTCTTGTTATTCACTTATATTTGTTAGAGAGTTGATTTGGTTGTTTGGTTGATGTGTTAGAACTATAAAATGCTATGCATGTGGTGAAATAGAAAAAACCTGCATTGTCTTGTAGATCACTATGTAGATAATTTGATACTCTTCAATTGTTTTGAGGCATTAAAATAATTAATGGTTAAAATGTGTTGGTTAATGTGTTAGAACTGATTAGTGGAGAAGTGTTAGTAGGGTGTGTAGCCGTACCTTTCTTAACTAAAAACAATCTAAGTCAATAATTTTACTGTATCATCAATTTTGCTCAGTTGAAAAGTAGTTCCTAGTGAGTAGTTACTGCTAAGGGCGGGAAAGCCAACGGGACACTTGTGTCGCCGCCACGATCCCTCTTGGGGTGTTTTAATCACTTGTGGAACATTGAAATTGCTAGTCGTTTACAATATATGAATGCATTGTTGAGTTTTGGTTTTTGGCCCTTCCACCTGCATATTTTGCTAGCCTCTTCGATGTTGTGCAGTGCCCTCTCTCACCTCGAGATTGGCGCATACTTCGCCAGTACATCCAACCTCGTGGGAAAACTTCCTCTTGTTCTCCTACACATAAGCCAATTATCTTCCTCAAAACAACCACCATACCTACCCACCACGGCATTTCCATAGCCGTTTCGAGATACATTGCCATGCAACATCCATCATTACATTGCATGACTTGATGTCATCCTTTATTGTCATATAGTTTTGCTTGATCAATGAGTTAGTGTGATGCGTGGCTTGCCACATGTTCTACATTTTTTCCACACTACGCTCGGTCAGGCATTCTTTCTTTTATACATCATGTATTAGTCTTTTGAGGTATGAGTACCAAAGAGTGTGATGATCTATTTGTAATATAGAGTGTTGCTCCTACGGTGAGGTAAAAAAAATATAAAAATTTAGAAAAAGAAGAAAAAAAAGAGCCCAAAAGAGGCCAAATGAGAGAACATCTAAAAGAGCCATGGAGGCCACCAAAATACAAACAAATAGAAAAAGAGAGAGGGAGCAGCACTACTATCCTTTTTACCACACTTGTGCTATGTTAGCACCTACACTTCATTTTAGATAGTTCTCATGTTGTCTAGTAGTATAACTATGTGGGGAATTTTAACGTTATAGAACTTGGCTTGCATATTCCAAGGATGAGCCTCCTCAAGTGAGCTATAGGTCTTCATGAGCAAGCAAGTTGGATGCACCCCCACTAGTTCCATTTGAGAGATTTCATACAGTTATAGCTCTATGTGCATCCGTTGCATGACAACCACTACTCCTAATTCAGTGTCTACTACGAGACTTCCTCTTGTCTTGTAGTTACCCTCTTCACTGTTTGAGCCTTTCATTTTGATCTTCCAAACCCCCCATCATTATTCTCTTTGACATAACCTTTTGGTAGCAAAGCCACTTCTTACTTGCATGTGGTGAGTAGACTTCGAAACAGTTGATGTGGGAAGGAAGTGAATTAGATCACTTGACAAGATGCGTAGTGCCAGTTCCCTATTTTTAGACTTCTTATTATATCATTTTTAGGATTTTTGTCGGACTAACCTATTGACAAGATGCCCAGTGCCAGATCCCTATTCTTGCTGTTTTCTATTTCAGAAAATCCACTTCTGGAAATATTCTCAGAATTGCACGAAAATTTACGGAGAATTTTTATTCGTCAGAAACAAGACCTGGACCAAAGGGGACCTGGAGGGGCCACCCAGGGGCCAGGGGCGACCCCCAGCTGCGGCCAGAGGTGGGCCTGCGGCCAGGACCCAGCCCTGGGCCTCGTGGGTGTAGCGCCCCGACCCCAGAACTATACAGTGGAACGTTGTGTAACCGGTCATGCTACACAATCGAGGGTTACTGGGTTTACCAATCCCAGGCCAAAACACATTGGCAGGTGTGCTCGGAATGGATCATCGGCACACAACACCTCGATCATGCCATAAGCTCAGACATCGCTTCCATGTATAGTAAAGAGACCGAGACTTGTGGAACAACTGGCACATTGCATGACTCTACGACACAAATCATATAGCAACTCATATAACGAGAAGAATACAAATATTACACAGCAAAAGGTCACAGACCATCAATTCAACAAGTGGAAGCGGGTAGCGTTGTGTAACAACAAGAAGCAACATATATGGCCTAAGAGGCCTACAATAAACATCACCTAAGCCAACTTGTTCCACGGTCGAAGCTGCCACCTGGGAACCCCAGACCACTAGTCGACGTCAACGAAGAACCCACCTAGCTGCTCGGTGTCATCCTCCTCTGAAATACAAGTATAAAGACAGCAAAGAGAGACTGAGTACGATGTACTCGCAGGTTTAGTAGGGCGATATAGGCCCAATGACTGACGGAGGCTCTAATGCTGTATAATGTAGCTATTTTGCATAAAGCTAGATTTTCATTTCAAAGAGGTAAAAGACACAAGGCATCGTCTACTCATAATATTTTTCATAAAGGGGATAAGAGAGTAACATTTCATCTTCGGTTCTCGGCGAACCTACTTGTAGCCAAACCACTCATCTCCACCAAAGGCACTCCCTCGAATCACCCTCGAGGAAATGAACCTTTATCACAAGGTGATTATGCAACCTTTAGCTGCCATATCAATTAGGTTAATATTCTCTATGGTCTCGTATATCCGTTCCCAAGTCGTCCATAACCGCGGACATGGCTTTTCGAAAAGATTAAACCCTGCAGGGGTGTACTATTTTACCCATTGGTACCGTCCGACTCACCTAATTGGCCCTCTTCCGGGGAAGGCCGGCGAGCGGGCGCGGTTAGACCTTTACAATGCATGAGGCTTACTCAAGGACCATCAGTGTGCGGAAGGACAGGTTCAGCGCTCCCAGCGCCCTGCCCCGCGGCCACATCCTAAACACCACCATCCTCGTTCCTTTTTTCCACCCACACACTCACGCGCAAATGGAAATAGCAAACTAGAGGACCCTTGACAAGCCCCTCACAAATTATTTGGTCAGTAAGGCGCCCATACACCCACCAATGGCAGCACGCTCGATCTTGAGTCTAGAGACAAGAACTCGCACCTAGGGGCAAGAGTGAGGCAAAACACCATCCCCGATGGCAACTCACCCAAGCCTTCTTAGCATTTTAATTAAACACCCCATATATCCACCATGTCCGAAATACTCCATCATCATCAACAAATATGGAAGATAAACAACGGACATTGCTAGCATTTGACTAAGCATGGCTAAGCATATAAATACAACAAACATATTCTTGTCTCCGGCCAACACATCAACACTAAGGTTCATAGGTAGGGATACATGTGATTGGCTCGGGGATAACATGCATTCATAGGATACTCTATGTCTCGAACAAAAACGACATTTGAATCGCATGCAATATTATGGTGGATAAAATAAGTTGATAGAAACATAGGATGCTAGTATGCCAAGAAGGTTAGGTTATCTCTTGCCTTGCTGCCGGGGCGTGTAGTACGGCTCGTCGGGGTAGGTCGGGGTGACCTCAACTCCGGAATCTATCGATACCCAAAAATAACACAAAGAACAAAATAAATCACAAGAACACAAGGTGCAATGCTCAATCACATGATGACATGCCAAATTGATGCAAAGATACCATTATATAAATTAAAAGCAAAATTAAATGGGGAGCCAAATAATTAGTGCAATTATTTGGAAACAACCCCATGTTTAGCTTAGTGTCCAATTATCATAAATGATTACATTATTTAGAAATTGTTCAAATATGCATTAATATGACATGAGTAGATAGGGTTTGTTCTTCCGATCGTTTTGGTACCTCATTTGTAATTTTCGGAGCACCGATGAATAAATAGCAATTTAATTAAATAATTAATTGGATTTAATCAAATTATGAATAACATCAAATAAGAATTTGTGATCATGATGTGATAAGTGCATGGTTTGATATCATTTGACATGTTGATCACTTTGATATTTAATTCATAATTTTTGGATAATTATTCGATGAGTTATGAAATTTCCCAAATCGTTATCATTTATGCCAATTTAGGAATTCATAATTAAACAGAAAATTTATTTATTAAAAAGGGCAAGACAATGTTACCTAATGATAGGAAATGGTTTTCTGAGCATTTTCATATTTAATTTGCAATTTTTGGATCAATATTCGAAAAGATACAAAAGTTTTAATTTCAGCTCAAAATTCAAAAAGGGAAAACAATTCCCTGGCAGGCCGGCCTTGAGCCGGTCAGGCCGGGGTGCAGGCCGGCCACCAGGCCGAGAGGCCCGGCCTTTGGCCAGCCTAGGCTGGGGCGCAGGCCGGGGCAGTGGCCGAATGAGCCGACCCACAGCCGGCCCAGGCCAGGCGAGCAGGCCGGCCACCAGCCCGAGCCAACCGGCCTTAGGCCGGTCAGGCTGGGTCCTGGCCGGGCGCCTTGGGCGCGGTGACGCCGACGGTGGCCTCCGGTGAACGGCGGCGCGAGTGAGAGAGGGGGAGTGGGGAAGGGGCCAAAACAGAGAGGAGCTCACCCTGGACACCTTGGCTTGGTCGGGAGTGACTGGGGAGAACCGGACGGCGAGGTAACGGTGGTCGGGGACGGTGGCCGGAGGCAAGAAAAGAACCGGTCGGCGACGGCGTTGTAGAGCACCCCGGCTCGATTCCTCCGGCGAGGAGATAGAGGACGAGGTGATGGAGGTCTTCCCCGCTTCAATTTGGGCAGGGGAGGTCTTCAACGACGGCGTCAGGAGAGGGACGGCGGAGGGGATGCGTCAGCCATGGAGTAGCTAGACCTAGGGTTAGGTGTCCGCGAAAGGGGAAAAACGGCCAGGGGAGAGAGAGGGAGGCCGTCGACGGGGTCCTTGCCCTCCAGGGAGCAGGTAGGGCGTGGGGCAGGGAGGGCACGGTGGCGGCATGGGCACGGGAGGCATGGCGCCAGTGCCGGCCGGCCACTGTGGAGGAGATGGCCTTTTTCCAAAAACCCCCTGACAACTTTCAGAAGAATTGCAAAAAAGTCCTTAGAGCAAACTTTGGCGATTTATTTAGGGCACCAGGACGATTTTATAAAATCCAGAAAAATTCATATAGGCCCCAAGTGACCTTTAGGTGCTCCACAAAAATTGGTGAGGTCAAATAAATTATTTTGACCAGCATTTGTTCATAGCTTTTAATTAAGATAATTTTGAGAAATTTCCAAAATGTATTTAATTAGAGCATTTAGACAATTCCAAAAATAGTGAAAATATTCATGGAGAATCTTACATTCAAATTGAAGCTCCCCATGATTTTAGTTTGAAATTTTGGAAAACTTAACTTGGTTCCAAAAATGGAATTGAGTTAAATCAAATTTGGATTCTCAATTGCAATTCTTATTTGGTGACATTTGGATTTAGAGAATTGGTTTCAAAAGTAAACTTGGAACTTCCTAAACCATTTGGAAGTCCAAGCATGATTTGTTTTGATGAGTTGAGCATTGCATTGGTTGGAGGTTGAGAAGTTTACCTCCCCATTTCAATTTGTTTCCAAGTGAAAGTTTGAAATCGCAAAAGCATATGGATGCTATGGTGCAACATGGAAACAAAAAGTGGAAAAATTCTTCGTATTTTTCGTTACCAAGTTGGGGCTGTTACAATTCTACCCCCTTACAGGAATCTCGTCCCGAGATTCTAGGCTTGAGTGAAGAAGGCGGGGTATTCCTGACGAAGACTAGTTTCTCTCTCCCAAGTGGCTTCTTCCTCGGAATGGTTGGACCATTGAACTTTTAGGAACTTGATAGTCTTGTTGTGGGTTTTCCTCTCCACTTTATCCAAGATGCGGATTGGATGCTCGCGATAGGTCAAATCTTCCTGAATGTCCAATACCTCATGATCAACCCCACGGATTGGATCCTTGAAGCATCGACGAAGTTGGGAAACATGGAACACATCATGCACATCCGGGAAGTTGGAAGGCAACTCAAGTTGATAGGAGAGATCTCCTCGCTTGGCTAGGACGGTGAAAGGGCCCACATAGCGAGGTGCCAACTTGCCCTTGATCCCAAAACGACGAACGCCTCGGAGAGGGGAAACTCTAAGATAGGCCTTGTCACCAATTTCATAGTGAACCTCTTGATGGTGCTTGTCATAATAGCTTTTCTGACGGGATTGGGCAGCCTTGAGATTATCCCGTATGATACGGACTTTCTCCTCGGCTTCATTTATCACATCCGGACCGAAAAGTGACCTCTCACCGGTTTCAGACCAATTGAGAGGAGTCCGGCATTTTCTCCCATAAAGGACCTCAAAGGGGGCCATTTGCAAACTGGCTTGATAGCTATTGTTGTAGGAGAACTCAGCGAGGGGGAGGTATTTCTCCCAACCCTTGCCGAAGGAGATGACACAAGCCCGAAGCATATCCTCAAGAACTTGGTTCACCCTTTCAGTTTGGCCATCAGTCTGAGGGTGGTAAGCAGTGCTCAGGTTCAAACGGGTTCCCAAAGCACTTTGGAAACTCTGCCAGAATTTGGATACAAATAGACTTCCTCGGTCCGATATGATGCTCAAAGGGATACCATGGAGAGGAAAAATCCGTGCAAGATACAACTCGGCTAGTTGCTTAGCGGTTATATCCTCACGAACGGGGAGGAAGTGGGCGACCTTGGATAGGCGATCAATGACTACCCAAATGGCATTGTTACCCCTTTGTGATCTTGGAAAACCGGTAATGAAATCCATACCAATTTCATCCCATTTCCATTCAGGAATGGCTATGGGGCGAAGAGTACCAGCTGGCCTTTGATGTTCAGCCTTCACACGGCGACGGACGTCGCATTCTGCAACATACTCGGCAATCTCGCGCTTCATGCAAGACCACCAGAATTGGGGCCGCAGATCTTGATACATTTTGGTGCTACCCGGATGAATAGAGATGGGTGACTCGTGAGCTTCGGAGAGGATCAACTCTTTTGTGTTCCCACTCTTGGGCACCACTAGGCGGTCACCAAAATAGACAACACCATTGTCATCAACCGAGAAACAATTGGCCTTCCCATTAGCTATCTTCTCTTTGATCTCTAAGATTTCAGCATCATTTTGCTGGGAGGCCTTGATATCATCCTCGAGAGTGGATTTGATCTCGAGGTTAGCTAGAAACCCGGAAGGAACAATTTCCAGATTCAACCTGGCAAACTCCTCATGAAGAGCAGGTTGGGCCCTTTCAACCATCACGGTGTTGCAGTAGGCCTTGCGGCTCAAAGCATCGGCCACGACATTTGCCTTGTCGGGTTGGTAGTTGAGAGTCACATCGTAGTCTTTTATTAGTTCCAACCATCTTATCTGCCTCAAGTTCAGATCCGGCTGGGTGAATAGATATTTTAGACTTTGATGGTCGGAGTAGATCTCACAACGGTTGCCCAGTAGGTAGGGCCTCCATTGCTTCAGAGCATGTACCACGGCGGCAAGCTCCAAATCATGAGTTGGGTAATTTTGCTCATGTGGCTTGAGTTGACGGGAGGCATAGGCGACCACATGGCCTTCTTGCATCAGGACACAGCCCAAGCCCTGGAGTGATGAATCACAATAGACGACGAAGTCTTTGTTTGTGTCTGGAAGGACAAGCACCGGAGTAGTGGTGAGCTTGACCTTGAGGGTTTGGAAACTTTCTTCAGCCTTGTCTGACCACATGAACTGCTTGTTCTTCTTGAGGAGGTCAGTCAATGCTTTGGCTATTTTGGAAAAGCCCTCGATGAATCGACGGTAATAACCGGCCAATCCAAGGAAGCTTCGAATATCTTTGGCGGACTTGGGAGTTGGCCAATCCAGGATAGCCTGAATCTTGTCTGGAATCACTGCTACTCCGGCAGCTGACACCACATGACCGAGGAAAATGAGCTCCTTTAGCCAAAACTCACACTTGGAGAACTTGGCATAGAGGCGGTGATCTCGAAGCTTGGTCAAGACTAGTCGAAGATGTACAGCATGTTCGTCTTCGGTTTTGGAATAGACAAGGATGTCATCGATGTAAATGATGACAAACTTATCGAGGTACTCATGGAAGATGGAGTTCATCAGCCTCATGAATGTAGCCGGAGCATTTGTGAGGCCGAAGGACATGACAGTGTACTCATATAACCCATAACGGGTAGTGAAAGCCGTCTTCGGGATATCCTCCTTTCGGATTTTTATCTGGTGGTATCCTGACCTCAGATCCATCTTGGAGAATATGGTTGCACCAGCGAGTTGATCGAACAGGTCAATCATCCGGGGAATAGGGTACTTGTTCTTGATAGTCACCGCATTCAGAGGGCGGTAATTAACAACCAGACGAGGAATATTGGTATCCCTCTTCTTGACAAAGATGACCGGGCAGCCCCAAGGTGAGCTACTCGGCCGGATGAATTCCTTTTCTAGCATCTCATCAAGTTGCTTCTTTAATTCGGTTAGCTCTTCCATTGGCATACGGTAGGGCCTCTTGGAAATTGGGGCGGTTCCCGGAACCAACTCAATCACAAACTCCACGCTGCGATCAGGTGGCATGCCGGGAAATTCCTCCGGAAAAACATCGGGGAAATCACACACCACAGCAACTTCATGCATTTCAGGTGGGGTGGTTCCTTCCAGGAAACACAAGCTGATCTCCGGTGAGAGTGGAGTGGCAACGGAGGGAATTGCGGACGAGGGTGACCAATAACTCACTAGCCCGACGGTTGGGTGGATCAGGATTGCTCTGTTCACCACGACGGGTCGGAGCCATTCTGAAGAATTGGAACAGTGACATAGTTAGTAAACACCTTCCACAGATAGGATAGATCATTAAGGTGCTTTCCGATATAGATATTGAAGATGGCAACCACTAAGAAAGATTTAGACAACCACGGTGACATAACGTCATCGCGGCGATATCAAACGGATATAACGGACTCGAGACATAACTGGACGGTAGAAACCCAAGCCCCGAGAACCTAAACATCGACACCAAGCATAAAACAATTAGAGATAAGAATCAGAGTAGAGCGAGTTGGATGAGGAGTAAAAAGAATCCTAGGAAGGTTTTCACAACTCATTTTTAGGTTATAAATAATTTTCAACTAGACTCGACATCGATCAATAGAAAGGGTTTCCTACAGGCAGTCCTGCTCTGATACCAACTTGTAGCGCCCCGACCCCAGAACTATATAGTGGAACGTTGTGTAACCGGTCATGCTACACAATCGAGGGTTACTGGGTTTACCAATCCCAGGCTAAAACACATTGGCAGGTGTGCTCGCCACCTGGGAACCCCAGACCACTAGTCGATGTCAACGAAGAACCCACCTAGCTGCTCGGTGTCGTCCTCCTCTGAAATACAAGTATAAAGACAGCAAGGAGAGACTGAGTACGATGTACTCGCAAGTTTAGTAGGGCGATATAGGCCCAATGACTGACAGAGGCTCTAATGCTGTATAATGTAGCTATTTTGCATAAAGCTAGATTTTCATTTCAAAGAGGTAAAAGACACAAGGCATCGTCTACTCAGAATATTTTTCATAAAGGGGATAAGAGAGTAACATTTCATCTTCGGTTCTCGGCGAACCTACTTGTAGCCAAACCACTCATCTCCACCAAAGGCACTCCCTCGAATCACCCTTGAGGAAATGAACCTTTATCACAAGGTGATTATGCAACCTTTAGCTGTCATATCAATTAGGTTAATATTCTCTATGGTCTCGTATATCCGTTCCCAAGTCGTCCATAACCGCGGACACGGCTTTTCGAAAAGATTAAACCCTGCAGGGGTATACTATTTTACCCATTGGTACCGTCCGGCTCACCTCATTGGCCCTCTTCCGGGGAAGGCCGGCGAGCGGGCGCGGTTAGACCTTTACAATGCATGAGGCTTACTCAAGGACCATCAGTGTGCGGAAGGACAGGTTCAGCGCTCCCAGCGCCCTGCCCCGCGGCCACATCCTAAACACCACCATCCTCGTTCCTTTTTTCCACCCACACACTCACGCGCAAATGGAAATAGCAAACTAGAGGACCCTTGACAAGCCCCTCACAAATTATTTGGTCAGTAAGGCGCCCATACACCCACCAATGGCAGCACGCTCGATCTTGAGTCTAGAGACAAGAACTCGCACCTAGGGGCAAGAGTGAGGCAAAACACCATCCCCGATGGCAACTCACCCAAGCCTTCTTAGCATTTTAATTAAACACCCCATATATCCACCATGTCCGAAATACTCCATCATCATCAACAAATATGGAAGATAAACAACGGACATTGCTAGCATTTGACTAAGCATGGCTAAGCATATAAATACAACAAACATATTCTTGTCTCCGGCCAACACATCAACACTAAGGTTCATAGGTAGGGATACATGTGATTGGCTCGGGGATAACATGCATTCATAGGATACTCTATGTCTCGAACAAAAACGACATTTGAATCGCATGCAATATTATGGTGGATAAAATAAGTTGATAGAAACATAGGATGCTAGTATGCCAAGAAGGTTAGGTTATCTCTTGCCTTGCTGCCGGGGCGTGTAGTACGGCTCGTCGGGTAGGTCGGGGTGACCTCAACTCCGGAATCTATCGATACCCAAAAATAACACAAAGAACAAAATAAATCACAAGAACACAAGGTGCCAAATTGATGCAAAGAGACCACTATATAAATTAAAAGCAAAATTAAATGGGGAGCCAAATAATTAGTGCAATTATTTGGAAACAGCCCCATGTTTATCTTAGTGTCCAATTATCATAAATGAGTACATTATTTAGAAATTGTTCAAATATGCATGAATATGACATGAGTAGATAGGGTTTGTTCTTCCGATCGTTTTGGTACCTCATTTGTAATTTTCGGAGCACCGATGAATAAATAGCAATTTAATTAAATAATTAATTGAATTTAATCAAATTATGAATAACTTCAAATAAGAATTTGTGATCATGATGTGATAAGTGCATGGTTTGATAGCATTTGACATGTTAATCACTTTGATATTTAATTCATAATTTTTGGATAATTATTCGATGAGTTATGAAATTTCCCAAATCGTTATCATTTATGCCAATTTAGGAATTCATAATTAAACAGCAAATTTATTTATTAAAAAGGGCAAGACAATGTTACCTAATGATAGGAAATGTTTTTCGTTACATTGAAACATTGAAAGTGGGTCCCCTAAATTGGCAAGATAATGTTACCTTAAACAGCAAATTTATTTATTAAAAAGGGCAAGACAATGTTACCTAAATTGGCAAGACAATTTATTAAAAAGGGCAAAAGCATATGGATGCTATTGTGCAACATTGAAACAAAAAGTGGAAAATTCTTCGTATTTTTCGTTACCAAGTTGGGGCTGTTACAGTGGGTCCCCTCGGCTCTCCTCGACTCCTATAAATTCCTAATTGCCCTTGTTTTGACTAGGCGGTGATTATTTTCCACGAATTACACCCGAAGCCGCCGCCATCCCGAAACCTAATTCCGGGAGATTCTGAAGCTATTCCCGGCACGCTGCCGAAGGGGAGATTGATCTCGGAAGGCTCTACATCGCCATGCCTTCCTCCGGGATGATGCGTGAGTAGTTCCACCATGGACTACGGGTCCATGAAAGTAGCTAGATGGTTGTCTCTCTCCCTTGTGCCTCCATGTTTATGATCTTGTGAGCTGCCTAACAGGATCAAGATCGACTATCGTAATGCTATATGATGTGTTTGTTGGGATCCGATTGATTATGAAGTTATGATCAGATTGTGCATGATTCTTATATGTTAATTTATGTTCTTGCATGCTCTCCAATGTGTCTGTTGGTTGCAACTTAATACCGATGGGTGACATGCTGGATAGCGATCCCTAGGTGGACTTTTAAGAAAAAGATGCAGTTGGACTCAACGGTCTTTGTTAATTGTTGTGATGCCTACATAAATATTACTATGAACTCTTTGATATAGCTAGATTAAGGTTATGTTATAATCTTGTCAATTGCCCAACTGTAATTTGTTTACCCGTCATATGAATATTTTATTTATTGGAGAGACACCACTAGTGAACCCATGGCCCCCGGTCCATCTTTTTTACATTGATTACAACTCCGTTTACTTGATTTTCATATGCACTTGCTCGCTGGTCCATTTCCATAATTTCATTCACTACACTATACGTTTAACCGCTTTGTTTTCAGCAGATCGGGAAGATTGACAACCTTCCTGCCGTTGGGGGCAAAGTAATTGTTTGGGTGTGTGCAGGTCCATGTTCATCGACGGTTAATCTCCAGAGATCGTTGACGTGCACCTCGTTGTTGATTTCAAAGTCCTACTAGTTCGATCAAACCCCGGTTCTGAATTGAGGGAAAACTGCTACTTTCTACATCCACACCTTCGCTTGGGGCAAAACCCAACTCTGCCAACACCAATCACCGTTCAGCTGCTCGTAGACCGCCCGCTCGGTGGCCATGAGGGAGCAGTCACGCTCCCCCTTCTCCGGGCTCTCACGCGAACGTTCTATGGCGACTGCCTCCAAGGTGGCGAACGCTACCTCCAAGCCTGGCTTCATCCGGCGGTATGCCTCCTTGTTGTGCCAGGTGGAAAATGTGTTGGCCGTCATGACCTGGTCAGGCCACAGCGGCTTCTCCTCCTCCGGACCCACCCCTCCCCCCCTGTCTAATCAAAGAGGTCGTCGCCACTCCCCTCGTCGTCAGCAGGTTTGGGTGTGCCCGGGATGCGCCCCTTCAGGTCTGGGTCTACTCTTATCGCAGGCCGGGTAAGCGGTGGCGCTTGGCGGGTGGGTGAGACGTGTACCGTCAGATTTTAATGCCGCCTAGTCTCCACCGCGCTGATGCAGTTTGGGAAGCCGTGAAGGCTGGGCGCTGCGCAGGCACCTGCGTTAATGCGACGCGTGCTGGGAAAGAAACCTCCGTCCTGTCCCGTCCCATCCCTTCGCCTGCATGCGTAAATGTTTTGTACCGCACCACGCCACGTACATGTCAAACATGTTACTGCACCATGATGCGTAGTGGGTAGTTGCAGGGGCACCGTGCAGTAATTCCGCTCCACTCGCCGCGCATGCGTAGTTGAAACATGTCAATACGGTTCCGCTCCACTCGCCGTGCATGCGCATCCTCCATTCCACTTCCACCTGTGTATAAATAGAGGGGCAGGCGATGTACTGTTCACTCCTCATCTGCCTCGCCGTCTCCCCTCCATCAAAAACCCTCTACGTCATCGCTGCTCCTCCTTCCCCCAACCACACAACCATGGCTCCACCGTCGAAGTAATCTACTTCCATGAGGTAGATATGAGTTTACAATACCGTTCACGTACTTCTGATCTGTTTCTGAATTCCTCCTAGTCTCATCTTTCTTAGACCCGTTTTAGATTAACGTAAACTTCGGATAATGCATCTATGTACAGGGAGTTTGCAGCCGAGGAGAGGTCCATCTTCTATCATCTAGCGAAGAGGGTACCCATTCTAGAAGGCCAACTTGAAGCGGCCATGAAGCTCTCATGCGACAATCTCGACAAGCCAGTTGAAGCCAGAAAGGAGCTGGTGCAGAAGGGGGAAGCTTGCAATGAAGCGGTGTAGAAGTTGCTGGAAGATTTGAAGAAGATGATGGCCAGCAACCTGGACCTGACGAGGCAGGTTGGGAACCTGCAGATCGAGTTAGCGCTCGCGCAGAAGGAACCTCTGCTCGCGCGCAAGGAAGCTGTGATCGCCAAGGCAGCAGAGTTCGAAGGGCCATCGGATGCGTAGTTGCCCTCCTAGTATTGCTCCTTATGTTTTAGCCTCCAAGTGTTTAAGATCTTGTACTACTACTGCCCCATATGTTTTAGCCTCCAAGTGTTTAAGATCTGTTTAAGATCTAGTACTGCTACTTCCCCTTATATATGTTTAAGCAAGTCAACAAATCCAAAAACAATTATGTTTCTATGTTTCGTAATTCTGCCGTGTTGATTCGTAATCAGTAATGTGCTATATGTAATGCTATTATTCAGAATCGGGAGCACTCTCTTAAGTTTTACAATTAGCTTTCAAAAATTTCAATTGCCATCCTAGGCTAGAGTGAGGTCGTGATACGAGTTCTGCGCATGCACTCTCTTTTTTCGATGATTTGTTTAATTTCCACCACAAACAGAACACAACAGTTCACACGGCAGAAGGTGCGATCACACACCAACCGGTCTCATTCGTCGCCAGTCAAAGTAGTCAATCAGGGTAGGATGTGGTGTGCGAGCAAAATCCACGACATTCCCAGTGACCAAGAACAGTTTCGTCGAACGAAACTGGGCTCAAACTGGGCTACTGGGCCGGGGACGAAAATCCACGACGTAAAATATGCGAAATGTCACACGCAACCGGTCCATGATAAAAAAGCCAAAAGTCGACAGTAAAATAGACATATCCTTGAAGGGGATAGAAATACTTCTTAATTGCATGCCCTTGCCAATCAAAGGAGGAGGAAGAAAAATTGATACTCTGAATGGACCTTGCGGCCCTGTCTGTGACACTAAGATTATGTTAGATATTGTGGATAATTTTTATAAGAATCTTGTTGGAAAGGAAAATAGACCAAATATCTCCTTAGGAGACAATTTCTGGGATGAGCAAGATATCCTCACTGCTGAGGAGAATGCTGCTCTGGAAAAACCCTTTTCTGAAGAAGAAATTAGAATTGCTATCTTTGGCTCTTATGCCTGTGGTGCCGCTGGCCCTGATGGCTTCTCGTTTCTTTTTACTAGAAATTTTGGAAAATTATCAAACATGATTTGATGGCTCTCGTCAAGGAGTTTGAGGCTGGCACCCTTGATGTGTCCAGACTCAATTATGCCATAATTACTCTTATCCCCAAGGAAACAGATGCTATTGACATGAAAAAGTTTAGACCTATCAGTCTAGGGAATTGTAGTTTAAAAATTATCACCAAAGCTATTATAAATAGGATTACTCCCATTTGTAATCGTATCATTTCCCATGAGGTGATTCATGCAATTCACTCTGAAAATAAAAGTGGTTTGGTTTTGAAATTGGATTATGAAAAAGCTTATGACATGGTTGATTGGTCCTTCCTGGATGCAATGCTTGCTTCCAGGGGTTTTGGTTTGGTTTTCAGAAATTCGATCAAAACCTTCCTTGTGGGAGGATCTTTCTGTGTTCGCATTAATGACATAAACAATACTTATTTCGTTGCTGGTAAAGGGTTGAAGCAGGATGACCCCCTCTCTCCCATTCTCTTTAACTTGGTTGGTGATGTGTTTTCAAAAAATCTAGCCAAGGCTTCACAAAACCAGTTGATTAAGGGTCTTCTTGATGATAGAATTCCAGGTGGTATTGTCAGCTTGCAATATGCTGACGACACCATCCTTTTCTTCGAAAACAACGTTGATACGGCCCAAAACCTAAAGTGCTTATTAGCTTTGTTTGAACAAATGTCTGGAATGCGTATTAATTATCACAAGAGTGATTTGATCCGTATTAACACTCCCGAGGAATAGGCAAACCTATTTGCACAGGTGTTCTGTTGCAAATTGGGTACTTTCCCTTTTAAGTATCTTGGAGTCCCTCTTCATCATTCAAAATTGAGAAGAGAGGATATACAACCTGTGATTGACGAAATTCTAAAAGGCATAGCTGGGTGGTGTGGGAAACTTCTTTCCTATAGAGCTAAATTGATTCTGCTGCAAACTTGTATTGCTAGTATTCCTTTGTATCTTCTCATTGTTATCAAATTCCCTAAATGGGCCATAAGTCTGATCAATTCCCAAATGGCACATTTCTTTTGGGGCTCCTCTGATGGAGGCCATAAGTGAAAGGATCGTATGGGCACCTAGAGGGGGTGAAGAAATGCTACACCAAATTTTAATTCTTTTTCAAATTAGGCTTGACACAAAAGGTAAATTCTCTAGTTATGCAACTACGGTGAATTTACCTTTCTGACAAGCACGCAACTAACACTAGGAAATTAACACGATACAAGTAAAATCTATTAAGGGATCAAGGTACAAAAAAGCGTTTCTAAGCATACGCTTTAGCGTAAAAGTGAGTGCATCGGTAGGAAAACACTTCGCTTTGGGCCTGCGTGGCCCATTAAGCGCCGAGCGCACAAAAGCGACCCACTTTCTTCTGCGCGTACACTTCCTCCTACTCGAGCGGCGCTGAAGCGGAGAAAGGCGACAACTGAGCGATCGATGCTGCGGCGGGACACTGAAATTTTGGGACGGGAGAAGAGGGAAACAGCAAAGGAGAGAGGGAAATAGAGGATTAGGGTTAGGAATCCCCAAAATAGGTCAGTTCCACTATCGATCTCGGGTCGAGATAGAACAGAGAGAGGTGGCACCTCTCCCATCCGCTGCAGTTCATGCTCCTCCCGAGGCGCCTCTCCCGTCCGCCACCATTCAAGCTCCTTCCGTGCCGCCCTCCACTCTTCCTCCAGGACGCATGCGCTGCAACTCGAGCTCGATTGTTTTATTGTCGCTGGGATGTCGATCCCTTCCACGTACGCCTCTCCTGTCCGCCTCGTCTCCAGGCCGGTAGTCATCTTCGCCCAGATTTGCTTGATTAGGCCGAAGCGCATCAAGTGCCCAGCTTTTCCCTTTCTTGATTCCTTCTTAGAACGTACGTGTATGGCTGCCATTTCTTGATTCCTTCTCCGCTCGTACGTGTATGGGCTGTGCGTTGCAGCGATGATCCTATTAGGGGTTGCTGCTTCTTATTTCTTATTTACATGACCAGGTGTTGCTCCCCTTTCTGCAGACGTTGCCTTTGTTGCTTATTTACCTAGATTTGCCATGCCAGCGGCTGCTATTTAATCAGATTTTCTGTCGGTTGTTGCCTATAGAGGTTGTCCATACAGTTTCGTACAAAATGCTTAAGCTCGCTTAAGCTTCAATTCCTCTGAGCGGTGCCTCACCGCTCGCTTAGCACTTACCGCTTTTTTGAACCTTGTAAGGGATAGAGATAACCGAAAGTAGAAGTACGCGGAGGCAAAGATGTATTTCCGAGTTCCTCCTTGTTAAGGGAGTACGTCTCGTTGGAGGGGTGTGAGCTCGCCACAACAGACCTACTCAATGCCACAAAGGCCTCACCCTATTCTTCGATGAACCTCGCCACAAAGGCTCGGCTCACCTTCCACTATCGGAATCCTTCAAGGCGGAATCCGGAGCCTTTACAATGTTCTTGGGGCACACACCCATAACTTAATCGGGGGCTCCCAAATCAACACACAACTAAAAACAATAGCAATCAAAGTGAGTACAACAAATGACCTAGGTTTTCCCAATGGAAACCCTAGGCACGAATCCCTCAAGCAAATGAGGGAGAAATGGAAAACCGGTCGATGAAGATGTAGATCTTGGCCTTCTCCTTCAATCCTCCAAAGATCAATGAGTTTGGGTGGAGGGATTGGGAGATCGATGAGTTTTGAGCTTGCAAAAATGGAGGTCAAAGATATTTGGGCGAGCTGGCTGGCTGGAGCTAGGGGGAGGGTTTTTTATACCCCTCCTAGTAATCAGACTGTTGGAGAAGCAGAGTACCGGATATTCTGGTTCAAGTGACTACCGGATATTCCGGTGCACCGGAAAATCCGGTGCCTTCAGAAATATCTGGCTGCAAATATCCGGTGACCTCCAGTACCTCCTCGTTCGAGTCCTTAGCAGAATTTCCTTCTCTTCTTCTCTGGACTGGATATTCTTGTCTCCATGAAATATCCGGTTGCAAATCTCCGGTGACCTCCAGTACGTTCTGTTCTAGTCCTTAGCAGGTTTTCTGAACTTTTTCTCTGGACAGGATATTCCGGTGGCAACCAAATATCCGTTCACCTCCAGTACATTTCAGTTCTGGTACTTAGCAGTTTTTCTCGATGATTCTCCTGGACCGGATATTCCGGTACCTTCCAAATATCCGGTACAAAATATCCGGTCACCTCCAGAAGGTTTCGGTTCTGTTCTTCTTTCTTTTTGGTGTTGATGCACATATGTGTTATACATCTAAAACCTGCATCACTTGGCACTAGATTAATATATCACTAGTGTTGTTAACTAACACACAAAACTCAAGGGATCAAAACATGTTCTTTCAATCTCCCCCTTTTTGGTGTTAGATGAAAACACTAGGATTTGCAATAAAATTCCACAACAAGATCATGTTAAAAAAAATTGTGTGCATATAAGTAGTTTGCTTTGGAATGCAAATACACACATAATATGAGAAGCATTTTCCAAAAAAATACAATAACATGATATAGACCACAACATATTTGCACAATATGATATATAGCCAACTAGGTTGAGATTGTGAGATGAGGGTCATACCTTGTGCCAAATAGTGTAGAAATTAAATCAATGCACAATATCATAGTCTCAACCATAGACAAACCCGAAATCTGAAATGCATAGGTTTCATACAATAATAATTGGGTTTTCTATTTCTGTGCCCCTGGTCCCTTAGTTCTACTCAGTCGTGCCCACGCTCTTAACCTTTGCTCACTTTTTCCCAATCTCTTGTGCGAAACCCTTACAAATGTTCAAACTGGATGTTTCCGTCAGGTCAATGGTTTGACCGTTAACTGCTGACGAGTGGGGCCCTACATGTCATAGATTTAATATTTTTAGAAGTGAATTTCATAAAAAAAGGAAATGAAGATGTCATGCTGATGTCAGCAATGGAGCTGGTCGCTCCTGTCCATCAAGAAATCGACACAGGAGGCATGAGAGACAGAGCGAGGAGCGGCGCCGCGGGGCCCGAGGAGAGGACGGCCAACGGAGCGGGCGGACAGGCACGGAGGCGGTCGGGC